>CM053787.1:757615182-758190182 GCA_028749045.1 Cupressus sempervirens
ATGCATAACATTAAATCATTCAACACAAAAATAAATGGATATCTATAAATTTTTTACTTCCTAATGAAACCATTCTTCATAGTGATATGCATAATAACCAGGGAACTTCTTTGTAGCACAATATATAAAACAAAAAATGAAAACTTTTTCATTACCAATACAATATTCAAAGACATGGAGGATTACATCACATAATACAACCACAAAAGGTTTTAACTTTGCAAATACAATGCTCATGGCATGGAGGAGGATGTCATGCTTCCAAATGCATTACATAATGACATATATTTTGCTTCTTCAAAAATGAAATAGGGAAACCATCATATCTTCATCGATCCAAATAGCACAAAACCTACAAACACATTTACACAAAAACCATGAAGCTTCACCTCCCATCCTAGGCTTCTAAGAAGCCACCCACCGAGCTAGGGAAACAAGACTCAAATGGGTTACACTCATGAAGCTAACAACACATACAACAAAACATCACAATACATATACAATCCCTCCAAGGTTTAACACAATGATTCACCATTAGAATCATAAAACATTGGGTGAAGGTGGGCTCTCCAAAGAGGAGAAACCCATATCCATATACATCTGCAATTGTATAATGCCTCTTCAAGGCTATCAAATAGATCCTCCTCATCACATTAATACACTTATACCTCCCATAATACAAATGCCTCTTCAAGGCTAGCAAAATACATCACTACACTTATACCTCCCATAATAACAAACAAGGTATATGACTTCAATGCAACCCATACTCCATGAACAACAAAACCCTCTCAAAAAATAAAATCTCTCAACTTCAATGTTGAACCCAACTAACCCCTTCACCCAACACATCTCTTCCCTCCCAAGGGTGAGTGAAGCCTTCACACCCATTAACAATCAACTCTCAAAAATAAGAACAAAGCAAGAAATCCAAAGAAAGTGAATGCACCATAATCTACAATCACTTCAACACAAGAAATAATTTGATTTCATGAACAATAATTTAACAAGATTAGAACACCATTATGCAAGTGCAAAAGAAGGTCTTGGCATGGGCACTAACCTTGGTCCGAGCTAAAGGCAATGATAGTTGATGAAGAGCTCTCTTCTCCTTAGCTTCCTCTCCAAACACTAATTGTCTCTAAAGTTAGAGAGTGGGTGAACACTCCACTAGTTTGTCAAAGTTCAGTAAAAATATTCTCCCACTATCTCTTTTTGGAAAAAAAATTCAAGCCACTATCTTGTACAACTTTATCCTTACGAAATTTTTTATTTTAACCAAGTGGAAAGATGGGGATGGACTTATGGGACAAATCAATTTTCGAATTGGTGGAAGAATTCATTGGTTAAGGGACCCTCTAGGCTAGCTTACCAATAAAATGGTCAAATTTAGGCCCCTAGCATGTTATGCTAACATATGTGTAGCTTAATTTCACAAAAATGGCACTTTGGAACCGCGTATTGACCCTATAAAATCCCTGTAATGTTTCAATTTGAAACTCACCTTCATGGTGACCCATCCTATCCTTTCTCCGAGTAGATTTGATTAAATATTTTGAAGGGTATTTTGTTTAAGGTTAAGTGTTGCCATGACCAAAACCATAGGTGACATGTCATCAACACATAAACAATTACAAGTGTCAAGTGAAATATTTAAAACACATTACACATCACCATGACATGTACCTAATGTATTTATTAGACTAAATTGACCACACACGTGCAAGCTTACATTAAAAATAAACACATCACAATGAGGCTTTTGAATCTTCCAAAGATTCACATTGGCTAAACTATGTCCACATAAGTTTGGACCTTGTTTCCCTAATTAAATTCCATGGTTCAATTGCCTACATACTAAACTTGAGCATCAGTAGTCTAATGAAAATCATATAAAAATACATGTGTATAGATGCATGAAAAATTTTACATTTCATACTTAACGTATTCAAATTTCCATAATTAACCTTTCTTTTTCTTATCATTTTCATATAAAAAGCATTCAAAACATTAAGCTATCAAAACTTGCATATCAACATTAATCTTTCCCTGTCATGATCAAATTAATATTCTAAATCACATTATATTCCATTTTCTATCATGGTGATGAAATATTGGATCTATTCTGTTAAATCAACCAACATAAAAATTAGTTCTGAATACATATCTTAGGTCAAAATCACCAAAATGTAAACATCACGACTAGTATCCTTTAATTCAATATAGTTTGATTACTAATAGTATATCACTATCATTATGAGATAAGACACATAAAATAAGGTGTATCAATTATGTTAGGTAAGTCAGGAGGTTTGCATAATCACATAGTTTAAAAAATCAATCATAGAATAAATCTATTATATTTTACTGGGCCATAAAATCTATCCTCATGAATATCAACATACCCACCTAATACTACTTTCACAATAATTGGATTATTTCATTACATCATACTAAGTTCTACTATGTAGACCCTTATTTAATTTTGATAACAATTTTCATCTATGACTATTAGTAATGTTTACAAGCGTGCATGTTGATTTATCTTTCCAAAATTCAATCATCCTAGCAGCCCATACAATATCATGAACCCATACACATAGTTTCCAGGTCATGATATCTTGAGCCTCTATTCCATAGGTCTTACCTTATCAACCTAATGTAATTCTGAATACAATACTTACACAACAAAGACTAAAATGTATATTGTTCCCAATAAAATCTTAGGTTCATTATTGGTAACAA
This sequence comes from Cupressus sempervirens, assembly GCA_028749045.1. Classification (NCBI taxonomy): domain Eukaryota; kingdom Viridiplantae; phylum Streptophyta; class Pinopsida; order Cupressales; family Cupressaceae; genus Cupressus; species Cupressus sempervirens. The sequence goes on from CM053787.1 coordinate 757,617,928, forward strand.
AAATGTCATTCATGGCATACTTAGATTCCAAAACCTTCATACAATCAATTGATCATAGGATGTATGGTAATAGTATACAATTCACATTCTATACACAAGAGACAAAACATGACCTCTCAATCCCTTATGCTTCCTAGCTCTGACCATATTCATGTTATTAAGTATTATAATAGGGTACTAGGGAAGGGGCCTTACATCATGCATGATGAAAATGTTTTATTGATATGGGTTCACTAAGTTGTGAAAAGTTTTAAATGAGACAAGAATTGGAGATGTATATTTTTAGTGAGATCAAAACTTTTGTTGGCTTGCAAGTAGATAAAATTAAGAAAGGTACAAAATCAAAATATTTCAATGAGATACTGAAAACATTTGGTATGGAAGACTCAAGACCACTTGGAACACCCATGGCATCTAGACATAAACTTTCAAAGAATGATGATTCTGCTGATGTGAACCAAACCTTGTATAGATGAATGATTGGTAAGTTGAAATATGTTATTCATAAAAGACTAGATATTGCACTAGAAGTTGGGATTGTTTTTGGATTTTCTACAAATCTTAAGGAAAATCACATGATAGTTGTGAAAAGAATCTTGAGATATCTAAAATACAAGAAGAATAAAAAGTTTGAACTAAAAGTGTATCTAGATGAAGATTGGGCTGGAAATGTTGATGATAGAAAGAGTACAAGTGGTGGAGATTTCTTTCTAGGAAAAAGAATAGTTTCATGGACTAGCAAGAAGAAAACCTATATTTTCCAATCTACAACAAAAGTTGAATATGTAGCTACAACATAAAAAATTTCCAACATAGTGTGGATCAAGAAATTATTGAAAGGAATTAAGGAAGCAATCAATGAACCAATAGTCATATTCTATTATAACACAAGTGTTATAAAAAAATCTAAAAATCATGTGATGCACACTGAGACCAGACATATTTCCATCAAGTATCATTATTTGAGAGAGTTGGTACAACAAAAAGAAGTGATATTGGAGTATGTAAATGCAAAGGAATAGATTGTTGATATATTCACAAAAGCTTTATGTAAGGATGCTCATGAATATGTAAGGCGTAAACTAGTGGTGATTTCCCTAAATAAGGCTACTTAAGAAAAGATGGAGCTCTGAATCAAATGTTTTGATCAAAATATTTTACAAGTTAATGTAGAAGGTCACACTTTAAGACCTGCCTAAATCAGTGAAGATAGAAGCACATATGTTGAATTAGTCATAAGCAAGATGAAAAAATAACATAGTTTAGGGAACTAACCAAGAGATATCTACATATTGAAGATGTACAAGAAAGATAACTAAAGATGTTGATGTATCTTTGGAAGTGTCTTTTTCCTTATTTTCAAAGAGGGAGATATGTATACAACTGCAATGGAAAGATGAGTAAAGAGAATATGATACAATTACCATCTATAGTGCAGAAAGAGGGAGAGAAGTATGATACAATCAAAGTGAGAGAATGGTAGAGGTATTTCCATTTAGAGATTGTGAAGAATTTTAGAAGATTTATATCATTGTTGGAGGTTGTGTTTCGATATGAAAAAGGAAGCTATTTGAATTATACTACATGTGTTGCATTATAGAGCTACATGAATCAAAAGTAGACAAAAACTAAATGATGAGATTAGAGAGATTGTTGGATGCTGAGATGAGAATTAAAATGAAATTAAGGGTGTTAATGAAGATCTAGTACTAAACACAAAAAGAGTTGATTGAAGAAAATCAAGTGGACACTTGATAGACTTTTTAGGATTGCATGGTAACTAGAGATGTTTCCATCAATGCCAAAGAGGGACATTGTTGGAAACTACAATGGGAACAATTTTTATGTTGTCATTGATGTCAAGCCTTATTGGTGAGATAGTTGCTACTTAAGTAAGTGTCATATAAAGATGATTGATGAAGATGATTTGAGAAGAACATGTAACAAGAGGACCTAGTGGAAAGGTTGCATTATGAGGAAGTACAATGGGTACTTGATAAGTTGGACCTTGAAAAGATAATACATTTTTTAACCATAACACTTAGTGAAGGAGTCAATTGTAATAGAGCCTAGAAGAGATAATCAATGAAGAAAAAATAGTATAGCCTTAACTAAACTTCAAAGATGAATATTAATTAACTCATAATTGTAGTCAAGATGTGCTAGTGTTGACTGAGTAAATAGTAGAAGTGATAAAATTTAGTGTTGACTAAGCACTAGTAAAGATAGAGTATTAGAAAAGTTTGATTGGGCACTAGTAAAAGGACCGAACAAAGAAAGTTCAAGGCAAGAGTGAAAAGATAGTAATGAACGAGTTATCTTGTGATGATAGAGGTTGAGGAACACAATTTTGGCTAAGTGTTAGCATTTTTTATTCTATGAAGGAATTCATATTCCTGGCAAACATAGTTGAATTGTTGAAATATGTAAAGCATGTTGAAGATAAGGATTGATGACCTGGAAGATTTAATGTAAGAGAAACTATGTTTGAGTGTTTTCTAGGCATGGATTCAAAGAAAAGTCTTGATAAGTTTTTAGGAGGAAGCAAAATTTTGGAAGGATTTTATGAATCTAACCCCAACCTAAGATCAATGGTGGTGTTTAAGAAACAAAAGATAAAATCTACCTATTTAAGGATGCATAAGGGTTACCCTAATAGATGTTGGAACTATTGTTGATTTTTTTGATTGGTGAACTTGAGTAGAAGGTTGAACAATGAAGTGTTGAGGTGACATGTGATTACTTGAAGGAATTCCAAGAATATAAATGATGGAGATGAAAATGGAGGCCAATTAATGAATCAGCTATTGAACCAAATTGTGATATGTATTTGAAAAGTGAGTTGTATTAATTAGAGCAACCTATTTTTATTTTCTAACCATTGTATTAGTTGAAATCCTTTCATCAAGGTGGCATTCTAATAGAATGTTCTTAAGTCCTCTAACAAGGCCACTCCTAACAGGGTGATTAATTCTTTAATAGGGTTACAACTAATAGTGTGTAATGTAACGTTTAATAGGGTTGGATCCTAACAGAGCTCAGTTTAGAAGAGTAAAAAAATGTTGACATGTTGCTAGTGGTTTTTCACAAATTTGGTTCCCACATCAAATCATGGTGTTTTACCTAGGTGGATGTTATTTGAGATGTTTAATGTATAATGTTTTACATTCTGCAAGTTTTTTTATTATTGGGACAATGGACTACAAGTTTATGTTACTGATAAGTTTCTATAGAGACTAAGCTACTTAATGATTAGATCTAAGTTGTTTGAAGTATGATAAAGTTCAATTGGTAAATCTAGGCCTAAGGATAATTGATTCATGCTCGCCTCTCATTTATTCTAAATCATTCTAATAGACACTTGTGTCTCTCTTTTCTTTACATGCAAATATGCTAAATCTCATCTATGTGCTACACATGAAAATTTTATAAAGTATGATATATGGGTAATGCATCCTTACTAAACCTTACCATGCTAATACAAAGAATGTTGATGTATGGGTGGGTCTTCTGATGGGTTTACTAGTAAGTTACCACCCTGTTAGACTATTCCATTATTATCTTTTGCAACAAATCTTTTGGAGATTCACAGTAAGGTGGACATTCTAGTAGATGAGATAATCATCCTATTTTCTTTTCAGTCATCTCTCTCTCTCTCTCTCTCTCTCTCACACACACACACACACACACACACACACACACACATTGTAATTTGAGAGTTAGAAAAGTCTCAGTCCCCTAGAGGATTGATGAATACTCTCTCCTAGATCTTAATAAGAGTTTGGACCAAGTCTATACTTTCTCTAAAGTGGGGGATAAATAAACATTCTTAAATTGGAAGCACCTTGATTTAATGAATTTTTAAGACCTATTTGATGCAAGATCATCAATCTTCTCTTCTCTTTCATCTCTTCTTCCCTCTTCCATTCTTCCCCCTAGGTAGAATTTAGATAAAACCTAATATATTCTCTTTAAAGCTCATATTTTCATAATGTTAACCTCAAGGTTACATATATTTCCCATAGGTCCCTCCTTTTTATGCATTCATCCACTTTGAATTTTCTCCTTGCACCAAAATATAATTTCTTTGAAGTCTAGACCTAATTTCAAGATTTTGAGACCTATTTTGGAGCCTTGAGATAGCCTTAGGGGTTTTTTCTTTTGATTATCAAGGGTAAATTTTCCCCCTAATCAATCAAGGGAAAAATGATCCTTTTATGGGCCTAATAATGGGAAATTTTTTTCCCCTGATGAGGCCATATTTTGGGTTTTTTCTTTAGATCTTGTGCTGTGGGATGTTTGGGTGTTAATTTTTCAGTTGGTCAACCTGCAAGGGTTAGTCAATTCTAAGCTCTATGAAGACCCTTCTATTTGCTCCATTTTCATATCACATCAGATTATATCATCCATAAGTTCAAGCTCTCAGGTGATCTTGCATCCAAGTTCAAGCATTCAAGTATTCAAATATCCATTAAAGCATTCCATTGGAGATCATGGATTGAAGTGTTTAAACAATTAACGGATTCTCTTTAAGATCTTCAATCCATTCAATATCCTTTATTGTATGTTCTATGTCCATTTATCTTCATGTACTCGATCCAAAGTTGTTAGTTAAGTTAAGCACATTACATTTGATTCAAGAGATTTGAATTTGTAAGGTGAATTCTTACATTTGCTTTACATTCATGTTATTTCAATTATTTTAATTAAAGGTTTATTCCTGAACTAGGGTCTGACTAAGGTGAACTCCCCCATGAACAACAAAAACCCATTATTTATTTGCAGGTTGTGAATCTTAGATAGGAGAGAAAATTGCAAATCAAAGTACCATTTTCACCATTTACAAGAATTGTAAAATCAAAATTAGTATTGGATACTTTCCATCATGGAAAAAGTTCACCCTTGATGCATATTTTTTCCCTTGATGCATGATTTTACCCCTAAAGCATAATATTTCCCCTAATAGATCATCGAAATATTTCTAGGTTTTCTTAGTTGCATCGTTCAAGGGACTAATATGAAGATTTCCCCTTTTTTTTATTAGAACAACAAGTAGAAGATAGACTTCAAATGTGTGTTTCTTTACCCTCTTTTTCCTTTCAATATAATTACTTAGATCTATTTCTTTATGTGCACACACATAGACATAAAACTTAAGGAATTGGATAATATTTTCCCTATTTTTTCTAGGACTAGTTTGCATGAGTGCCCCTTGTTCATTTGGAAAGCACTTATCTTTTAAAACCTAGTTCTCTAGAATGGAGAATGAAAGGATTATTTTCCTTATTGTTATTCCCTCTATATGCATATGTATGTGCATGTTATGTGATGTACTTAGGGCTTCAATTGTGATTCACATTTTCTACCACACAATATCATCTCTTCCATAGTCGTAGGAGGGCTAGGAGCAACATATGCATTGTCTAGCCACTATGTAGCACTATCTCCTATCTCTATATAAGTTTAGCCTCATTCTATTCTTCTATACTAAATTCTCCTTGTTCATCATAGGTACTTCTCTCTTGTACAGCTCAAGTCCTTTTAAAATTCTTCCACTAAGCACTTAGCGTTAACACCAATTGTTAGATAACTAGGGGGGTGAATCAGTTATATCTAGTTGTCCTATAGGTATTTCAAAAAATTTAGTAAAAATTCCAACTCCATAAAAAAATTCTATAATAACTCAGTGATCACAATCAACTTCTCAACCAAAACTTCTAATCGTTTAGCATCAAATTGTTGTCTTATTGTCCATTACTTTACCATGTATCAAATATATAAATTATCTTATACTGAGTCATAGAAATAAGTAAATACTATGAAAATCAACTTGAAACACATAAGAAATCACAAATTTGACACATATTTTAATGTGGAAACCTTGTAAACGAAAAAACTACTTGGAAATCAATAACCCAAACATTTCACTCTTATAATGTGAGCTTTGTTAGGAGCCAAACTTGTTAAAGGTTACGTGCACATTTTTTTTGTGTGGCCTACTCTAAAGTACTTACAAACATCACTAATTGGTGTTACTATATGGGATTTCAAATAATTTTTAGGTCCACTCAATTAAGTGATTTTATTTTCTATAATGGTAAGAAAGTAACATTCAAATGATCTACTATGTTTAACACTACCTTTCTTGTTTATATCTTTTCTTTTCTCTATCTTCTTCCTTCTGATCTTTTTTTGGATGATTCATGCCCTTTTTCTTTTACCTTGCACTTCCTTTGCTTCATTTTTCTACTTCTATTCTACCTGGTTCACCTTGTTCTTCTTTTTCCTTCTTTACCTTCAATAATTTACACTTTATCAACATCTATCAGCAATAATCAACAAGAAAAATTAATCTCAATCATCTCCTTAAATAGTTAACTTATATCATCTAGATGCTTCTAGATTTTGCTTCTTAATCATGATCATAGATCTTAGATTCACGTATTTAATCACTCAAAAATAGAACTCCTTGAACTTTGTGGTCATCTTCATTTTATTCAAATCTTCTTCATCAGATATTTATAACATTTTTCCAAAAATAGATCTTAAAACTAACTATGTTGACTTTATCCTTCTAACTTCTCTATCATTCTTAGTTTTTATCAAAAGTTAGCCTCAGATTAATCTTTTCTTAATTTTCTCATCCTATTCACACTCACTAAACATTGCTACTTATTTGCACAATACATCACTCGATTAACACTAGAATTACTTAGTTAACATTGAACTTCAACTTTTATTTGCCAAAATCTTGATAATAACTATAATCACTCAATGTATATTGTATCTCTTCTTTAATTGTGTAGATTGTTTGGTTAGTGAATACAAGAACTTCATCACAACATTACATTATTGCAATAAAAGCAAATCAAAATTATACTCTCATAGTCCAATTCATTCAAGTGCCCATTGAATACAAATACTCTTCAACACTATCATCATACTTTCTTCAAATCCTCTTCATCAATTAAATGGCATTGAATTAGCATAATGTCTAACCAACTAAGGGTTGACATCAATGAAAATATAAAAAGCATGCATGACTCTCTTACATACAATAACATCATTATCATTCAAGGCTAACATTCTCTTTGAAATTATCATCAAGATTCTCTAGGGTACTTCTTTGTATCCCATTGTGCATGCTTGGTATTTGAGTTGTAATGAATCTCTTGAATCTTCATTGGAATTTATTGTATCCTAAGAATTCTTCTCTAAAGTAGAAGAACATGTTAACCAATATTTCACCAAATTTAAACATATGTGCTTAGTTTTCCTTCTTGATCTTATCCATGTTGTTCAACAGTTGTTTACATGTCCACCCACTTAGATCTAGTAGACTTTTCTCTTTTATAATTTGATGTGCTCCATAAATTTCTCTTTGTGGCACATTGTTTGAATGGCTCAATTGATATAAGATATGTGCAATAACTCTTGTAGAAAACTAGACATTTTGATATTTGATATCCTTCAATAAGAACACTCTTTTATCATGGTGGTATGCAATCAAATTTTCCACTACTTCTAGTTTGTGTTTGTAGCTAGTTATCGTATCTAGCTTTATTGGACCCTATTACCCTTTACATCACTTCTTTTTTGATCTTGTGTAGTTTATCTAGCTACATGCAATTTTCATACACCTTGGTGAGTACAAATTATACCCATTCATCCCTAAATAAATTATGGATATTATTGCATGGGATAGGGTTTTTTTCTCAAAATCCTTGTGGATAGATTTTAACTTGAAATATTCACAAAACTTTTCATACATTTAATAGGATATCTACGTTTACCACCTCTATAATTTTTACCTTGAGGTAGTCACCAACATCTTCAATCACCAGGCCACTACTTAGGAGAGAGGATAGGGATCTAATCATTTCATTCACATCGATACTCTATAAGATTGGTTCATAGATAAGTGGCTCTAGTTCTTGTCTATTAACTAATCTAGCCTCAAACATACCATCACATTGTGCCATTGTAAGATTTGGCATTGAAACTATCTATTTGCACATAATCCATTACTTTGGATTTCCTCTTGGGTTGCAGATAACTCACTACTTTTATTTGCACAAATAATGTCATTTTGATACCTAGGGTTATGAAAACAAAATCTCTTTGAATCTCAAGGTTGAAAAAGTGTAGTTCTTACCAAGTAAACTTGGCAGCGAAAGGATTTTAAGGATATTACAATGTTAATCGAGTCAAGGAGGTTAACTGAATAAATTTTTGGAAGCAGTATTTACTGAGCAGGGTTAGCCAGTAAAGGATTTCATTGTTTTATGAAATAACATTTATTTGTTCAAAGTAATATCTATAGCTGATTGATGTATGGTTTATTGGTAAATGTAACATGTAAATGAGCTAACCTAAGAATCTGAATGGTATAAGTAAGAGGTCAAGTTGTAAATTCTAAAAGAACGTAAGATGGAAGTGTAGAATTAATGAGATATGAGGATTGATTATTGTGGAAGCAAATTTGAAGGATGATCAGAGACCATTGAGGATCAGCAAAGCCATATTTGATCAAGAAGGATCTAATGAAGCAAAATAGAGACCTGTAATTAGCAAATTTAGTTGCATCTTGTTCAGGTTAATTCATTGTTGTTTTCTAACCATTGTAGCAGTGGTTCCAAATCTCTTAATAGAGTTGGTTTAACAACCATTTTGTAAATCCTCTAACATGGTAACAGTTTAGTTGAATTGTTCTAAAGACCTCTAGCAAGGCCACTCCTAACAGGGTTGGCTCCTAATAGGGCTCACTTTAGAAGAGTGAAAAATTAGTGACTAGTTACTTGGTGGTTTTTCCCATATTGGGTTTTCACGTTAAATCAAGTGTCTCTTGTGTTCACTTTTTTTTTCAGTTACATGCATAAATGCTTGAAGATAAGTGATAATTTAGTTTACCAAGTTACAACATTTGTTTACTGAGTATCAGTAGTAACAAGATCTTTAAGACATCTAAGGGATCTGTGGATTAATTTTTGTTAGTAACTGATTCACTCACCCTCTCAGTTACTCTATCTTTAATCCCAAAAATTGGTATCAAAGCTATTGGTTCTTATAGGAAAATATTTCAAGGATCTAAGCTAAAGATCAAGATTTCTTACAAAAGGGAAATTCCAAGACTTAATAGGGACAACTTCTGAACATGGCAAGGATTGATGAGGCTTAATCTGGCTTCTATTGGTGATACAGGGCTAAAGTAATGTGATGAAAAATATGAAGAACCTTCTGGTACATTATCTATCAATGATATTGCTGAAAAGAAGACTCACAATAATATGATGATAGATATAGCATCTACTCTAAGTTATGAAGAGTTTGATGACATCAAGGATTACAAATCTGCTTTTGAAATGTGGAACAAGCTAAAAGAAATCTATGGAGGAGATGATAATGTGAGAAGAGCCAAAGAAAAAATTTTGAGAGGACAATTTGATCAAATGAGGATGAGAGAGGATGAAAACATTGCAAAGTATGTTCAAAGAGTTAAAGCATGTGCCAGTGCAATCAAAGCATCTGGAGGAGATATCAATGAGGAGATAGTTATAAGTAAAGTTCTTAGAACTCTACTTCCCATTTATGCAATCAGAGTCTCTGCAATTTAGGAAAGGAGATGTGAGGCAAATCATAAAATAAATTTAGAGGCCATAGTTGGAAGATTGATTGCATTTGAGCTAGAGAACTATGAAAATTATGTTCTAGCTATCAAGAATGTTGAATTAGCATTTGAAGCCAAGCCTTCACTCGAAGAAAAAGGGAAAAAGATGAAAGATCCACAATCAGACAGTGATGAAGAATCAAAATAAAGTTCATACAGTGATCTTGAAGTGGTTGAAGCTCTACTAGCAAGAAAATATTCAAGAGGCAAAGGGAAATATAAAGGTAAGGTTCCTCTAATCTACTTTTCTTGTGAAGAAATTGGACATATTGCTGCTAGGAACCCAAATACGCAGGACAAAGATGAGAAGAAAGGTCACAAGTACAATGGCAATAAAGACTTCAAATCATTCAAGGATAAAGGTAAGAAAACATTTTTTATGGCTAAAGATTCTAATGATTCTGATGATGAAGAATAAGATGAAATTGTCTACATTGCTAATGGCACTCATTTCACATATGAGCAGAAATGATTCATAGATCATAGATAGTGGTTGTTCTCATCACATGATTGGTGATAAAACTAAGTTTGAATATTTTGAGGACTATGATGGTGGTAGTGTAAGATTGGTAACAATGAACCTTGTTGTATAAGAGGAAAAGGAAAAATCTCACTAACCAAAGAACTTGTATGTGATAATGCATACTGGGTAGAAGGACTAAAGAATAATTTGTTGAGTGTGGCACAGCTACTCAATAATGTATTCAAAGTAGATTTTATGCATGGAAAAGCAAGATTGTTGGATGGCAAAGGAAAGTTGATTGGATCAAGCACTCAAACAAAAGGTAACTTATTTTATCTTGAACTTGGTGAATGTTCATGTTTTATTGCTCAAATTGAAGAAAGTTGGTTATGGAATAGGAGGTTGTGTCATGTAAACTTTGACAACTTAATAAAAATCAGTAAATTCAAAAAAGTAAGAGGTATCCCTAACATTAAAAAAAATCTGAGATTCGTCTATGCGAAAATTGTCAAATTGGTAAAATGGTAAAGACCAATTTTAAAAGCAAGAACTATCAAACTAAAGAAGTTCTAGAAATTGTGCATACTGACTTGTGTGGACCTATTGGCATTTAAATTTATACAGGTGAAAAAAATTTCATTTTGTTTCTTGATGAATATTCAAGAATGATGACTGTCATGTACCTAAGAGAGAAATTAGAAGCATTTGAAAAGTTTAAATGGTATTTGGCCAGAGTAGAAAAGGAAATAGGAAAAAGACTAAAATGCTTAAGGTTTGATAGAGGTGGTGAATTCATTTCACATGAGTTCAATCTCTTTTGCATTGAAAGGGGAATCAAAAGATAGGTTTCAACACCTGAAACTCCTGAACAAAATGGAATAGCAGAAAGAAGGAATAGATCTATAATGGATTGTGCAAGAACCTTAGTGATTGAGAAAGGCATTTCTATCAAATACTTGAAGGAAGCTATTAGCACTGCAGTTCATACCTTGAATTGAGTTCAGCTGAAAAAAGACTCATTCAAAACACCCTATGAGTTGCGGTATGACTACAAACCCAATATAAGTTATCTAAAAGTATTTGGAAGCAAATGTTACATTTTGAAAGAATCTTAAAAAGGTAAATTTGATGTAAAAAGTGATGAAGGAATATTTTTGGGATACTCTTGCAAACGCAAAGCATATAGATATTTGAACTTATCTACTCCCAAAGTCATAGAAAGTGCACATGTGAAAGTTGATGAATTTGTAGAGAGAGCAAAAAAAGAAAGCAAAAAGGAACTTGAAGACTACAGAAGATTTGTTTACATTGAACCAGATACATTACCAAGTATACCTATTAATTAGGAATCCTCAACTCCAGATTCTTTATTAATTGAGTCACAAGAAGTTGAAACTGAGTTAGCATCTACTGAGCTGCAAGAACCTGAGTTGTAAATAGAAGCTATCGAGTTAGCATCTACCAAGCCCGAGCAACCAAAATTAGAACCAAAAGTTGAGACACATAATGATAACAATGTAATTCATTCAAAAGGAAAGGAGCTCATGTTAGCCAAGTATGTCAGAAAGCATCATGCCCCAGATCAGATCATTGGTGATAAATCAAAAGGAACAATGACAAGAAGTAAGTTGAAAGGCACTTGTTTTACTTGTTGATTTTGAACCTAGAAATGTCAAATATGCACTAGACAATGAAATTTGGATTGAAGTTATGAATGAAGAAATAGAGTAGATAGAGAAAAACAAAACATGGACTCTTGTATCAAGACCCAAAGACAAAAATGTAATTGGAACATAGTGGGTATTCAGAAATAAACTAAATGAAGATGGTAACATATCAAGGAACAAAGCTAGACTAGTATGCAAAGGATACTATTAAGAAGAAGGTGTAGACTATGGAGAAACTTTTGCTCCTATTGCAAGATTGAAATGTGTTAGAACCTTACTTGCATATGCTGCATTCAAAGGATTCAAATTTTATCAAATGGATGTTAAGTCAGTATTTTTCAATGGCATATTGGATGAAGAGGTTTACATTGAACAACCTCAAGGTTTTGTTGATCCAGACAATAAGGATATGGTCTGCAAATTGCATAAAGCATTATATGGTCTGAAACAAGTCCCTAGAGCATGGTATGAAATATTGCATAACTATCTTATTCAGGTTGGTTTTCAAAGAACTAATGACAATACCAGTTTGTACATAAAGGAAGGACCAGATAATAAGAATGTTTTGGCAAAAATATTTGTAGATGATACTTTGTTCACGGGAAATGATGATCTTTGCAAAGAATTGTCAAAACAAATGAACAAGGAATTTGAAATGTCAATGTTTGGTGAAATAAAATTCTTTCTTGGCCTTCAAATTCAACAGAATAAGAATGATATCTAAATCAGTCAATCTAAATACATCAAGGAGATACTGAAAAAGTTTGGTATGGAAGACTAAAAACTAGTTGGGACTCCTATGTGTACTAGATTAAAACTGACCAAGGATGATAAATCAAAGGAAGTGGACCAAACATTGTATAGATCTATGATTGCAAATTTGCAATATGTAGTGCACACAAGACCAGACATTGCCCTTGCAGTAGGAATTGTAGCAAGATTCTCAGCAAAACCAAAAGAAAATCACATGATTGCAATGAAAAGGATCATGAGATACTTAAAAGGAACTAAAGATTATGGATTATGGTATAAACTTGGAGGAAAATTGGATTTTAAGGTGTTCACTAATGCAGATTGGGCAAGAAATATTGATGATAGAATGAGCAAAAGTGGAGGAGCTTTCTTTCTCAAAAAAAGTTTGATTTCTTGGACAAGCAAAAAGCAAAATTGTACATCTCAATCCGCAGCAGAGGCTGAATATGTTGCAGTAGCAGTAAATTTGTCAAACATTGTGTGGTTTAAACAATTATTGGAAGGTATGAAGCAAGAAATCAAAGAACCTGTTGTTATCTTTTGTGATAACACAAGTGCAATTAACATCTCCTAGAATCTAGTGATGCATTCAAAAACCAAGCATATTGACATAAAGTATCACTTTGTTAGAGAATTGGTACAAGAAAAGGAAATAAGACTGGAATATGTTCATACAAAGGAATAAATTGCTAACATATTCACAAAGCCTTTACCTAAGGATGCATTCGTGTATGTAAGTGGTAAGTTAGAGGTCATTCCCCTATCTGAAGCTCACTACAATAGAGTTTTAGTAATGCATTAATAGGAACAGAATTGAAGACCTATCAGTTGATGCATCAAACCAATGAAGACATTGCATATGAATCAGTACATCAGGTACAATGCTATTCAACTAGTTAGAGTTGTCTTTTCATGTGTTGTCAAAGAGTGAGAATATACTGTTGTCATATCTTTCTAAAAATTTCTTGCAAAATAATAAGAGTTTGTGTAAAAATGAGAGATTATTATGAAAGAGAGAGTTTTCTATATTTGAAGAAAGAAAGTTTTCTATTCTTTCATTAAAAGACTTGTTTTCAAATTCCATTCTACTATGACATGTTCTGTTGCCATCAATGCCAGAGAGGGAGATTGTTGGATACAATTGTTCAATTGTGTGTTGTCTTTGATGTCACACAAATATCATATCAGTCATCAAATAGTGTCTACCAAGCTTAGAAGGTAAGCTAGACAAAAGATAGTGTCTACCGAGCTCAGAAGGTCAGCTAGACAAAGGATAGTGTCTACCAAGCTCAAAAGGTCAGCTAGATAAAGGACAGAGTCTACCGAGTTTAAAAGGTTAGCAAGGAAAAGGATAGTGTCTATCGAGCTCAAAAGCTCAGCCAAGCAATGAAGTAGTTCTTACCAAGCTCACTCGATCATCATAGGTAATTTGGAAGAAGTGGTTCTTACCGAGCTCACTCAGTCATCAAAGGTAGTTTGGAAGAAGTAGTTCTTACCGAGTAAACTCGGAAACCAAAGGATTTTAAGGATATTGCAATGTTAACTGAGTCAAGAAGGTTAACTCAAGAAATTTTTGGAAGCAGTATTTACCAAGCAGGTTGGCCAGTAAAGGATTTCATTATTTTATGAAATAACATTTATTTGTTTAGATTAATATCTATAGCTGATTGATGTATGGTTTATTGGTAAATGTAACATGTAAATGAGCTGACCTGACAATCTGAATGGTATAAGTAAGAGGTCAAGTTGTGATTTCTAAAAGAGTGTAAGATGGAAGTGTGGAATTAATGAGATATGAGGACTAATTATTGTGGAAGCAAATTTGAAGGATGATCGGAGACCACTGAGGATCAGCAAAGCCATATTTGATCAAGAAGGATCTAATGAAGCAAAATAGAGACCTGTAATTAGCAAATTCAATTGCATCTTGTTCAAGTTAATTCATTGTTTCTTTCTAACCATTGTAGCAGTGATTCCAAATCTCTTAATAGAGTTGGTTTAACAACCATTTTGTAAATGCTCTAACAAGGTAACAGTTTAGTTGAATTGTTCTAAAGACCTCTAGCAAGGCCACTCCTAACAAGGTGATTAAATCCTCTAATAGGGTCACACCTAACAGTGTCTATTGTAACATTTAACAGGGTTGGCTCCTAATAGGGCTCACTTCAGAAGAGTGAAAAATTTGTGACTAGTTACTTGGTGGTTTTTTCCATATTAAGTTTCCACGTTAAATTTGGTGTCTCTTTTGTTCACCTTTTTTTCAGTTACATGCATGAATGCTTGAAGATAAGTAATAATTTAATTTACCAAGTTACAAAATTTGTTTACCAAGTATCAGCAGTAACTAGATCTTTAAGACATCTAAGGAATGTGTTGATTAAGTTTTGTTAGTAACTGATTCACCCCCCTCCCTTAGTTACTCTATCTTTAATCCCAACAATAACATACTGCAAAAATGAGTTAGCCTAGCCCAACATCATGTAGTGTCCACACAAGCATTGCATGGAATTAAAATTATCTTTGTCCTATTTTTTTAGAGATGTCATAAATAGTGATCCCATTTCATAACTTTTAACAACTGATCTATAAGGGGCTCAATATACATGTTCATATCTTTAACTTGGTACGTACCTAGTAATTGAATAAACATAAACATTACATAATTATTATGAACATTTTGATGCATTATTTATAAATTAATTTAGATAACTATTAAATGAAAAAATACCTGATACAATCATTGACAATATTATGTGGTCCCTCTTTATGGACATCCAAGGAGGAATCTTATTGTTAATAAAAAATAGGCCACAATGAGTAAACAAATATTATATCTCCAAATGGATTGAAAGTGTCCAAGACCAATGAAAGCTTGTGACTACAAGGTTCTTCTTTAAAGTGTGGTCATGTAGTTTCTTTTATGTCTTTAAATGAAGAACTATTTGTAGGCATTTTCATAATGTCATTTTAACTTCTATTGCATGTATGGTAATCAATAAATTGTGCCAAGCTAGTGCACCTAAATAATTTTTAGAGACATGGAATAATAGGAATGTACCAAAGAACCTTGTAAGGAACCTTCTTTATTGTTTAATCTATGTGATATTTACTAATATGATAGTTAGGGAATGTTGTTGCAAATTTATGTTGTTTATGATATAGAATGTAATCATTGGGACATGCATGTATTGTCTGATACTTCATCCCAATTTGATTCATATGTAATAGTAGATAATTCTCAGTACAAAATGTTAAATACAAGTGATTAATTATGTATTGTCTTTGATGTTACAAAAAATGTCATATTATTTCTAGTTAGTGTATGGCAAGCTCACTCGAGCATTGAACACAATTTTCTATGTCTACTAAGCATTCTTGAGTTTAGAAGATAGTGTCTATCATGTTTAGTCAAGAATCAAACGAAATTTTACAAAAGTTGAGCATTAACTGAGATCACTTGGTTAATGAAAGAAATGTTGGATGGAACCTGTGTTAATCGAGCTTACTCGGTTACTAAAGGAACTTTGTGAATATGCAATGTTAACAAAGTTCACTTAGTTAACATAGGAAAATCATTTTCTGACTTAGTTTCTACTAAGTAGGGTCAACTAATGAAGGATTTTCTTTTTTTGCATATTAAGTTCAAATGAATTGTTTGTTGGTTCTAGCAAACTGAGAAGATAAAGATGAAAAGATACATTTGATCAAGAAGGATCAAGTGTACAAGCCAGAATTGAGATCTCTAATAAGAAAATCAGTTGCATTGCGAATTAGGTCATCTAATTTTTACTCTCTAAACATTATAGCAATGATCTAAATCTCTTAATAGATTTGGATTAATAGCTATTTGTAAATCCTCTAACAAGGTGGCTTTTTTTATTAAATTTTCCTAAGACCTCTAACAAGGCCACTCCTAATAGGGTGATTAAATCTTCTAATAAGGTAATAGCTAATAGTGTATTTTGTAACCTTTAATACGGTTGGCTCCTAATAGGGCTCACTTCAAAAGAGTGAAAATTAGTAACAAGTTGCAATTGGTGGTTTTTCCCAAATTGAGTTTCCATGTTTATTCTTGGTGTCAAATACATGTTCATGTTGTTTCTCTAATATGTTTGTAACTAAGTTAAAATATCTTTAATCATATATAACATCTTAAATATTTTCATGATATTCATTTACTGATCTATTTTAATGTTTACTGAATTATAAAAAAATTATGTGTTTTTATCGAGCACAAGCAAAGTTAAGTTTTCATAGAGTCATTTTGTACTAAGGGATTTGGAATTTATTTTTTTGATAATTGATTCACCTATCTCCTCTCAATTAATCCTCTCATATTTCAACAACTGGTGTTAGAGCTTTTGGTTCTTCTAGAGAAGGTTTCAAGGACCTAAGCTAAAGATCATGATGTTTTATAGAAGAGAGATTCCCAGGTTGAACCAAGACAACTTTGCAGCATGGAAAGGACTTTTGAGGTTACATCTAAAAACTATTAGTAATTTAGGGTGTAATTATCTTGATAATAAATACAAGACTCCTACTGGTACATTATCAATTGAAGATATTGTTGAAAAGAAAAATCATAACATCATGATTATTGATATTGTTTCTGCTCTTGATTATGTTTAATTTGATTAAGTCAAAAGTTGTACTACATTTTATGATATGTGGATTAAACTAAAAGATGTATATGGAGGAGATCGTAATGTAAGATGAGCTAAAGTTGAAAGTTTCAGAGGACAATTTGATCAGATGAAGATGAGAGAAGATGAAAATATTGCAAAATATGTTGAGAGAATCAAAGCAAGTGTGAGTGCAATCAAAGCGTCTAGAGGAGACACTGATGAAAGCAAAGTTATAAGAAAGGTACTCAAAACCCTTCTTCCTATCTATGCAATTAGAGTGTTTTCTATTCAATAAATGACATGTGATCCAAATAGCAAAATAACTTTGCATACTCTAGTTGGAAGATTAACAACTTTCAAGTTGGATAACTATGATAACTATGTCCCAAAGTTCTAAAATTATTGAGTCTGCATTTGAACACAAGCTTTCACTCCAGAAATGGGGTAAGAAATCAAAGGGTAGTCAATTTGAAAGTGATGAACAAGAAGAAAGTTCAAACAATAATCTTGAAGTTATTGAAGCCCTACTTGCAAAGAAATATTCCAAAGGCAGAGAAAAGTACAAAGGTAAGACTCCTCTAATCTATTTTTATTGTGAAGAAGTTGGTCACATTACTACAAGGTGCCCAAATAGAGAAGAAAAGGATGAAAATAAAAAAGTACAAAAGAAAGAATGAATTCAAAAACTAAAAGAACTAGAAGGACAAAGGTAATAAATTTAGTTTTATGGCTAAAAATTGAGATTGTAGTGAAGATGATGAAATGGTATATATTGTTGTAAAAGATGAATCTGATGATGAAAGAGATAAAATGGCACTTATCTCTCATGTTAGCAAAAATTACACATGGATTATTGATAGTGGAGCTACTCACATCATATGACTGAAGACAAAACAATATTTGAGGACATGAAATATTATGATGGTGGTAGTGTGAGATTTGGAAATAATGAACATTGTTACATAAATGGAAAAGGATGTATCTCATTAACCAATGAACTTAGATGTGACATTTCTTAGTGGGTTGAAGAATAAAATAATAATCTACTAACTGTGGCATAGTTAAATAATTGGATTCAAGGTAGAATTTATGAATGGGAAGGCCAAATTATTGGATGGAAAATGAAATCTGGTTGGATCTAGGAAACAAACAAAAGGTAACCTATTCTATGTAGATCTCAGTGAAAGTTCATGTTTTATTGCTCAAGTAGAAGAAAGTTGGTTATGGCGCAAAAGATTATGTCATGTGAACTTTTATAATCTAGTTAAAATAAGAAAAAATAGAAGAGTAAGAGGTATTCCTAGCTTAAGAAAACCTAATATGGGTCTATGAAAAAAATACTCAGATTGGTAAGATAGGAAAGACTAGTTTCAAAAGAAAGAACTATCATTCTAAATAAGTTTTAGAGCTTTTTTATATAGATTTATATGGACCTATTGGAATAGAGAGTTACAGTGGAGATTAATTTTTCATTCTTTTTGTTGATGACTATTCTAGAATGATGACTACAATGTATCTAAAAGAAAAATTTGAAACTTTACAAAAATTCAAGTACTATCTGGCAAGAGTAGAAAAGGAATCTAGAAAGAAGTCAAAATGTTTGGGATCAGACAAAGGTGGTGAATTCATCTCCAATATATTCAATGAGTTATGCATTGAAAAGGAATTAAAAGACAAGTATCAACCCCTAGCACACCTCAGGAAAATGGTATAGTTGACAGAAGGAACAGATCCATCATGGATTGTGCAAAAACATTGATGATAGAAATAGATATTGCAATAAAATACTAGAAGAAAAAAATTAGTACTACATTGCATACCTTGAACAGAGTATAGCTGAAGACAGATTTAAATCAAACTCCTTATGAACCATAGTATGGCTATAAACCTATTATAAGTTACTTGAAAGTATTTGGTAGCAAATGTTATATCTTTAAAGAATCTAGGAAAGGTAAATTTGATGTCAAAGGTGATGAAGGCATATTCCTAGGATACTCTTGTAGAAGTAAAGCATACAAATGTTTGAATTTGTCTACTCATAAAATCATAGAAAGTGCACATGTGAGAATTGATGAGTTTGTAGAAAAGAGTGAAGATTTGTTTGTACTATGAATATAATACCCTACCAAATATATTTGGTATATAGGAGTCTTCACCTCCTGAGCCTCCAAAATCTCCAACAGCTATTGAGTTGTAGATAGTGCAACATGAGTCACAGTCTAAAGGACTTGAGTCATATTCAGAAGCTATCGAACTACTACAAGAGCAAACCAATTATGATGGACCCGAGTCACAAACAATAGGGATGAGCTTATCATAGAAGATCATGAAGAAATTAGTGAAACAAACTCCAAATCCAAAGTACTTGTGGTAGCAAGATATGTCAAAAGGCATCATGCACCTAACTAGATCATTTGAGACAAATCTGATGGAATAATAACAAGAAACAAATTTAAAGGTACATGTTTACTTATAAATTTGAAACTAGAAATGTTAAAGATGCTTTGGATAATGAAAGTTGGGTTGAAGCAACGAATGAAGAAATAGAACAGATAGAGAAGAAAAAAACTTGGACGCTTGTTCCTAGACCCAAGGATAAAAATGTAATTGGCACAAAGTGGGTATTCATAAACAAGCTAAATAAAGATGGAGAAATTTTAAGAAATAAAGCAAGGTTAGTATGTAAAGGTTATTCTCAAGAAGGGGGTATTGGTTATAGTGAAACTTTTGCTCCTATTGCAATATTAGATAGTGTTAGAACTTTACTAGCATATGCAGCTCATAGAGGATTTAAAGTTTATCAAATGGATGCAAAATTCACATTCTTTAATGGAATTCTTGATGAGGAAGTCTATATAGAAGAATTTAAAGGTTTTGTAGATCTTAGAAAAAAAGATATGGTCTAAAAAATACACAAAGCATTATATGGTCTTAAGAAAGCTCCAATAGCTTGGTATGAAAGAATTCATAACTACCTGATACATATTGGTTTTCAAAGAACAAATGATAACAATAGTCTTTATCTCAAAGAATGACCAAACAAGAAGATTGTGTTGGTAGAATATGTGGCAACAAGAGTCAATTGTTCTAATATTATTTTGTTCAAACAACTATTGGTAGGTATGAAGATAGAGATCAAGGATCTAGTAGTTATATACTATGATAAAACTAGTGCAATTAATATATCAAAGAATCTAGATGCATACCAAAACAAAACACATTGCTATAAAATATCACTTTTTGACAAAATTGGTACAAGATAAAGAAGTCAGATTGGAATATATAAATACTAAAGAAAAAATTTCACCAAGCCACTACCTAAGGATGCATTTATGTATCTAAGAGGTAAGCTAGGGGTCATTTCCCTATCTAAAGCTCACTAAATGAAGTTTAGTGATGCATCAAACAGAGCATGTTGAAGATAATTCAATTGGTACAATATTGAAAAAGGTATATTTCAAATGAATCAGTACTTAAGGTGCATTAATATTCACTAATTATTGTCTTTGGCATGAGATGTCAAAGAGGGAGAAGTTTGTTGTCATATCTCATTAAATTTTGTAAATAGAAAGAGTAAGAGATGTCAAAAAGGGAGAATGAACTTGGTTTGATATCAAAGGTAGAGTTTGCTATTGGAAGAAGTTGTAGAAAATATAAGTTTTTAGATAGAGGGAGAAACTAAAGGCAAATATAGTTCACACTGATAGAAGGAGTTCTCATGGATGAGAATAAGAATGAAACTAAGGATATGTTACTTACTCTCTAAACAATTTATTGTATTATGACATGTTGTGTTGCCATCAATGCCAAAGAGGGATATTGTTGAATACAATTGATTAAGTGTGTATTGTCTTTGATGTTACACAAAATGTCATATCATTTCAAGTTAGTGTATGGTGAGCTCGCTTAGGCATTGAAGATAGTTTTCTATGTCTACTGAGCATTCCAAAGTTTAGAAGATAGTGTCTATCGAGTTCACTTAGGTGTCATTGAGTGTTAACCAAGCTCACTCGATTAATAAAAGAAATGTTGGATGAAACTAGCGTTAATCAAGCTCACTTGGTTACCAAAGGAACTTTGTGAATATGTAGTGTTAAACGAGTTTACTAGGTTAACATAGGGAAAAAAAATTATGAGTTAGTGTCTACATCGAACAAGGTCAACTAACAAAGGATTTTCTTTTTTTGGCATATTAAGTTCAATTGAATTGTCTACTAGTTCTAGCCAACTAAGAAGATGAATATTTATTGTTCTAAGTTATATTCTAGCTAACTTGACAATATGAAAGATATAAATATAAGATCAAGTTGAGAATTAGAAAGATGAAAGAATGAAAGATAACTAAAGATTTAATGATGCTAAGAGGAAGCAGATTAGAAGGATGAGCATAATATCCTTGTAAAGCTAAAAAGATACATTTGATCAAGAAGGATCAAGTATACAAGCCAAAATTGAGATTTGTAATCAACAATTTAGTTGCATTAGGAACCAGGTCATCTCATTGTTACTTTCTAACCATTGTAGCAGTGACCTAAATCTCTTAATAGAGTTGGCTTAACAACTCTTTATAAATCCTCTAACAAGGTGGCATTTCTATTGAATTTTCTTAAGACCTCTAATAAGGCCACTCCTAACAGGGTGATTAAATCCTCTAATAGGGTCACATCTAACAATGTTTTTTGTAATCTTTAATAAGGTTGGCTCCTAATAGGGCTCACTTTAGAAGAGTAAAAATTAGTAACTAGTTCCAATTGGTGATTTTTTCCAAATTGGGTTTCTACATTAAATCTTGGTATCAAATGTGTTCATACTATTTCTCTTATATGTTTGCAACTAAGTTAAAATAACATTAATACATATATCATCTTAAATATTTTCATGTTATGCATTTATTGAGCTATTTCAGTGTTTACCAAGTTACACCATTTTTTTGTGTGTTTACCTGAGCATCAGAAGAGTTAAGATTTCATAGAGCTTTTTTGTACTGACATCTAAGGGATCTGGGATTTGTTTTTGTGGTAATTGATTCACCCCTCCCCTCTCAGTTACTCCTCTTATATTTCAATAGGAATGAGGTAGAATGTTTGATGGTGATAACAAAAGGTCACCTGTCAAACCTACAACAATAAATATGAACTATTAATATTATAAATAGTAATGGTATACTAACATTGAAGATGACAAAAATGGCATACCTTAGCATACATGACATTTCTACATTGGATAAACCATTCATAACCTTCACGTTCACCAAAAACACTATAGTAGAGATAAAATTCGTTCAGGAACCTTGGTATAAAGGCTCATGTGCCTTCTCAAGTATAGGTATATCAAGACCATCTTCATCATCATTATTAGATGCGCTAGTACCATCATCGTGACCATCTTCATTAGCCACATGAATACCATCTTCTTCAATCATGTCCTCTGGCACATTATCATCTTCTTCCATGGGAGTGTTATCCTCAGCTTGGATATTCACACCTCCATGTTCCTCCAATTGGAAATCCACATTCACCAGTCGATAAAAATTGTGGCCCACTTCAACATAACCATGTTACTTACAATGACTCTAGGCTGTTGTGATTAGAATTCTTCAATTCTTTAAGCCCTTACACTTTTTGCAAGGACAATTACATTTATCAACATTTCTTCAGAACTGAGACCACAATCTAGCAATTCTCTCATTATTTTGTTTTGGGTTCATATTGCCAAGCATGGTCTTTCTTTACAAAAAATATATATGCAAAAATATTGGACATGTTGTACTTAATGTTTATATCTACACATATGGTTTTGAAAGAAAAAATTGGTGCAATTAATGTGTATATCTACAAAAATATTGGACATGTTTTACTTAATGTTTATATCTACACAAATGGTTTTGAAAGAAAAATTTGGTCTAATTAATGTGTATATCTACAAAAATATTGACATGTTTTACTTAATGTTCATATCTATAAATATGGTTTTGAAAGAGAAATTTGGTATAATTAATGTGTATAATTGTAAAAATAGTGGACATGTTTTACTTAATGTTTATATTAGCACATATGGTTTTGAAAGCAATTTTTTGTCTATTTAATGTGTATATCTACAAAAATATTGGACATGTTATACAAGTAATATTTATATTTGCACATATGGTTTTGAAAGAAAAATTTGGTGTAATGAATGTGTATATATGCAAAAATATTGGACATGTTTTACTTAATTCTTATTTCTACACATATGGTTTTGAAAGAAAAATTTGGTGTAATTAATGTGTATGTCTATAAAAATATTGAACATGTTGTAATTAATGTTTATATCTGCACATATGGTTTTGAAAGTAAAATTTGGTCACCTCACTCAAATTCAGCCATATTATAATCAATGACAGGTTGTACACTTACAATGCTCTTTGTTAATTGTACAATATAAAATGCTCATTATACAATATTTAATCAACAAGCTCATCACCTTGGTATTTAATTTTTCCTCTACAATAATTTTGCACTCAGCATGGTACATAGGAGATCTTGTTATAGCATAGTGGACTTCTATGAATCATTGTACCCACGAGGAGTACTTGAGCTCACTCAAGGAGAACATGTTAGCCCAACTTTATAATCAAAATGTTTTATCTCTTAGTTCCTCGAGTACTACTGTGCAATCTGAACTTTTTGATTCTTACTCTCATTCACATCTATGATAAATTCTCATGGATAGTTATTGAAACTATACCTCTCCATGTTGAAATAAAATTTGAAAGATTTGCCAATGTTTCTTCTCACTAAATCCTACACTCATATCGCTCTAAGCTTTCCTTATGTGTGAAAATGTATGTCTTGTATTGGGTCAAAGAATGTTTGTGGGTTCTTGTCACTTGAAATGTACATGGTTTGGTATGGACCTTGTTGCATTGTGGAAGTTTGTGATCTTGTGAAAATTGGCATGATGTTTAAGGATGTATGTCAATGCACCTAAGTATGAGGGATATGTGCAAAATGTACTTTGTTTTTTTTTTTTGGATATTTTGAAATATAAGTATGAAAACATGTACTCTAAGGGTATGTATGAAAAATGTTTTTTGGAATTTTTGAAATTTTGGATTATGAAATTTTGACATTAGCAATAGAATCTAGGCAAAATTTGATGAAATTTAGACTTCTTTTTTAAGTTCATTTTTGGACTATTTTGATTAACTAAACCCTCCAACCTTAAAATAGACAACTAAAAAATAATGAGTTATCTCAACACTAGCAGCGATGTACTCTCGAGTACAACATATTCATGATGAATTTAAATCATATTGCAATATGAATCTATGGATGATCATTGGAGGGAGGTCAAAATCTTTGGGAAACTAAAATCGGATTGAATACAAACAATTTCATTTCGATGTTTTATGGGAACGATAAATAGAGTTAAACATGTAACTTGTTTGAACTAAAAGACTTTTTAATTTTTACGTCTCAAGACTTGAAAGAAATGAAGGAAACCAACCTCCACTTGGAAGCAATCTATGATTAATCGATTTTGGCACATGAATGAAGTTTCCATCCTTGTTAATGGCACACAAGTGACTTCATTTTTTCCAAGATCTTATCATTGATAAGTAAACTAAAAATAATTTCAATGCCCACTCTCTAGCAATCTATAATCACAAATGTAAACAATAAAATCACTTTCTCTTCTCTCAATTTTGAGTTGCATACCTCTTACAAAGTTTTAGGTGTTTCAGGTGCCTCTTCAAACAATCCTTGAGACTTAATAGCCTCCTTGCATGCAGGTGTATCTTTAAAGTTTGTTGCACCAAAATTATATGTCTTGACTGCTACTCCACAAGCAACAATCTATAGAAAGAAGAGATCAATCTCATTCGTTATTGAGCAAAAATCATAATCCCACAAATATATAGGCATATATAAAAGAGTGCAAGAAAATTATATTGCTTGAAGCCCTTCTACCATTAAAAATAGATTAAATCTTTCTAAACTTTGAACTTCTCATACATTACAAGAAAATTTCTTTGAATGCCATCATCGAAGGGGCACTACTATACTAAAGTAGAGTAGCGCGGGTACCTAAAATTATATGGGGTGCTTCTAGTACATCTTGTAGTAGAAACCTTATGCATTGAAAACCCAACTCTCACTATCTCGATGGTGTCTAGCACGCCTCTACTCCCAACTTAAAAACTCTTGCTAGGCACAATCATTCAGAATGTCATTCACTTGTTCTTGAAAACCTATAGCTAATAACCTACGTTTGAAATGGCATGGGGTTGATAACTAGCTAGAGAAATGAGCTTGATACCTCCTCTTGCACTTGCGACCAATTAGCTCATAGTGAAAATCAAACCTCCCATGCACTTTTCTATCTTTTTTTAATGTTTATAATTTCTTTTGGTCAAAATTTTGACCAAACAAACTCATGTTGCTCAAATTTTTGACCAACTCAGGATCTTAACCAAAAAAAATGTTAAACATCAAATGGAAAATGGCATAAGGTCAAAAATTAATACCAAATCTACTAGTGATGATACATCAAATATAGAGTAAAACATGCATGTAGACCATACACATGCAAGTATGGGAGAAAGTAACCATAAAACCATATATAAATCATCCATATAATTTTCATTATGAAAACAACTAAAACCAGTATATGAAGTATGCAAAACATCAACATCAAAAGAAAAACCATGCACCCATTAAATATATGAGTATAAAGGACCTCATCAAATATATAATCCAAACATGTAAATAGTATCAACCAAATCAAGTAACCAAGTACCACTAAATCAAATCATGTAACCATGAAAACTAGCCTAAAAGGACTTGACAATATAACATAAAACCAAGCTAGGGGTAGGCACTACAAATGCAATAACAACTAATAAAATGAATTGTGATTAAATCATGTTTTCCAACATGTGAAGAACTATAAGATAGTAGGAAAATGATTTTTTTTCACTATTACATGCATCTAACATTGCATTAAATACTTGTATATAGGTTGGTTGGTAGTTGGCACAATCTCATTGCTAGGAAAAAAGTGGCATAGATTGCATGATTAGTATAGTAATTTAGAGGTTTTGATTAGTAAAATTGTAAAATGATTATAAATGTATGCAAAGTAGAGCCACTCCTGGGATTTGCAATTCATTCCCTAGAATGGCTCATATGGGGTGTGACCATATAGTCATACAAAATGTCTATGTTAATGACACAAATTTTATTCAAGATGTTGAAGATAGGGGTGAAGACATTAGATTTTTTTGTCTTTGATACAACATTCTATACACTAGTAAAACTATTTTACTCATAATTTTTATATAAATTATAAATGGAAAATCCTTTTAATTTAATGGAATCTATGTATAAGTATGCACTTCTAGGATCTAATTTTCTTCTCTCTAAATTATTATAATGAATGTTAGAACTTATTACTCTACAATGCTCTTTGTTAATTTGGTCTCATTATATTTGTTCATTATTTATATAGAACTGATGACTTTGCCAATGTGTGAATGTGGTGTTGGCCCTATAACAATGCAAAACACACATACATAGAGTAATCCTAGGCATAAATTTTGTCTTGTCCAAATAGACAAAAGGTTGTTACTAATCCTTTTTATGTTATTATTATTGCAAGAACTAATATAGTTTTGGAATGTAGAGGACAATAGCTGTTGTTTCTTTTGGTGGATTGATAATGGCCCATCTACATCAACCACATCAAAATCTATAGAAGATGAAATGAACGATTGCAAATTATGCATGGTTTGAGATATTCCTACCAAGGAGATTGGTCCCATGGTGAAAGTCAAAATTATGTTTCAATGTAGACTTAATTGTGTTCTAATTGTTATAATCTCACTATTGGCTATGGTGGTTCTAATTTTAGTACTAAAATTACCATTTTATTGTTTTGAACTTAATTATGATCATGGAGACTAAATTTTTAATGATTTTGTATATAATGATGAACATATTTTGTTAGTTTCACAAGTACTTTATTAAGTATAACACTTTTATGATTATATCTATTTGTTTCAAAAAAGTTGACATAAATTAAATTCCTTATTAACTTCAATGCATAAAAAATAAATTAAAATAAAATAAATTCTTTATAATTATTGAAAATATTATCCAAAAATAATAATACATCAAAAAATATATATTCAAAAAAATTATAAAATTAACCTTATTTCAATTCCAATTTTGTACAACCAAACAAGGGATCAACATATTCCCAGTCAAATTCTAGGTGAACCAAACGAGATTGGGATTGTCATTTTCAATTCTCATTCCCCATTCTCATTTTCAATTCTAATTTTCAATGAATCCTCCAATTTTTTCTTTGAATAAAACAATGGTAAGTTGTTATTTTTCATCAAAGAAAAGGGTCTAACAACAAATTTATTATAAGACATTCAAATATTTAGTTAAATAATTTACAAATTATTCTTTGTAACTTACAATATTTAAATATGTTTCATTAATATGTCTTCTTTGCCAATCACATAATTTGATATTAAAATTTGAAATGGATTTATTGACTTATAATTAAATTTAGCCAACTCATTTTATTTTTTGTTGGCTTAAAGTATCATACTATTCAAAATATATATATGTATTTGAGAAATACAAGCACTTAGTATATGTCTAATATTCCTCTCCAATTTCAAAAAGTTTATGTAACTATATGAAAACATAAGAAAATTACTTTTTAAAAATATATGAATGAGGAAAATGAAAAACAAAAGGTGAATATTTGAAGAGAAAATGATATTCACTTTCAGAGTTCTAAAAAATTTCTCACAACAAAAAATTATCTCAAAAGCATTCTTAGTAAACTTAAGTTTACTCTGCATGGTCCATTTCTCCACCACATATGATTGTGGGGTTTCTCCTTCCTTGCCATTTCTTCTATGCAATGATTTCCTTCTATTAACAATATTGAGGAAAAACTAGCTTAGAATTTGTCCCATGGAAGACCCTAGTATATTCTCGAATCAATTTCTTAGAAAGCTCCTCTAGGACAGTGGCATTGAAAGAATTGGAAAGGATGATTTTTCTAAGGAAATTTAAAAACATGGCAACCTAAAAACAATATGAATGAAAAAGGAAAAATTAGTTTGAAGGTATTAATTTTTAAAGAAATAAGACTAAATTTAAAAAAATTAAAATATGTTGAAAAGCAACTCAAAATATGCAACAATATATGTTATAGGCTTAGTTAAAAAAGTAAAAAAATATTCTAAAATTATATATGTAAGTAATGAAAAATATTTTTAAAAAAAAATTGGTTTAGGGAATTTTTAAACAGTCAAATTCAAACAAAGGGGGCTCTACTAGGGTTTCATGCAAACTTTCAATTTTCTTGTGTATGATTCTTTGTCTAAAATTTCCTTTTGTTGGTTCCATTTGTCACATCACACTTACTATGGGAGCTTTTAGGCTAGGTTATAATGGCTCCGGCTAGTGGTGACCTAGTTGTTACTGGTGTTCATGTTGCTGCTTCAAATTGCCATGACACTTCCTCAGAACAAATTACCTTACAAATTTGTCCCCAAAGTTTTTCACGAGGTAATCTTGATATTATACCTTGATCTCAATTCCTACTATCTTCATCCTCTTACCTAGGTACATATGTATTCTAGGTTCTCTCTTTCCTCCTCTCCCTACATCTCCTTAACCTCTATCTCTTTCTCACTCTCTCAAATATCTAAGCTTTAAGCTCTGAGTCCTTAAGTATAGGCCATGTTCCTTATGACCTTTAAGATCTCTTTAACCTCTCTTAATCCTTCTCCCCCTCTTTTTTATCTCCTCTAACTCTCTCCCTTTCTACCTCCTCCCTATCTTCCCTTCATTTCCTCTCTTACTCTCTCCTTCATTTCCTATCAAACTCTCTTGCCACCCCCTCCCTCTCTTTTTCTCTATTTGCCTCTCTTAACTATGTCATAAGCCCTAAGCCCTATACTAGTTCATAGAGCTCATAAAACCTCAAAGACTATAGTGTATGACATAGGATTTAGGAGGCATTGTTTAGTACATGGTGCTTAGAATTTGGGCCTTTGTATTAGAGTTTTAGTGATTAAGATAAGGTTTAGTAAACATGAATAAAGGCAACTTAGGGCCTAGAAATTAATAAAATGATAGAAGGGGAGAGGGAACAAAGAGTGAGGGGGTTAAAGGTTTCCCCCTCTCTATCCCCACTCTTACTCTCCCCCTCTCTTTCCCCACTCTTAATCTTGTCCTCTCACAATAATTCTCTCTATATTGACCCTTCTCTCTTCTTCCCTCCCTTACTCTACCCCTCTTTCCATTCTCATTTCTCCACCTCTCTTTCTTTCCCACCTCTCACTCTCTCTCCTTCTTTCGATTCTCCTCCTCTTACACACATCTATAGCTTAGTGATTAGCATATCATTTAGGGTGTAAGGCTTAGGGAATATAAGTTAAGGATTAGAGTACAATTATTACAACTTACAATTTAGGGTTTAGGTAGTGGTATAGGGGATAGGGTACATAGTTAAAGGTTTGTGGATTAGATTTTAGGACTTAAGATTTATTGTTTATGATCTATTATAGGGGTTTTGGTGCTAGGTTATGAAATTAGAACTTAATTCTTATAATTTAGAGATTAGGGCTTAGTATTTAGGGTTAAAGGCATAAGATAAAATAAAGTGGGGAGAGGGAGAGGGGGAATTGAGAGGTTCTCTCTCTTTCTAGCCTCATTGTCCCTCGCTCTTTCCCTTTTATCTATCTTACACACATGTATCCCTTGGGTCTTAGTATATGATTAAGGGGGTAAGGTTTAAGGTATATGAATTACGACTTAGAGTCTAGAACTTATGGATGAATGTATGGTTTAGGGATTAGTGTAGGTGGTAGGTCTTAGATTTTAGGGTTTAGGGCTTAGGGCCTTCCACACATATCTCCTCTCTCTCTCTCTCTCTCTCTCTCTCTCTCTCTCTCTATGTATATACGTATACATATATGTATATCTATAAATGTATATGTGTATAAATAGGCAACATTGAATATAGAAAATATATCCATATCATTAGGTAACTCAACTTCATATGCATTACTGCTATCATAATTCTTTAGGATTTTACAAGGTCCAAACTTCTTCATTTTCAACTTACTATATGTTCCAATAGGAAATATTCCTTTCTTCAAATGAACCACCACGTCATCACCAATGTCAAAAACATGATCTCTTCTAGACTTGTTAGCATTCTCCTTATACTTCTGATTACTTTGTTCCATTCTCAATTTTACTTCCTTATGTAAAGACTCCATAAAATTAGCAAATTCTTCCCCTACAACACTTCTCTTCTTTTTGCCAAAAACATTGCTCAAATCTGATACTCCTCTAGGATGCATTCCTATAAAAATCTCAAAAGGTGTATTTCTTGTACTCCTATTCATAGAATTATTATATGCAAACTCAGCTTGTGCTAATACTAATGCCCAATTACTTGGCTTATCTCAAACTAAACATCTTAGTAAATTACCGAAGCTTCTATTGACAACCTTTATCTATCTATCTATTTGTGAATGGAATGTAGAACTAAACTTCAATTCAATACTCATATTCTTCCACAAAGTCTTCTAAAAATAACCAAAAAACTTATTGTCTCGGTTAGAAATAATACTTCTTGGCAATACATCCAATCTTACAATTTCTTTGAAGAAAATTTCAACAACATGCTCAACATCTGATGTCTTCTTATAAGGTATAAAATGAGCCATTTTAGAAAATCTATCCACAACAAAAAAATATAGAAACATACCCCTTCATTGTTTTAGGAAATAAAATAAAAAATTCCATACTAATGTCACTCCAAGGTTTCTCAAGAATAGTAATAGGTGTATACAAACTAGTATTCTGATTTACTCATTTTGCAACTTGAAAAAACTCCACAACTCCTTATAAATTTTTGAACATACTTATACATTTGTGGCCAGTAATACATATCCTTCAACAAATTCAATATCTTATCAATTCCAAAATGTCCAACCAATTCACCACTTTTGTTTTTCTTAATCAAATTAACTCTCATGGAACTTTTAGGGATACAGAACTGAATTTTTTTGAACACCATATCTTCTTGAATGAAATATTCATCAATTTCTTTTGGCACTTGGTTAATACTGCCAGCTATTACTTGGTCATCACTAACTAGAACTTAGTTGCTATTGGCATAACTCGGTCTCCTTGGAATTATAGCAAAACAAACTTGATTCTTTTTCATTTCCTTTTCAAATTGTTTCCCATTAACCATGCAAATTTTCATTGTAGTACAATTAACCTCATATGGACTTTCAATCAAAGGCACCAATGTTTGCTTCTTCCCATTCACCCAAAGACTATATTGATCAATCTTCCATCATGTATAGAATATCTATCTTATTGCCAAGATCTACTCAAAAAAAATATTATAACAATCCATATGCATAATATCACAAAATATTTCATCAAAATAATGTCCAATCTTGAACTTCACACTGCATTTCTCACCTACCAATATCCTATGCTCATTCTTGATCCATGAAACATGATAGTGTTTAGGATGCTTCAACCTTTGCAATTGTGACTTTGTAACTAGCTTTTCTAATGCCAAATTTGTAGAACTTCCACTATCAATGATTACCTTGCAACAATTTCCAACCATTTTTCATTTGGTTTTGGAAATTCTTCTCCTTAAAATAGGTTTCTCATCACTTCCCTTATTACATAAGGTTCTTCTTGCCATCATATTTTCTCTAGCCTCAGGTCCACTTGATGAACCCTTCATGTCTCCTTGAATCACAACATTTATGTTACCTTTCTCACTTTCATAAGATCTACATTCAAAGGATCTATGCCCTTCTTTACCACATTTGAAATAATTACCATAAAAACCACCTCTAGAATAAGAATTACATCTTCTTTGGTAAGAACCAGTACCTCCCTAGTAGGAATCACCACCTTTCCACTCTATATTTCCTTTATCATCATTCTTCCATTCAAATTTCCCCTTATCTTGAACAGAACTATCAGATTTGCTACCTTCTCCATAAGATCTACCTTTCCCTCTCTGGAATCTACCACCTCTACCTCTTTGTTTATGTTCATGCTTCTTTATCAAGATCTCCTCAGCTTTCAAGGCATATGGTATGCTTCTTCCACACTTTCCAATTTCACAAAACTTATCTCATCTTGAATTCTATATCTCAATCCATTTCTGTACCTTGTGATTTTCTCAACATCATCATCCACATGTCTACTTTTGATGTCTAATCTATATAATTCCTCAGTATACTCCTTCATAGTCATGTCTCTTTGTCTCAAATTTTTCATCTTTCTCAAAAAGCTAACTTGGTAATGAGAAGGAAGGAATTTTTTCTTTACCTTGTTCACCATTTTCACCCAAGTTTTGATCTTTTTCTTTTCTCTCCTCTATCTATTAGTTTACAAATTCTCCCACCATAGTAAGGTATGTCCTTCCAATCTAGTATCCACAATCTTCACCATCCTATTATTAGGAGTATTTTCATATTCAAAGAATGTTTCCATTTGAAATATCCAATCCAACACAACATTGGTATCCAATTTCCCATCATAAGGAACAACTTCTACATCGGGCTCTAAATTTTTCCTAGAAAATACTCTCAATAACCTTGCTTCATCTTGATCTTCTTCAAATTCTAGATCAGCGTTTGGTGCTACTACTTCATCATCACTTTCATCATCAATATGTGCTCCTCTCCTCTAGGTGGTCTCTACAACATCTAATCTGACTACAATTTGTCTCAATGTATCCAATATTGCATTATCAACATTTCCTCTACCTTGAACCATCTTTACAAATTAGGTTCCTATAAGATTGTAACTTTATGCAAGTTGTAGGTCAAATCCTCAAATTTGCTACCCTGCAACCAAATTCACTTAGGGTTCTACATAATCTATTCTCCATAAGGATGAACCTCTGCTTTAATTCCACCTAACATAGGGAGGTACAAAGAGATAGGACCAAATGCACACCCAGCTATTCAAATTGCCTGCATAGATTCAACACAATGGAAATAACAACAAAACAAACAACTTGGAAGATAGAGGAAGAAAATGCCTTCATTCATATATTCATCCAAAGATTAATTACATGCCTAGTTGTAAGGCCTTCTAAGTTACAACCATATATAAATTTTAATTACAATCTTTGATGATCCAACTTCACATTGTTCTCCTTCTCTCTCTAATTTACCCCCTTAAGACTCTAATTAAGGTCTCTTAAATAAATGCATGGCCACAAGTCACCCTATTGTAAATACAACTAAATAGACTATCATATTAAATGCTAGGCTAAGATACAAGTTAGCTCACAATAGATATCTAATACTAAATTATATGCAAAGTTTTTCTTCAATAGGAAATCACACTCAGACAAATCAAAAAATGAAGGCTACACAAAATACCGATACTCAATATCCAAACAAACTCGGCAACCAAATGATTTCAGCAACCACAAAAACTTGGAAACGACACAAACTCAAAATCCAAAGGATGACTCAACAACTAATGAACTCTCAACAAAAACTATAAACTTGACATCAACTAGGAAGCTTGTCATCCACTAAATGCTTGGCACCCACTAAGAACTCGGCAATATAAGACATTGCAACTCTACAGAAAGTAGAAAAATTGAAAACATGTAGGATAGCAGTGCAACCCAAGATGCTCATGTATCATTATATCTTGTTTCTTTCTAAAACAATCTGCTATGACATGTTTGCATTAAAAAAATTTGAACTCAACTGATTTTTCATGGTCTATATTATTTTTGTGCAGGATCTTGAGGTAAGTCACTTAGCACGGGTTGAGTGAATTTTATTATTTTATTATATGGATTGTAAAATGTGTATGTAGCTGGATCATGTTTTATAAAGCCAATTGTTCATTTTATTATATCTAATCTAATGATATTTCTACAAGAATTTGTAATCAACCCAACTAATTAGCAACTAAACCAACTTTAACTGGGTCATGGCTTATTTCTTTCTAAAAATATCTGCTATGATATGTTTTGTAAAATTTCTTGCAAACTCTGCCCATTTTTCATGGTCTAGATTATTTTTGTATAGTATCTTGAGGTAAGTCACTTAGCACGGGTGCAGTGAGTTTAATTGTTTTATTATTTGAGTTTTGGAATATGTATGCAGCTGGATCATATATGTAATAAGCACCTTGAAAAAGATCTCTCTGAATATATAAAGAGACACATGTTTAGAAGAAAATATAAAGACATACATGTTTACAAGGAAAAGAAAAAATAAATTTACATATGTACCTCTTCTCGCCCTTGAAGAAAATTTTAGAGCAAGGTCACATCACAAAAATGAAATTGCAAAGCAAGGACACATTGTGATAATGAAATCGTAGAGCGAGGGCATGACACGATAATGAAATCGCAAAGCAAGGGCATGGAATTTAAATGTATAGATCACAAGGGCACACCAACCAAATGTACTAATCACAAGGTCCATGGCTACGTTCACAGCTCTCCACCCTCATTCAGAGCTCTCTACCTCTTTTGCATGCAGTTCTCCAAAATCAAAACAAATGGAAAATTATTGTCGTGTTTTCTTTTTGTTTTTTTGTTTTATGCTTGCAAGGGCATCACAATTGCAACACAAACATCAGTATTGTGATGATGATAGGAAAAATTGCAAATAAAAATTAAAATGAGAATGACCATTAATTACACCACCATTGCAAATTGTCATCTCAATTTGACCCCAACTGTTGTAGTGCCTGATTTATTTTAAATATAATGAAATTAGTCACTTTGATACTAAATTTTCTAACAAAAGTAAGAGTGATAGACATGACAAGAAATATACCAAGTATAGAAAGAATAGGGAATGAAAAGACAAAGAGAAGAATTCATAATAGCAAAAATAAAATAAAATTAGAATAACCATTAATTACACCATCATTGCAAATTGTTGTTGCAATTTGACCCCAAACGTTGTAGTGCCTGATTTATTTTAAATATATTGAAATTGGTCACTTTGCTACTAAATATCCTAACAAAAGTAAGAGTGATAGAAATGACAAGAAATATACCAAGTATAGATAGAATAGGGAATGCAAAGACAAAGAAAAGAAGTCATACTACATTGGTAAAGAACAACATACCAAATCTAGTTATGATGATGACAGGGAAGTAGTTGAGATAGTATATGTTTCAATTAAAGAAGATCCCAATGGAGAAAGGTATGAAAGTGAAACTACCCTTATTTTACATGTTAGTTAGAATTATTCATGGATCATAGATAGTGGATTCTCACATCACATGACTAATGATCTAAGTAAATTTGACAAATTTGAAGAAATAAATGATGGTGGAAATGTTAAGCTAGGTAATGATGCTCAATGTCCAATGAAAGGAAAAGGATCATTACTATTGATGGATAAGATCATAAGTGATGATACTTAGAGGGTATAAGTACTAAATTATAATATTTGAGTGTTTCTTAGTTGAATAACTTAGGTCACAAGCTAGAAAATTAGAATAGAAAGGTCAAGATCTTTGATGGGAAAGGTAATTTGATTTGGACTAGATTGCGAAAAAGAGGTAACTTATTTTAAATCTTGATGCTACTATTCATCATGTTTATCTGCTAAAGTTGAGGATGTATGGTTATGAAAAAATGTTTTGTCATGTAAACTTTGAGAACATAGTGAAAAAAATTAGAAGGAAATGAGTAAGAGGCTTACCAAATCTACAAAAATTAGAGAATTCTATGTGTAAAGAATGTTAGCTCGACAAGATGACAAAGTCTAGCTTTTCAAGAAACAAACACACTTCAAATGATGTCCTATAATTGGTGCATACTAATTTATGCATTTGGTTTTGAAAAGACTTCTCCTTAAAATAGTTTCCTCATCACTTCCCTTATTACATAAGGTTCTTCTCACTAGCAAATTTTCTCCAGCCTCAGGTCAATGTGATGAACCCTTTGTGTCTCCTTGAACCACAACATTTATGTTACCTTTCCCACTTTCATAAGATCTACATTCAAAGAATCTATGCCCTTCTTTACCACATTTGAAACAATTACCATGAAAACCACCTCTAGAATAATAATTACCTCTTCCTCAGTAAGAACTAGTACCTCCTTGGTAGGAGTAACCACCTTGCCTTCAATATTTCCTTTATCATCATTCTTCCATTCAAATTTCCCCTTATCTTGTAGAGAACTATCAAATCTACCACCTTCTCCATAAGATCTACTTTTCCCTCTCTGGAATCTACCATCTCTACCTCTGTGTTTTTGTTCATGCTTCTTTTTCAAGATCTCCTCAACTTTCAAGGCATATTGGTATGCTTCTTCCACACTTTTAAATTTCACAAAACTTATCTCATGTTGAATTCTAGATGTCAATCCATTTATGTACATTGCAATTTTCTCAACATCATCATCCACATGTCTAATTTTGATGTCCAATCTATAGAGTTTCTCAGTATACTCCACAATCATGTCTCTTTGTCTCAAATTTTGCATCTTTCTCAACAAGCTAACTTGGTAATCAAAAGGAAGGAATTTTTTCTTTACCTTGTTTGCCATTTTTGCCTAAGTTTTGATCTTTTCCTTTCCTCTCCTTTGTCTATTAGTTTTTGAATGCCCCCACCACAATGAGGCATGTCCTTTCAATCTAGTAACCACAATCTTCACTATCTTCTTATCAAGAGTATTTTCATAGTCAAAGAATTTTTCTATTTCAAAGATCCAATCCAACACAACATTGGTCATTAGGCTTTGAATTTTCCCTAGACAATACTCTCAATAACCTTGCTTTATCTTTATCTTCTTCAAATTTTGGATTAGGTTGGGTGCTATTGCTTCATCATCACTTACATCATCAATATGTGCTCCTCTCCTTTAAGTGGTCTCTACAACATCTAATCTGGCTGCGATTTATCTCAATGTATCCAATATTGCATTATCAATATTTCCTCTATGTCAAGCCATGTTTACAAATCAAGTTCCTACAAGATTGTAACTTTATGCAAGTTGTAGGTCAAATCCTTATATTTTCTACCCCACAACCAAATTCATTTAGGGTTCTACACAATCTATTCTCCACAAGGATGAACTTGTGTTTTGATTCCACCCAACACAAGGAGGTATGAAAAACTAGGGCCAAAGGCACACCTAGCTATTCAAATAGCCTACATATACTCAACACAACATAAATAACAACAAAACAAACAAATTGGGAGATAGAGGAAGAACATGCCTTCATCCATATATTCATCCGAGGGTCAATTACATGCCTAGGTATAAGTCCTTCTAAGTTACAACCATTTATCAATTTTAATTACAATCTTTGATGATCCAACTTCACATTATTTTCCATCTCTCTCTAAGTTACCCCCTTAAGACTCTAACTAAGGTCTCTTAAATACATGCATGGTCACAAGTCAGCCTATTGTAAATGCAATAAATAAACTCTCATAGTAAATGTTAGGCTAAGCCACAAGTCAGCTCACAATAGATATTCAATACTAAATTAAATGTAAAGTTCAGCTTCAATAGGAAACCACATAGAGATAAATCAAAAAATGAAGGCTACATGAAATACTAAAACTTGGCATCCAGACAAACTCGACAACCAAATGAACTTGGAAACCACACAAACTCGAAAGCCACATGAACTCAACATTCAAAGGATGAATCAACAACCAAATAACACTCAACAACAACTATAAACTCGACATCAACTAGGAAGCTCATCATCCACTAACTTGGTACCCACTAAGAACTCGACAATACAAGACATTGCAACTTGAGAAAACTAGAAAAACTAAAAACATGTAGGATAAAAGTGCAACCGAGGATGCTCATGCATCATTATATCTTGTTTCTTTCTAAAAATATTTGCTATGATATGTTTGTGTTAAAAAAAAATTGAACTCAACCCATTTTTCGTGGTCTGTATTATTTTTGTGTAGGATCTTGAGTAATTCACTTAGCATGGGTTGAGTGAGTTTTATTGTTTTATTATTTGGATTCTAAAATGTGTATGCAGCTGGATCATTTTTTATAAAGATGATTGTTCATTTTATTGTATCTAATCCAATGATAGTTCTACAAGAATTTGTAATCAACCCAACTAATCAGCAACAAGACCAATTTAACTAGGTTATGGCTTGTTTCTTTCTAAAAATATCTACTATGATATCTTTATTATAAAAATTTGAGAACTTGGCCCATTTTTCATGGTCTACATTATTTTTGTATAGTATCTTGAGGCATGTCATTTAGCATGGGTTGAGTGAGCTTTATAATTTTATAATTTGGATTCTACAATATGTATGTAGCTGGATCATATATGTAATTAGAACCTTGAAAAAGATCTCTCTGAATATATAAAGAGACACATGTTTAGAAGGAAATATAAAGATATACATGTTTACAAGGAAAATTAAAAAAACGTTTACATATGTACCTCTTCTTGTCCTTGAAGAGAATTGTAGAGAAAGGGCAAAACATGAAAATGAAATCATAAAGCAAGGGCATGGAAATTAAATGCAGGGATCACAAGGGCACAAAAACCAAATGCACTGATCACAAGGGCCATGACAACATTCACAACTCTCCACCCTCATTCGGAGCTCTCTACCTCTTTCGCATGTAGCTCTCCAAAATTAAAACAAATGGAAAATTATTGTCATTTTTTCTTTTCTTTTTTGTTTTATGCTCACAAGAGCATCATAATTACAACACAGACATTAGTATTGTGATCATGGCAGGGACAATTGCAACAAAAAATGAGAATGACCACTAATTATACTACCATTGCAAATTGTCATCACAATTTGACCCCAAATGTTGTAGTGCCTGATTTATTTTAAATATAATGAAATTGGTCACTTTTCAACTAAATGTCCTAACAGAAGTAAGAATGATAGAAATGACCAGAAATAATCGAGTACAAAAAGAATAGGGAATGTAAAGAGAAAGAGAAGAAGTCATGCTATCATTTTTAAAGAAGAGCATACTGAATCTAGTTATGATGATGACAAGGAAGTAGTTGAGATAGTATATGTTGTAATTAAAGAAGATCCCAATGGAGAAAGGTATGAAAGTGGAACTACCCTTATTTCACATGTTAGTAAGAATTATTCATGGATTATAGATAGTGGATTCTCACATCACATGACTAATGATCTAAGTAAATTTGACAAATTTGAAGAAATAAATGATGGTGGAAATGTCAAGCTAGGTAATGATGTTCCATGTCTAGTGAAAGGAAAATGATCATTAATATTGACTAATAAGATTAGAAGAGATGATGCTTAGAGGGTATAAGGACTAATGTATAATATTTTGAGTGTTTCTAAGTTGAATAACTTAGGTCACAAGCTAGGATTTCAGAATAGAAAGGTCAAGATCTTTGATGATGAAGGTAATTTAATTTGGACTAGATTTCAAACAAGAGGTAACTTATTTTAAATCTTGATGTTACTATTGAGACATGCTTATTTGCTAAAGTTGAGGATGTATAGTTATGACATAAAATGTTGTGTCATGTAAAGTTTGAGAACATGGTGAAAAAATTAGAAAGAAAAGAGTAAGAGGCTTACCAAATCTACAAAAACCAAAGAATTCTATGTGTAAAGAATGTTAGCTTGAAAAGATGACAAATTCTAGCTTTTCAAGAAACATGCACACTTGAAATGATGTCTTATAATTGGTGCATATTGATTTATGTGGTCCAAAAAGTGTTGAAAGTTACTACGGTGACAAATATTTCATATTGTTTGTTGATGACTATTCTAGAATGATTACTGTTACGTTCATGAAGGTGATATCACATGCTTTTGACATTTTCAAATGGTATAAAGCTAGAGTTGAGAAAGAAACTAGAAAATCTTTGAAATGTTTAAGATATGAGAGAGGTGCTAAGTTTCTGTCTATTATATTTAATAACTTTTGTGCTCAGAATGGGACTAATAGAAAATTGTTTTGATGAAGGATTCCACAAAAAAATGAGATTGTTGGAAGGAAAAATAGATCAATTATATATTGTGCAAGAATATTGATGATTGAAAAAGAGGTTTCTCAAATATTTTGGAAAGTAAAAATTAGTAGTACTATTTACACCCTCAATCGAGTACATTTGAATAAAGGAAGAAACAAGAGATCCTATGAACTATGGTATAGTCATAGACAAAATGTAAGTTCTTTCAAAATCTTTGGAAGTAGGTATTATATTTATAAGGATGAAAGGAATGGGAAATTTTCTATTGAAGGAGATGAAGGTATATTGTTTGGCTATTCATCTAAAAGAAAATTGGATGAATGTTTCAATAAATCTAGTAACAAGATGATTGAAAGTGAAAATGTAAGGATTGATGAGTTTGTAGAGAGGAATGGTGTGGAAAGAAAGAAGGGTACCTAAAGATTAAAACAAATTTTTATATGTCTATGAAGTGGCACCTAATACATTACCTAAGTTACAACATAGATCCACCAAGGACCAGAGAATATTAATGAGTTATAGAATTATTTACCTAAGCATTATAAAGTACAAGTTAAACAAGAAGCTCAACCCCTAATGAGTGTAGAAAATATTGAAAATCAAAGAACTAAACCTATATTGGAAAAATATGTGAGAAAGAATCATTCCCCTAAACATATTATTAGCCATAGAAGTGGTGGAGTATAAATAAGAAGTAAGTTAAGAACCAATACTTATTTAATTTCTTATTTTAAATGAGAATAGTTAAAAGGTGCATTAGATAATAAAGACTGGATAAATGCTATGAATGAGGAGATTGATTAGATTGAGAAGACCAATATATGGACTTTAGTACTGAGAACTAATGACAAGAATGTGATAGGAACCAAATGTTTTTTTTAGAAACAAGTTGAATGAGAATGTAGAAGTGGTAAGAAAAAAGGTAAGATTGTTTTGAAAAGTCTTTGCACAAGAAGAAGGAATAGATTATGGTGAGAATTTTGCACCTGTGGTAAGATTGGAAGGAGTAAGAACATTTTTGGATTATGCTACATATAAGAACTTTAAAATAAATCAAATAGATGTCAAATCTTTATTTTTTAATGAACTAATTGAAGAGGAGGCATATATTGAACAACCTGAAGGTTTCATTGAACTTGATTAGAAGAACATGGTTTGTAAACTGAACAAGACATTATATGGATTGAAATAAGCATCAAGAGTATGATATGAAAGCTTACATTCTTATTTGATTAAGATTGGATTTTCTAGAACAAGTGAATATAGTAATCTATATTTGAAATATGAATTTGAAAGTATGTTTTTGATTGCTGAAATATTTTTTGATGAATTTTTTTAGAGGAAATGTCATGTTATGTAAGACATTTGTTGATGAAATGAATACATAATTTGAAATGTCAATGTTTGGTAAAATCAAAATTTTCATTAAATTACAAGTCTATCAAAAAAGGAAAAGTATATATGCGACTCACTCTAGGTATATGGAGGAAATATTGAAGAAATTTGGGATGGATGAGTCTAAGCCAATTGGTACACCTATGGCGACTAGAGTTAAATCATCAAAAGAAGATACTACTAGAGAGGTCAATGAGACTCAATAAAGATCCATGATTGGTAATTTATAGTATGTTGTACATAGTAGACCAGATATTGCACATGTTGTTGTTATAGTTGCAAAGTTTTCATCTAATTGAAATGATACACACACAAATATTGTGAAGAGGATATTCAAATATCTTAAAGGAACTGAAGATTATGGCCTATGGTATAAAAAGATGATGAATTTAATCTTAGTCTACATAGATGTTGATTGACCTGGTAATGTTGATGATACACAAAATACAAGTGGGGGAGATTTCTTTTTAGGAGAAAGATTGATAACATGGATAATCAAGAAACATAACTGCATTTCATAATCTACTATTACAAGTGAATATGTTGTTGTTGCAATAATTTTTCCAAATGTTGTATGTATTAAGAAACTATTGGAATGTATGTAAGAAGAGATAATTGACCCTATTACTATTTATTGTGATAACACTAGTGCAATAAACATTTCAAAAAATATGGTGATGCATGAAAAAATGTATATCAATGAAGTATCATTATTTGAGGGATAACGTACAAGAGAAACATGTGAGGCTTGAATATGTGAAGACTAAAGAGAAAATTGCAAACATATTTATGAAACCATTTGCTAAGAATGTCTTTGAGTATAAAATTGGGGGTCGTACACCTATTCAAAATTAATGAAGAAAAGATGTATGTTGTATCAATTCATGGATGAATTGTAATATATTTGTGGAGTTAATGCAATAGTAACATTTTAGTAAAATTTTTGAAGTTGTGAAACAAACTATGATGAAACTAATGAATATTGTACATCAAGGTACATATTGAAATATATAATTGGTCATCCCAAATGATAATGTAATTGGTAAAGCTATGAATGTGCTAGAATTCTTTAGAATAACTGAGAGGGGGGTGAATCAGTTATTCAAGGTCTTGTAATGTCCAATTCAAACTTTCTAATAAAATAGGGGTGAATTATGAGTACTATCATTTTTACTTTCTTAACATGCATACAATTAAACATGAAAAGTAAACATGCATCACAACATAACACAAAGGATTTTGGTGACCCAAAAACCCTCCAGGAATAAGAAGGTAAAACTGAGGTGGGCATGATACCCACAAAATAACTACGCAATTGATTTCAATGATTTTTGATGGTCTTCCATGTTAAAGGCCTGCCCTGTTAAAGGCTACACCACACTGTTAAATGTGACCCTATTAAAGGATTTGTGCAACCTGTTAGGAGTGTGCCCTATTAGAGGACATTAAAAGCATTCAACTTAGAATACCACCCTATTAAGGGATTTAAATAGAGCTATTAGGCCCACCCAAGTCCATGGGATTTATAGTCACCTTCTCAAAAGAATCTTTTATCCCTCTCTAAGGATCTTCTATCCTTCTCCTAAGGATCTCTTATCCTTCTCCTAAGGATCTCCTATCCTTCTCCTGGGGATCTCCTATCCTTTTCCTGAGGCTTATCCACCTAGCTATTAAGCTAACCTAGCAATGTAGGATTTCAATATCTAATACAGTGGTAAAAGAGTATTAGAAAGGTTTTGACCTGATAAAGATTGAAATCCTATCCTTGAAAATTTTATATCACTCTTTAGTTATTTTCTTTGGCATTTCTTCCTTGCAGTGCTGACAGCTTGTTCACCCTTCAAGATCTATCTCCTTGAGTTCTTCCACTCATAATGCTAATGCACTCTATGATCACTTGATCAACTCAGAGTCTTGATGCTTTGGTCTTTCTCCACACTGTCTCTACTTCTTGACACCTCACACTAGCCTTCTCTTGGTTTCTTCGCATGACCACACTTATGACCAACTCCTTATAAAGAATTTTTTTTCTTCATTTCCTGCTCAAATCTTACTTTGATCTAAGAAAATGATATTATTTTCCCTCCAAATTGCTTCTTCTAGAAACTTCATGATAAATCCATTAGAATTCACCTTGAATTTGTTCACATGAAATTCTATGACATCTACTCATCATCTTTATCATCCAACTAATTCACAAATTTCA
This sequence comes from Cupressus sempervirens, assembly GCA_028749045.1. Taxonomy (NCBI): domain Eukaryota; kingdom Viridiplantae; phylum Streptophyta; class Pinopsida; order Cupressales; family Cupressaceae; genus Cupressus; species Cupressus sempervirens. The sequence goes on from CM053787.1 coordinate 757,661,740, forward strand.
ATGTAAGTAACTTATTGTTACTGATCTAGCAAATCTTTGACTTAAGAAATAATGTAGCAACTCGGCACCATTGGTTTACTGATGCTCAGCACCTTTTTTGTTACTCGACTCCTACTGTATTTATTGTTGCTCGGCACTTGAAGAAACTTGCTCGGCATCCATTACCTTTATTTGATACTCGGCACCTGAAGAAACTTTCTTGTCATCCATTACACTTTTCTTATACTCGACAGCTAAAGGATTTTGTGTTACTTGACACCTGAATAATCACTCGGCTCACACTAAAGTTGAACTTTCTTGACTCTCTCCAATGAACTTAGTTAGGCTTTACAAATGACTTAGTTAAACCTTACATCTTTGATGTGTCTTAGTGTGTCCATCCTCTTAGAGTATGTCATGAATACACTATTTCATCAATGGCTTAGTTGATCCTTATACTTCATTACAACATCATAACTTCAACCTTTCTCTAAGTGCTCTAGTTACATCTTATTGATTGCCTTCTCCTTGTCAATCGACCAATTGATATTATTTGGATCACTTAAGCAATTGTCATTCCTGAAAGTAGAAAGTTTAACATCAATGATGAAACAATGATTGAAAACATTCTTTACCCATTCTATTATTCTTCAATTATGATCCTTTCAATCATTTCCAACAATCTCCCCCTTTGGCATTGATGGTTAACCAAACTAATCAATTGATTGAGTTGATCAACTTAGTTACCACCAAAATTATATACCAAACAAAAAACTTCTTGTCATTACATATCTTCCTCTGTGTATCATGTCTCCCTCTTTTGTTGATACAAACTGATTCCTTTTTTCTTCTTCTCCCTCTTGATTGCTGCATCCTTACTACTAATCTCATACATCTCCATATCCTTACCTTTCATTGATTAGTTTCTTTTCTCATAGATCTCCCTCGTTGACATAAATGCCAAAGATGTAGCATCTTCAACATGCAAAATATAAGCTTTGCATCTCATGTTTTCTCACTCTATCACCATGCTTGTGAGTGATCTGGAATTTATGTTCATGTTGACATCCTCTGCATCATTCTTATGATATTTCAATGATCTATTCTTGTTGATGCAGGACAACTTCTTTGTTGCTTTAGATTGCTTGAGTTAGGGGCATTACCCCCAACTTGCCTCTAAGATATTCATAAGTATCCTTGGGAAATGGTTTGGTGAAGATATCTATAGTTTGTTCCTTTGTGTGAATGTACTCCATCTTCACTTGTTTGTCTTCCACCAATTCTCTAACATAGTGATACTTGATTGCAATATGCTTGATTTTTGCATGCATTACTGGATTCTTGGATACGTTTACAACACTTGTATTATCACAATATAGTATCATAGGTTTGGTTACCTCTTCTTTCATTCCTTTCAATAGATGTTTAAGCCATACAATGTTTGTGCAATTGACTACTACTACCACATATTCTGCTTTTGCAGTCGACTGAGATGTGCAGGTTTGCTTCTCGCTAGTCCAAGTAACTAGCCTTTTACCTAAGAATAATGCTCCTCCACTTGTGCTTTTCTTGTCATCAATGTTGCCTCCCCAATCTATGTCTGTGTATGCATTGAGCTCAAACTTCTCATTTTTTTTGTAATATAGGCCAAAATCATCAGTTCCTTTGAGATAACTCATTATACTTTTTACTGCCATGAGATGATTTTCTCTAGGATTAGCAGAGAATCTAGCCACTATTCCAACTGCTAGTGCTATGTCTGGTCTACTATGTACAACATATTGTAGTTTTCCAATCATGGATCTATACATTGTTTGATTGACTTCAACTGATTCATCATTTTTGGATAGCTTATGTCATGTTGCCATTGGTGTGCTGACTAGTTTAGAGTCTTCCAATCCAAACATCCTGAGTATCTCTTTGATGTACTTTTATTGTGTCATGAATATACCATGTTTTAGTTGATGTACTTGAAATCTAGAAAAGAACTTTATTTCTTAAAACATAGACATCTCAAACTCATGTTTCATTTTGTTAGCAAAACTTTTGCAAAGTGCTTCCTTTCCTCCAAAAACTATGTCATCCACAAAGATTTTAGATACAAGGATATCCTTACCTTCTTCTGATTTGATGTACATGTTTATTTTTTCATCAGTTCTTTCAAATCCTATTTGCTCTAGATACTTGTGAAGTCTCTCATACCAAGCTCTAGGGGCTTGCTTTAATCCATATAGAGCCTTGTGTAATTTGCATACCTTGTTTTTGTTCTTTTCATCAACAAAACCGCCTAGTTGCTCTATGTAGAGTTCCTCTTCAAGTATACCATTAAGAAATACAAACTTTACATCTATTTGATAGACTTTAAATCCTTTGAAGGCTACATATGCCAATAAGGTCCTTACTCCTTCCATTCTAGCAACTGGAGCAAAAGTTTCTCCATAGTCTAGTCCTTCTTCTTGTGCATACCCTTTACAGACTAGTCTTGCCTTGTTCCTTGTGATTTCACCATGCTCATCTAACTTGTTTCTAAACATCCACTTGGTTCCAATTACATTCTTGTCAGTTGGTCTTGAGACTAAGGGCCATGTCTTGTTTTTCTCAATTTTTTCTATTTCTTCTCTCATAGCATTGTACCAGTCATCATCTTTTATAGATTCAGTTACTATTTTTGGTTCTAGTTTGCTGAGTAGACATGTTTCACTTATGATTCTATTCATTTTCATTGGTCCTACCTCTTTCTTTCCAATAATTTGATCTATAGAATGATTTCTTCTTACATACTTTGCCAATATTGGTACTTTCCTTGTTTGCATGTTGTCTCTTTTAGAATCTGAATCTTCATGCACATTTTCTTCAGGTATTTGTTCATTTCCTTCATGTTGGCTATTCTCAAAATTTGAATAAACATTCTCTGTATTCTGTAGCTTGGATTTTGAATGTGTCTGCTACTTAGCATTCACGATTTGTGACTCGACAGATGCTAGATTTTGTTGCTGATTATCATTTTGAGTTACAACTTCACCATTATTAGATATGCCTTCATAAAAGTATAAAAAGGTGTTTCATTCTTTTTCTTTCTTTGTGTTCTCAACACTTTTAACTTTTGCAAGCTCATCAAATTTCACATTTGTGCTTTCTACTACTTTGTTAGTATTAACATTCAAGCACTTATAAGCTTTGCTTCTAGTAGAATAACCAAGAAACATGCCTTTTTTACTCTTTGCATCAAACTTTCCATTTCTAGACTCTTTATATATATAGCATTTGCATCCAAATATTTTGAAATGTTTTACATTAGGAGAATGCCCATACCATAATTCAAAAGGTGTTACATTTGTACCTTTCTTGAATTGAACTCTATTGAGTGTGTAGACTGCAGTACTTATAGCTTCTCTCTAGTACTTGAGTGCAACACTTTTCTCCATCATTAAGGTCCTAGCACAATCAATGACTGATCTATTCATTCTTTCTACTATACCATTCTAAGGTGGAGTCCTAGGTGCTGATGTATGCCTTTTGATTATTCTTTCATTGCAGAATTCTTCAAATTTTCTTGATGTGAATTCACCTCCTCTATTTGATCTAAGACATTTTAGACTCTTCCTAGTCTCTTTCTCAACTCTTGCCAAGTACCATTTGAACATTTGGAATGCATCTGATTTTAGTTTCAAGAATATGACTATCATCATCCTTGAATAGTCATCTACAAATAGCATTATGTATCTATCACCTTTGTAGCTTTGAACTTCAATAGGGCCACACAAGTTAGTATGAACTAGCTCTAATACTTCATTAGAAGTATAAGACTTGCTTTTCAAGGTTGACTTGGTCATCTTCACTAGTTGGCATTATTTTCACATGGTGTTATCAGGCTTCTTCAACTTTGGTAGACCTCTGACTTTCTTCATTTTGTTGATGCTTATCAGATTGTCAAAATTTACATTACATAGCCTCTTGTGCCATAACCATACATCATTAGTTTGACCAATGAGACAAGAAGCATCTTCCATGTCTAGATAGAACAAATTACTCCTAGTCTGATCACCTTTTCCTATTAGACTTCCTTGAGAATCATAAATTTGAGCAACTCTTTTTTCAAATTCAACCTTGCATCCTATGTTGCCTAACTATGAGACACTTAGCAAGTTATAATTCAGGCCTTCAACATAGTATGCATTATCACATGATATCTTTTCAGTTAAGATTTATACTACCTTTCCCTTTGATCTGACACGGTGCATTGTTACCAAATCTAACACTATTTCCTTCATGTTGAGTAAAAGAAATGAACTTACTTTTATCTCCAGTCATGTGATGAGAGCATCCGCTATCTATGATCCATTTATCATTCTTGATCATGTAGGTTATCAGGGCAGTTGCTTCATCTTCATCTGATTCATCTTTCATAGCCACATAGACTTCTTCATCATCATTCTCATTAGAGTCTTCTTAAAAAATGTAGCATCTTTTACCTTTACCTTTGTAGTCCTTGTTGACCTCCTTTTTGTTCTTGAACTTTCCTCCATCCTTGTAACTTTTCTTTTGTGTGCATTTGGCTACAATATGACCAACTTCATTATAGTTGAAACAAATGATTGGCAGCTTACTTTTGAATTTTCATCTTCCTATGTGGAATATCCTTGCTAGTAATGCCTCTAATTGGTCTACATCATCTTCATCAATGCTGCTATCACTAGATACATACTTTCCTTTTCCATTCTTTTTCTTTGTTTGCACTTCCTCGTTGTCTTTTATTGCCATCTTGGCTTTGAATATAGATTCAAAGTTGTCTGGCTTGTAGTTGTCAAAGTTGGATAGCTCAAAGGTAGTGAGTCTTCCAATTATTCCTTCAAATGACAATGTGTTTCCTGGTACACACCTTAGCTCTTGGATGGCTGAAGCTCTTATAGCATAGATAGGAACCAAAGTTCTCAAGTATTTGCTACATACTATTTCTTCTGCTAACTGTCCTCCTAGGCTCCTTATGGCACTTATTGCTTCCTTCATCCTTGCACCGTATTGAGCAGCATTCTCTCCTTCTTCCATTTTCATGTCATCAAAATTTCTTCTTAGACACTCTCTTTTGTCTCTCTTGACATCATCATCTCCTCCATAAATTCTTGATAATATTTCCCACATCCGATGTGCAGTACCATATTCTTTGATGTCATTATACTTAGCATAACTTAGTCCTGAAGCAATATCTAACATCACTTGATTGTGCTCCTTCTTCTTGCTCATGTCATCTATAGTGAGAGGTCCTATAGGGTCTACATGATCAACTATGATTGAGGTCTATGCATAGTCACCTATTGATTTGAGGTGTAGCTTCATCAGACTTTTCCATGCAACAAAGTTTTCTTTTTTTAGCTTGGGAACTCATCTCTTGGACATCTTGATCTTCCTGCTGCTAGTACCTTGAAACAAATCAGCAGTGTGCTCTGATACTAATAGTTAGAATTATTTAAAATAACTAAGAGGGGGGTGAATCAGTTATTCAAGGTCTTGTAATGTCCAATTCAAACTTTCTAATAAAACAGGGGTAAATCAGGAGTACTATCCTTTTTACTTTCTTAACATGCATACAATTAAACATGAAAAGTAAACATGAATCACACCATAACACAAAGAATTTTGGTGACCTAGAAACCCTCTAGGAATAAGAAGGTAAAACTGGGGTGGGGATGATACCCACAAAATAACTACGTAATTGATTTCAACCACTTCTGATAGTATGCCCTATTAAAGTCTACAACACACTGTTAAATGTGACCCTATTAAAGGATTTGTGCACCTTGTTAGGAGTGTTACCTATTAGAGGACTTTAAGATCATTCAACTTAGAATGCCACCCTATTAAGCGATTTACATAGAGCTATTAGGCCCACCCAAGTCCATGGGATTTACAATCACCTTCTCAAAAGAATCTTTATCCCTCTCCAAGGATCTCCTATCCTTCTCCTAAGGATCTCTTATCCTTCTCCTGAGGATCTCTTATCCTTCTCCTGAGGCTTATACACCTAGGTATTAGGCTAACCTAGCAATGTAGGAGTTCAATATCTAATACAATGGTAAGAGAGTATTAGAAATGGTTTGACCTGATAAAGATTGCAATCCTATCCTTGTAGATTTTAGATCACTCCTCAATTCTTTTCTTTGGCTTTTCTTCCTTGCAGTGCTGATAGCTTGTTCACCCTTCAAGATCTATGTCCTTGAGTTCTTCCACTCATAATGCCAATGCACTCTATGATCACTTGATCAACTCAGAGTCTTGATGCTCTGTCCTTACTCCTCATTGTGTCCTCTTCTTGACACTTCACACTAGCCTTCTCTTGGCTTCTTCATATGACCACACTTATGACCAACTCCCTCTCGCACTCTCATGATCTCTGATCTGTAACTCCTTTTAAAGATTTTTTGGTCTTCATTTCCCGCTCAAATCTTAATTTAATCTGAGAAAACAATATTGTTTTCTCTCCAAATTGCTTCTTCTAGAAACTTCATGATAAATCCAAATTAGCATTTTCCTTGAATTGGTTCACATGAAATTCTGTGACATCTACTCATCATTCTTATCATCCAACTAATTCAAAAATTTCAATGTAACAAACTTATTGTTACTAATCTAGTGAATCATTGACTTAACAAATAATGCAAAAACTCAGCATCATTGGTTTACTGATGCTCAACACCTTATGTGTTACTTGGATCCTACTATATTTACTGATGCTCGACACCTAAAGAAACTTTCTCGACATCCATTACCTTATTCTGACACTTAGCACTTGAAGAAACTTTCTCAGCATCCATTACCTTTTTTTGATACTTGGCACCTAAAGGATTCTGTGTTACTTGGCTCACACTAAAGTTGAACTTGGTCGGCTATCTCCAATGAACTTAGTTAGGCTTTACAAATGACCTAGTTAAACCTTACATCTTTGATATGTCTCAATGTGTCCATCCTCTTAGAGTATCTCATCAATACACTATTTCATCAATGGCTTAGCTGATCCTTATACTTTATTAAAACATCATAACTTCAACCTTTCTTTAGGTGCTCTAGTTATATCTTATTGATTGCCTCCTCCTTGTAAATCAACCAATTGATAGTATTTGGATCACTTAAGCAATTGTCATTCCTGCAAGTAGCAAGTTCGACATCAATGAAAAAAAAATGATTGAAAACATTCTTTACCCATTCTATTATTCTTCATTCATGATCCTTTCAATCATTTCCAATAGAATGTGTATAAAATGGTCATATCAATTGTTATCTTGTCAATGATGTCAATTCCTAGTTGGATAGACATTATGCTAATTTAGTAGAGTACCCTATCATTTGATTGATTGAGAGGATTTGATTGATGAAGAGGATTTCAAGGAAGTATGTTGAAGAAAAAATCAATTGATAGACTTGAATGATTTGGACAGTCATAATGCAATGTTGGTTTGATAATTTTACAATCATGAATTATTGCAATCTATTGAACTATACAAGCCTAACCGAGTGACAAGGATAAAGAAGGAAGACAATATTCATCAAGTGACTACTATGTTTCCTAAGTGATTAACAAAGAAAAAGGGAAATTCTCTATTGCTCGAGTGGGTCTAGTATTAACCAAGTATTATATTGCCTAAGTGAATGCTACATTTATTGAGTAATAGCTAGAAGATAAAAAAAGTTGAAAGAAATGGAAATTGGGGATGGATTTTCTTGGAAATATGAAAGTTCAAGATTGTCAAAGGCATGAGCCAAATTTTGTTACAAGATCAAATACTAGGGAACTTCAATAAGGATCTGATGATGGAGATTGAAAAAATTTAAGGATGACCACAAAGTTCTATGAAAGGTTCATTTTTTATGTGGTCAAGTACATTCAATTTGATATTGACAATTTTTATTAAGTGGTAATCGATGGAAGAATCTAGAAGCTCAAAGATGACTATTTAAGGAAAAGATTAAGATAGTTTTAGGCGACCAATTTGATTGCTAGCTTGTTATGCTACTAAATTGATCAAAGAATGCATTATTGAAGAAGGTGAAAGAAGAGAGTTAAGCTAGGAGAACTACGAAGAGTTGGGAGAAAGAATGAGTGAATTAGTCACTCAAGAGAATAGAAAATGAAGATGAAAAAGAAAAAGATTAGACAAAGACAAGAACAAAAAGGAGATTTGAATAAGAAAGGTAATGCTATACCTAAACACGTCATTTTTACACTGTTAATTTATAATGATTGTAGCATAAAATCTTGTAGACTAAGTAGACCTAACAAGTTTGTGAAATCCTATATAGTATCTTCATCAATTAGTGGTGTTTGTTCTAAATGAACTTTTGGAAAACTCTTTAGACAAGATCAAGTAGTGATAAGTTCTATATGATCTTTCGGAAAAATATTGTAGCAAGGTCACAAAAAAAATGTGTATGACCTATAATAAGGTTGGCTCTTAGCCAATCTCAATTCAAAAGACTGAAAATTTTGGGTTGTCAATCCCAGGTGGGTTTTCTCTTCATAGGGTTTCCACATTAAAAATCATTGTGCTAATTGTATGAATGTTGTTATGTTGCAAATTTAATTTTTCTGTTATTTTCAATTTAGTGCAACTTAGTAACAACTAAGTGAATGGTCCATAATATCTAAGTTTTATTACTATCAGTTGGTTTAAATAGAACACTAAAAGAGTCAAGTGATAAGTTGGAAGTATAAACCAATTGATTGTTGGTGAAGTTTGTGAAATTTGTTTCGTACTAAAATTATTTGAAGGGATTGTAGGATAACTAAACATAGCTAATTACCACCCGCCCTCTTAGTTATCTAACAACTGATATTAAATAACATTTCTTAGAGAAAGAAGTTTAAAGGAATTCAAGAAAAAGATGAAATATGTGTAAGAGAGAGGCACAAAGATTGAACAAAAGATTTTATTATCATGGAAGAATGTAAGGAAGTTGCATCTATCTAGAATTGGAGAAAATGTTACACATTGGTTGGAAAATGAATACACCACCCATGTGGGTCCTTTGACTATAAATCAAATAAATGAGAAAAGAAATCACAATAGCCTAGTGATTGAGATTTCATCCGCACTCAATGATGTCAAGTTTGATGATATCAAGGATTTCACTACTACCAAATAGAGGTGGAAAAAACTGACACTTGTACATGGAGGAGATGATAATATGAGAAGAGACAAAGCTAAAAGTCTCAAAGGAAAGTATGATGACATGAGAATGAAAGAAGGTGGTACGTAAACATAATCAAATAAGTTGTAAGTGTAATCAAAGATGTTGGAGGTGCTATTAGTAACTTTGGAATTGTAAGTAAAGTTCTCAAAAATTTTCTAGCTATTTATTCTATCAAAAAAAAAAATTATTCAAGAAGTGAGAGCCGTGCCTGGTAATGTATTGACAATTGATTGTTTAGTTGGTTGATTGACTACATTTGATATCAGAAATTATGACAGTAGTATGGTTACAATTGGAAATGCATTTAAATATTCTCTAACCATTGGAAGTTTGAAGAAAGAAAAGACAAGTAAAGAAGAAAATGAATCTAAATCTAAGGATGATCTGGATGAAATTGAAGCATTGCTTGCAAGAAGGTTGTCAAGAGGTAAAGAGAAATACAAAGGTAAACAACCCTTGATTTATTTTGAAATCAGTGAGGTTGGTCACTTTGCTGCTAAATACCTTAATAGAAGTAACGGTGACATAAATGATTGAAAGTATAGGAAGAACACAAACTACAAAGAAAAGGGCAAGAATTCATGTTATATCGCTAAAAAAGAGCATTTCGAGTCTAGTTCTAATCATGAAAAAGAAAAGGTTGAGATGGATTATGTTGTAATCAAGGAAGATCCAAATGGAGAAATGTATGAAAGTAAAATTTCCCCTACTTCACATGTTAGTAAGAATAACTCATGGATTATTGATGGTGGATGCACACATTACATGACTAGTGATCTAAGTAAGTTTGATAAATTGGAAGAGATTGATGATGGTGGAACTATGAAGATAGGTAATGATATTCCATGCCTAGTGAAATTTAGATGATTAATAATGTTAAATGATAATATTAGATGTGATGATGCATATTGGGTTCAAGGAATAAAAGTATAACTTTTTGAGTGTTGCACAATTGAATAACTTAGGTCACAAGCTGAAATTTAAGAATAGAGAGGTCAAGATCTTTGAAGATGAAGGTAATATGATTGGAATAGGAATGCAAATAATAGATTACTTATTTTATCTTGATCCTACTATTGATATATGCTTGTTTTCTTATGTTGAAGATGTATGGTTATGGCATAAAATGTTGTGTCATGTCAATTTTGAGAACATGTTGAAAAATAGTAGAAAGAAAAGAGTAAGAGGATAACCAAATTGGCTAAAACTAGAGAATGCTATCTATAAAGAATGTTAGCTCAGTAAGATGAAAATTTTTATTATTTCAAGAAAGAAACCCACTTCAAATGATATCCTAGAATTGGTGTATATTTATCTATATAGTCCAATTAGTATTGACAATTACTATGCTGACATATATTTCATATTGTTTGTTGATGACTATTCAAGAATGATGATTGTTATGTTTATGAATCTGAAATCACATTCTTTTGATATTTTCAAAAGGTATAAAGCTAGAGTTAAAAATGAAATGTGTAAATCTTTGAAATGGTTAAGATTTGATAGAGGTGGTTAGTTTATGATTATTTAATTAACTAACTTTTGTGATGAAAATAATATTAAGATATAGTTATTTGCACCGAGGAAACCACAAAAAAATGGGATTGTTGAAAGGAGAAATAGATAAATTGTGGATTGTGTAAGGACATTGATGATTGAAAAGAAGGTTGCCTAGATATTCTAGAGAGAAGCAATGCGTCCTATATTTTACACTCTTAGAAAAGTTCAATTGAAGAAAAGAACAAACCTAACTCCCTATGAAATTTTGTATGGTTACACACCAAATGTAAGTTATTTCAAAATCTTTGGAAGTAGGTATTATATTCATAAAGATTAAAGGAATGGTAAACTTGATGTTAAAGGAGATGAAGGTATATATTCCTTGGTTATTTATATAAAAGAAAAGCTTATATAAATATTTGAACAAAGCTACTAACAAGATGATTGAAAGTGAAAATGTAAGGTTTGATGTTTGCAACAAGAAGGAACCTAAAGATTGTAATGCTTTTTATATGTCTTTGAAGAGGTGCCTAATACATTTCTCAAGGTACAACAATGATCTACTAAGCATTAATAAATGTCACTTGAGTTACATAATGCTATACCCAAGCACCAAACAATTCAACCAAGGAAGAATTTCAACCCCTACCAAGTGATGAAAATGTTGAAATTCAAAGAACTAAACTTTATTGAAGAAATATGTGAGAATGAATCATTCACCTAATCAAATCATTGTAGACGGAAGTGCTAGAGTACACACACGAAGTAAGTTAAGAGACAACACTTATTTTATTATTGATTTTGAACCAAGAATGGTAAAGGATGTACTCAATAGTGAATATTGGATAAATGCTATGAATAAGGAGGTCAATGAAATTGAGAAAAAAACACCTAGACATTAGTACTAAAACCTGTTGACAAGAATATGATAGGAACTAAATGGATTTTGAGAAACAAGATGAATGAGAATGGAGAAGTCACAAGGAACAAGGAAAGATTGGTTTGTAAAGGTTATGCACAAGTAGAAAGAATAGATTATGGTGAAACTTTTCCACTTGTGACAAGATTAGGAGTTATAACATTGTTTGCTTATGATACATATGAGAAGTTCAATGTTTATCAAATGGATGTCAAATCTGCATTTTTGAATGGAATACTTGAAGAGAAGTTATATTGAAAAAACTTAAGGATTCACTAAACCTAATAATATGAACATGGTTTACAAGTTGAACAAGACATTGCATGGATTGGAAAAATCACCAAGAGCATGGTAAGAAAGATTATATTCTTGTATGATTAAGATTATATTTTCTAGGACAAGCAAAAAAAAATCTAGATTTTAAATGTGAATCTAGAAAAGTATGGTATTAATTTATGAAATATTTGTTGATGACATTATATTTGAAGGAAATGACATGTTGTGTAAGACATTTTCTGATGAAATGAGTATATAATTTGAAATGTCTCTGTTTGGTGGGATTAAAAAATTCATTATATTTAATGTCTTATCAAATAAAGAAAGGTATATATGTGACTTAGTCTAAGTATGTGAAAAAATCCTTGAAGATATTTGGGATGGATGAGTCTAAGCTAGTCAGTACACCTATGGTGACCAGTGAAATTATCAAAGGAAGACACTACTGGTGAGGGAAATGAGACTCAATACATATCTATGATTGGCAAGTTAAAGTATGTTGTACATAGTAGACCATATATTGTACCTATTGGAATTGTTGCAATTATTTTCATCTAATCCAAAGGAGACTCACATGATTATTGTGAAAAGGATATTCAAATATCTAAAAGGAATTGAAAATAATGACATATGGTATAAACAAGAGAATTACTTTAATCTTAAATTGTATGCAAATACTAATTGGATTCCTAATGTTGATGATAAAAAAGCACAAGTGTTGGAGCTTTGTTTTTAGGAGAAAGACTGATAAGATGGGTATGCAAGAAACAAAGTTGTGTTTCAAAATCTATTTCTAAAGTTTAATATGTTGTTATTATTGATCTCATATTAGTTTTGACAAGTGAGCATCAAACACACTTAATTCATTTACTTAGTTCATGCTGAACTAGTAATGCATGCTGAGTAAAACATGTAAATATTAGACCATGTTGAGTTGCAATGAGTGCCAAGTCAATCAACTTTTGAGCACACAAACCATGCTGAGTGATTCAAGTACCAAGTGAATAGTAGATGCTGAGTAGTTTAGGTGCCGATTCAAAAGTAGAATTATAGCATATGTCTAGCATTAGTAACTTCATATGCCAAGTAAGATAGATTGGACATTTTTTTGTAATGGCACAAACAACTATGTAAAATGTTTTTTAGGCAACCTAAGGATAGATTATGATCTTTTGAAGATAAGCATGAATCTATATGTGGATTCTCTATGCAGTTACATGAAACCAATCAAAAAATAGGAAGGTTTAAGTGGAAAATATGGATGAATCTCAACTATAGATTCATATTGAACCCTAAGCTACCAAAGTTTTTTTAAGAAGGATGAATCCCTAAACTTTTTGAGAGAATACAAGGGGTGAATGAAAGAATTGAAGAAGCGAATAAAGTAGTTTGTAGAGGTTTTCAAGGTGACTTAGTAGTAAGAGTGTATTGAAGAATCAGCTAGAAAAGAATAGAGGATAGAGAATGATACATCATTGTTATATCTGATCGGGAAGGATTAAGAAAGGACATTGTGTAGAGTATCTGTTATTAGGCAAGCAAGCATGAATCACAAGATCTATGCTGAGAAATTTTAATTGGTGATTTCAATTAAATCTTCTAGGAAGAGTATTCCTAATAGGCTATACCGAATCCTTTAATAGGGTGGCATTCCAAGTGAATGACCTAAAGTCCTTTAGCTACACACACTTCTAATAGGGTGTTGAAATCCCATAACAAGGTGGGACTTAATAGTCTTTGTAAGCCTTTAATAGGGTAGGCCTTTCACAAGGCCGACCATGATTCATGGTCAAACCTTTGTAACCTTAATTGGCTACATTTTATTGCTACAAGAGTAAAGATTTTTGGGTGTCATTCACACCCCAATTTTACCTTCTCATTTGGAGGGTTTCTGGGTGACTATATCTTGTGTTATGTGTGTTTGATTACTTACATATTTTAGGTGCATTTACTTTACATGTTATTCTAGTTTATATATTGAATGCATATAATGAATGGTGATATTTTTATGTATGAAAGTTTAAATTCCTAATTCAGCCCCCCGCCTCACCCCCTTAAAATTTTACTTATTTTCTACTTGTAATTCCAACAACTGGTATTAAAGATAAGTTCTTAGAAGGAAAAGTTTTGTAGCTTAGAAGAAAGATCTTGAAAAGAAAGTCTACAAGTTGGGAAAGACTATTGAGAACCAAGTGATTGAAATACATCTTACACTACATCAACTGAATGAAGCTAGAGATGCTTTGAAGATTTACTTGAAGAGAAGGAAAGAGATTGAAATAGTAGAAAATAAAACACAATACAAATAGATAGACACCACCAAGCTATTTGCAAATAGAGGCTCCAATGAATTTGATGCAATAGTTAAAAATCTAATGGAAAAGAATAGCGCACAAGCTGAGGAAATTAGATATCTCAAGCTAGAATAGGAATCTCAATCCATGATGCTATACAAGGTAACAAAATAGAAGAAGAAAGCCATGGAAGGTAAGGCCATGATTGAAGAGGGAAAAGGAATCTTGAACAATAGAATAGAAGAAAAGTAAATAGAGCTAACTAGGATTTGAAACATGCAATTGGATACCTTAAGTCAAATGATGAATGCTCATCATAAATTTAATGCCAAAGACATTGAGATAACCACATTGAAGTTGCAGAATGAACAATTGAAGAATGATTTGAAAAGAGAAAAAGAAATTTTTGAAAGTTTCAACAAGCCAAATGAAGCAATCAAATACTTTAAACAATTATTAAAATCTCCTGGATCCAACAATGTTGTAGCAGGATTAGGCTACACAAGAATTGAAGGAGAATCATCAAAAGTTGCTAAAGAAATGAACATCAAAGGTAAGAAATCTAAACCTACTTGTTACTTTTGTAGTAAGAAAGGGCATACTACTAATGTGTGTAGCAGCAAGAATTAAAATCAAAATGCTAAGCCTATGAACATGACTCACTATCATAAGTGCAACAAACAAGGTCATCAGGCACATGAATGCAGAACCAAAACCATGTATGTACCAAGATGTGAAGGCTATTGCTACAATTATAAGAAATATGGGCATAGAGCTTTTGATTGCAGATCCAAGTCTATGTGGTCATCAAACAAGTCAACAAAGGTAAGAAGCCATAGACACTTTTATAATTGGGATTACAACACAAGACATAGTTGTCATTATTGTCAAGAATATGGACATATCCCTAAGAATTGCATTAAGACACATTTTAGAGACAACTAAAAAAGATGGTTAGGTCAAACCACATGTTTTAGTTGTTTAAAGACTGTCCACATCAGCAAACATTGTCCAACTAGGTCAAAGGTACCAAGTTGTGAATTTGATAAAGGCAAAGGCAAGGTAGATGTTGAACACATTAGGAATGAGATGAATAAGACATGGAAGAAGAAAGATGGTTGCAATACATCAAATGGAGAAAGGATCACTTCACCCAATGGGTTAGGTGGTCACACCTCATCAAACTAAGTAAACAAGAAGTATGTGGGATTGATTCTCAAATGTAATATCACGCATTAGTTCTAGAGGAAATAGTACTAAAAATAATATATTAGCATGAAAAAAGATGCAAGATGTTGTTGAAAATCTAAGTTAAAACCATGAGTTTTTCATTTTGTTGCCGAGCATGAAAAAGTTCTCTATGTATGCTGAGTGGAATACTAGTTAGTGCCAAGCTACTAGGCTAGCTAGTTCCTATCAAACTCGTAGTAGCTACCAAGTGATGGTAATATCTATATATGTCGAGTGAATATGAAACTGTGTTGATGTTGAGTTTATAGTTGTACAAGAACCAAGCATTAAATGCAAGGGTTTTGAATGGTATATGGTCATTTTTCACTAATTTCTCATCATTTTGAATTTGAGCAAGAGAAAATAGAGCAGAAAGCAACACATAAACTTGTTTACAACACTCACAAAGATCTCAAGGATGATTTCACATCAGCTCTACAAGGTTTTCAAGGTATTTATCACAAGCTGAGCTACAAAATTTTTCTTTCCACAAATCCTAGTTATACAAAATGGTTTCTAGCTCAAAGAATGTAGAAGGGAAGGAGGTTTTGAATGTCCAACTAGTTGGTAATGAAGTAAACCAACCAATTTTTGAGGCCATCCCTGACATAGTGTATAAAGAAGATCCCTTTGGCGCACTATCCATGATCTCGCCAAAAGTTATTATGGTACAAGATGTTAGGAAATGTTACAACTACAAAATAGGCGGAATAGGAGATATGGAAATCATAGAAGTCTATGATAGAATACGTGAAAATGGTGCTCTAAAAGAAGAATTCAAAATCGTTGAAAGGAACAGTTTGACACATGTCCTAGAATTTCCTAATGTTTTCAAGACTGAATGGATTAGAATTGTCTTAAGTAAAATACATGATGGATACATATGACTAGAAGAAGAACCAATAAAGATTACTAAATGAATAATCCACATGGTTACTAGTTTTCCAACCCTATATCAGCCCAAGACTCTGGGGAGTGACTCGAAAGAGGTACTAGAGAAGAATACAAGAGCAAAATGGAATAAAAGAGGAATGACAATAGACACCATAACTAATTCTTTGATAAACTTTGATGTTAGGGTAATCTCACACAAATTCTATCAATCTCATAGATTGAATAGTGTACCATATATTGTAGTAGATGTTGGCTACAAGATTGTGAAGAAAGATCATACATATGATTTGGTAGAACTCTACCTACAACAACTGATGGAGAACCTTGGAGCTATAAAGAAAACCAAAGGTGCACAATGCAAATTTGGTTCAATATTTATTTGCATATTCTTTTATGTAGAAAATGCATTCCCCTCTTTTGGTACAGTTGGATGGAAAACCAATAGGTCAATTGTAGTTCAAATAAATGAGTATATTGAATAGATGGAAGAAAATTTTGAGACATTTGTGATTAGCTACTTTGAGGACTTTAAGAAGTCAATGAAGCAAAGGATGAGGATGCCCATTTCACTAATTGAGCAACACTACAATGATATATTCTTTCTTTTTGATGTTGATTATACCTTTATACAAGTTGCTACACTAAGGGTTAGATTATTAAGACCACTTGGATATGAGATCAATGTTGATGAAGCATCAACAACAATAACTGTACTTCTAGAAAAGGAAGTTGACAAGACTGCAAGAATCTTTAGAATTATGATGTTATGAAATCAAAGATTGAAATGGAGTTGAAAATTACCTTGACACTTAAAAAGAAAGATAAACTGGTAAAGAAGCTAAAGGCCAAATTTGGTGAAGGTGCAAGTGAGGAAGAAGAGGAAGAAGATGAAGAAGATAAAGAAGAAGAACAAGAATAAACACAAGATCCTCTTACATTAGCCTAAGGCATGGGAGAGGACAAGGAAGAAAAAGAAGCTAAGGAAGCACCAACACATGCTGAGCCAAAGAAGAGAAAGGCTAAGGCACAACCTGTGATCAAGGAAAATAAAATTGCAAAGCCAAGCCCAGCCAAGCCAAGCCAAGTGCACCTATGACCATAGCTAGCACATGTGCCACAACACAGAAGGAAAAGGAGAACTCCAAACAAGTAGAACAAGGAAACCAAGTGCAAAAGAAATAGAGAAGAAAATATGTTGCACAACCTGACTCAGATGAAGAAAAGGCTGAATCAGATGATTTGAATCAATTCAAAATGGTAAGTCACAAACCACTTTCTGATATTAGTGTGTGTGAAAATGTTAGAAATAATCTACATTTATTTGGTTTAAAGAATATTGGTTTTGTAAAAGTTGGAAGTGAGGAGAAGAATCTAGTAGAAGAGGCAGTGTATGCAATGATGTATAAATTTAAGAACACTCCACTTGAATTTGATTTCACTATACCAAAGGGCTTATATGAAATTAATGAACAAAAATGGTATTATTGTTTAAATTTGAAAAAAAAGATTAGAGATTCAACACTAGCCTAGGTAATGCCAGAATTAACAAAAGGGCAGATTGCTAAGACAAACAAGAAATATGGAGGAATGTTTGCACCAAAGTATAGAGCCTTCAACCTTCTTCAATTGAAGATGTTGTAAAGAAATCCACACAAATGTGGGAATTAATCAATGGATTAACTACTATGAAACAAGGAGAAGAGGACCCATTTGAGGGTAAGAATAATGAAAAAGAAGAGGATGAAAAAAAAGATAGTAAGCAAGAAGGAAATATAGTTGAGGAGGAGATTGAAAAGATAGATACTGACATGGCCATAGCTAAACATCAACAAGAGGAATAGAATGTGTAAGGCACACAAATGTCGAGCGCTAGTCCCCCTCATGGCACAAGTGTAACTATAGAAACCATAATTATCAAAGATGTCTCTAATGCATTTGCTTAAAACATCAACCCATTAACTACAGATGATTTGAAGAATATTCTAGACCAATCTACACAACAAGCACAATTATGTGTAAATCCTATTTTAGTCAGTGTAGAAGAACTTTAGAAGGCAGTAACTAAGGTCACAAGGGATAAGGTGAATCTACAAGAACCACCTTCTGTCATCCCTTTAGTTACTCAAGTACAACCTTTAATTCACACAATAGTAGACACATCTACTAAGGTTGATACCAAAATTAAAATTGATATAGATGAATAGAAATAGATTATTTAAGAAGGAAAAGGGACAACAATAGAGAAAATAGGGAAAATAGATTCATCTATACCTAAAGCATAAAAATAAGGTGCAATTCAAGTCATTGTCATAGATCAAAACTACCCTAAAGAGTGGGAGCAATAACCTAAGGTAAGGGAGCAAGAGGTCATCTAGGCACTGGTAACACTACCAACATATGGCACTTCTCCTACAAAAGTTCTTTAGAAGCCAAGCATAGAAGCTATACCATTGCATATCTCAGTGCTAGGCTCAAGCTCTTCAAAAGTTGATAAGGCAACTCACTATGGTGATATCACTTTAGATGAAGAGATAGTTATTCCTAAGTTTGATTATGATACAATGACAATTGAGAAAATAAGAATTTTACAACAAGCTTTAGAGAAGAACCATCAAGAAATGATTAGGAAAGAATATAGGAAAAAGAAAGGACTGCAAGAAATCAAAGACATATTTTTAGATGCATTTAGCTTGCCTACTAAAGAAACAAAGCCACTATTAGAACAATTGTCAGAAATAGTGGAAAAGGTTAACAATGAAGACACTGATACAAGTGCAAAACTTTTAGAGTGGTTAGGAAAAAAATTCTAGAGCAAGGTCAATGAGAAGATGTTTGGCCATCAAGAAATGATTAGGAAAGAATATAGGAAAAAGAAAGGACTGCAAGAAATCAAAGACATATTTTTAGATGCATTTAGCTTGCCTACTAAAGAAACAAAGCCACTATTAGAACAATTGTCAGAAATAGTGGAAAAGGTTAACAATGAAAACACTGATACAAGTGCAAAACTTTTAGAGTGGTTAGGAAAAAAATTCTAGAGCAAGGTCAATGAGAAGATGTTTGGTGAAATAACACTGACTCAAGTTGCACTTGCAACAAAGGTTGAGGATGTGAAGAAGGTACTTGAGAATATCTTCTCACTATACACCAAAATGTGTGACCCCACACTCTTCACCCAAGAGACTAGACATAGAATTCTAAGCCTAGAGAGGAATCTAAACATATTAGGTACACAACTATCTTAGAACCCAACTTACAGTTAAATGCATTTTCATACATTGCTTCAATCATAGAGTCAATTAGCTATGTTAACAACAAAAGAGGCTAACATAAGAGCCAAATTAGCAAATATTTAGGCCTCCCTCACCCCACAAATGGAAATCTTCCACAAGGAACTAGGTTATGAAGAAGCTCTACTGAAGAAAGATCCCAATCTTTCTACTCTAGATGGACTAGTACACCTTGTAGTAGAGCTAGCTATCCAACTCAAATCATTGGATGTTGCATGTGACAACTGGGATGCATCTCTTAAAATCGCCATGGAAGTCCATAAATCCTTTTTAGAAAAATACACTATAAGCATATGGCCCATTTGACATAAGTTTCAAAAAGGGGGAGTAAGTAAGAAAGGGGGACATAGAATATAAGGGGGGAATATCCAATGGGGGAGATAGCAAAAAGAGAGAGCAATGAAATGTAGAGATAGAAATAGAGTAGCATAAAGAGTAGAAGTGCATTGAAGTCAAAGAGTATAAGTAGAGACAAACCTACTCAAAATGGAGAACATATTTTGGATATAGAACAGTCATATTAACTCAAGGGGAGTTATATATTTTAAGGTATATAGGTTATTACAAAAGTTTGAAAATTTTAAAGTTTTGTATATAAGAAAAGTCATGGATATGTTATACTCAAGAAGATTAGATTGATTATGTATATTAAAGTGTTTTTGACACTCGTGTTAAAGTGGGAGATTGTTGATCTTAGATTCATTTTGACAAGTGAGCATCAAACACACTTAAGTCATTTACCTAGTTCATGCCAAACTAGTAATGCATGCCAAGTGAATGACCTAAAGTCCTTTAACCAAGAACACTTCTAATAGGGTTTTGAAATCCTCTAACAAGGTGGGAGTTAACAGTCTTTGTAAGCCTTTAATAGAGCAAGCCTTTCACAAAGAAACCCATGATTCATGGTCAAACCTTTGTAACGTTAATTGGCTACACTTTATTGCTGCAAGAGTAAAGATTTGTGGGTGTCATTCCCTCCCTAGTTTTACCTTCTCATTTGGAGGGTTTCTAGGTGACCATATCTAGTGTTATGTGTATTTGATTACTTATATATTTAAGATGCATTTACTTTACATGTTATTTCAATTTATATATTGAATGCATCTCATGAATGGTGAAAGTTTGAACTCTTGATTCACCCCTTCCCCCCCCCCCCCCCCCCGCCCCCAACCCCAACCCTCTCAAAAGTTTTCTCATTTCCAACTTGTAATTCCAATAGTTATTAAAATAAATTATTGAAATATTGTATTTATTAAGAAACTATTGGAAGGTATGCAAGAAGAGGTAACCGAGCCTATTACTATTTATTGTGATAACACTAGTTCAATTAATATTTCAAAAAATCTAGTGGTACATGGAAGAAAAGAACATATAAATACAATATCATTATTTGAGGGAATAAGGACAATAAAAATAAGCGAGGCTTGAATATGAGAATTCTCAAGAGAAAATTTTAGACATATTTACTAATTCATTGTCTAAGGATTCTTTTGAATATCTAAGAGGTAAACTAGGTGTTCTACCCATATCCAAAATTCACTAAGTGAATATGTATGTTGCATAAATTCATGGATGAATTGTAATATCTTTGTGGAGTTGATGTAAAAGTTCACACTTCAGGAGCAATATTTAAGTTGTGAAGATGACTATGATGAAAATAATGTATACTGTACATGCAAGGTACAAGGATAACTACAAGGTTTTATAAGTTTTATATTGAAATTTATAATGACCTTTGGCATTGTTTTCAAAGGGGTAGATATATACCTAAATGGGGAGCATAATTTATAAAAGGGAGAAGTATGCAAAATATTGGAGAAGACCTAATGGAGATCAAAAAGAGATCATATCCTAAGGGGGAGATATGTTGCAAAAGATTGTTGTTGTTGGTCAAGATACAAACCAAGTCACAGAGATCTTTCAAATGGAGACAAAGAGATAAAGAGTTGTATTGTTGAAAATACATACATTTGATTATCTTACATAATTTTTTGTAATATAAAATTATATGTTATGTGTTGTTGTCAATTCCAAACGGGGATATTTTTATACCCAATTGATAATACAATTGGTAATGCTATGAATATATGTAAAAGAGTTATATCAATTACTATGTTTTCATTGATGTCAAGTCTTAGTTGTCTAGACATTATGCTAATTAAGTAGAGTATAATATCATTAGATTGATGAAGAGGATTTGAAGAAATTATGTTGAAGACAAGATTGATAAGTATGGTATTCAATGTATACTTGAATGAGTTTGACAGTAATAATGTAATGTTGGTTTTATTGTTTTACAATCATATATTGTTGCAATGTATTGAGCTACAAAAACTTAACTGAGGGACAAGGTTAAAGAAGGAAGACAATATTTGTTAAGTGACTATAGTGTTTCCTAAGTGGTTGACAAGGAAAAAGGGAAATTCAGTATTGCTTGAAGTGAGTCTAGTATTTACCAAGTACTATATTACCCAAGTGAATGTTATGTTTACCGAGTAATAACTTGAGAAAAAAAAGTTGAAAGAAATGGAATCTAAGGATAATTTTTTCTAGAAATAAAGAAAGTTTGAGATGGTCAAAGGTGCAAGTCAATTTGTTTTGCATGATCAACAACTGGGAGAATTTAATAAGTAATTGGTGATGGAGATTGAAAATTGATAAGGATGAGCACAAAGTTCTGTGAAAATTTATGTTTTCAATGTGGTTGAGTACATTAAATCTAAGATCGATGATTGTGGTTAAGAGGAAATAGATGGAAGAATCTTGAAGCTTAGAGATGACTAGTTAAGGAGGAGATCAAGGCAATTTTAGAATGCTAATTTGATTGCTAGGTTGTTATGCTATTGAATTGATCAAAGTGTGAACTAATGAAGAAGGTAAAAGAAGAGAGTTGAATCAAGAGAACCAAGTAGATTTGGAAGAAATAAGCAAATAAACTAGTAAAGAGAATAGAAAAGGAAGATAGAAAAGATAAAGATCAAACATAGATAAGAATAAAAATGATATCTGGACAAGAATGGTAGTGCTATACCCAAACAAATGATTTTTACACTTACTTTCTAATCATTGTAGCATAACATTGTGTAGACTAAGTAGACCTAGAAAGTCTATGAAATCCTATATGATAACATCAATTAGTTGTGTTTGTAAGTCCTTTAGAGTAGGTCACTCTTTAAACAAGATCAAGGAGTTATAAGGTCTAGATGATCTTTTAATAAAAGTTTCTAACAAGGCCACATTAACCATGTGTATGTAAGATATAAGAAGGTTGGCTCTTAGCTGAGATCACTTTAGAAGAGTGAAAATTTTTGGTTTCTGGTCATAGGTGGTTTTCCCATTCACATGATTTTTGCATTAAAAATCATGGTGTTAATTATGTGAATGTTGTTATATTGAAAAGTTAATTTTCACATTATTTTCATTTTCCTACAACTCGATAACAACTAAGTAAATGGTTAGTAATAAATAAGTTGTATTACTGTTAGTTTGTTAAAATATAACAGTGAAATACTTCAATGATAAGTTGAAAGTATACACTGATTGATTGCTAATGAAGTTTTTAAAGTTTGTTTGGTACTAAAATTATTTTAAGGGACTGTAGGATAACTAAATATAAAAAATCCACCCCCACCTCTTAGTCATCTAACAATAATGATCTTTGGGATTGATATTAAAGGAGGAGGAGACTACCTATGAAGAGAAGGCTATCAAATGAGGAGAAGAGTACCCAAGAGAGAATGATTAAAAGAGATGTATGTCAAAGGGAGAGCTATTTAGCAAGGATAAGGAGAAGATAAATGTTGTTGAACAAAACAAGATCATATCCTAAAGGGGGATAAATATAAAGACAAATAATTATCAGTCCTAAAGATACAGACCGAGTAACAATGAACCTACTGATGGATAAAGAGCTAAAAAGTAATGTTTTTGAATTAACATACATTTTATTATCTTATGTAATATAAAATCATATGTTAGGTGTTGCTATCAAAGCCAAAGTGAGAGATTGTTAGCCCCAAATGATAATGTAATTTGTAATGCTGGGAATGTATGTAAAAGAATCATATCAGTTGTTATGTTTTTATTGATATCAAGTCTTAGTTGGGTAGACATTCTGCTAATTCAGTAGTCTGTCACATCATTAGATATATGAAGAGGATTTGAAGAAGGTATGTTGAAGATAGAATTGATAAGTATGGTATTCAATGGGCACTTGAATGAGTTAGAAAGTGATAATGTAATGTTGGTTTGATTGATATGTATAATCATGCAATATTGTAATGTACTGAGCTACACAAGCTTAACTGAGTGAAAAGGTTGAATAAGGAAGACAATATTTGCCAAGTATTGGTCAAGAAATTGGCAAAGTTAAGTTAGAATTTTAGTATTTCCTAGTCAAGTCTAGTACTAACCAAGTTCTATATGACTCAAGTGAAAGGTTATGGTTACCAAGTAATATAAAGAAGAAAATAATTATAAATATGGAATTTGAGACAAAATTTTGATGAAAATATGAGTCTAAGACATGTGTCAAGTTTTTTACAAGATCAATGAATGAGAAAATTTAACAAAAATATGATGATGTGAATTGAAGAAGGATAAGAATGATTGCAAAGTTATATTTTCTATATGACTAGATAAAATGCATTTGGAAAATTTTCAGATTGGTGATTTTGATTAAGCAATAATAAATGGAAGAATCTAGAAGCACAAATATGACTATTTAAGGGAATGTTCAAGACAATTTTTGTTGCTAGTTGAATGTTGGTTGAATGCTAATAATAAGGTTGCTATGAAAGAAATTTGTTGAATGTGAAAGAAGTTAAAATTTGAGCCAAGTGAAATGAGTAAAGAAGAAAGAAGATTGAATCAAAGGAGTGAATTAACTAGTGTGAGAGATCAAACAGAGCCAAGAGCATAAAAGAGATATGAAAAAGAAAGGTAGTTCTATACCTAAATAGATCATTTTTACACTATTAGTTTCTAATCATTGTAGTATTAAATCTCATAGATTGAGTGGAGGTCTAACAAGTCTGTGAAATATTAAATGAGAACATTGATTATTGGTATTTCTAAGTCCTCTAGAGAAGACCACTCTTTAGATAAGATTAAGGAGTGATAAGGTCTAGATGATCTTTTGGTTAAAATCCTCTAACAAGGTTAGATCAACAATTTGTTTGTAACTTGTAACAAGGTTGGCTCTTAGCCAAGCTCACTTTAGAAGAGTAAAAGTTTGGGTTGTCGATCCTAGGTGTCTTTTTCCCTTTACAAGGTTTCTATGTTAAACATCTCAGTGTCAAATTGTGTGAATATTGTTATGTTACAAGTTAATTTTCATGCTATTTTCATTTTATTGCAACTCAGTAACAACTAAGTTAATAGTTGGTAATAACTAAGCTTTATTATTGTTAGCTGGTTGAAACAATATAGTGAATGAATAGATTGGAGTAAAGTGATTGAAAGAATTAAGTGTGAAGTTGAATGAGTACACCAAGTGATTGTTGATGATTTTTATGGAGTTTATGAATTTTTTTGGTACTAAAATTGTTTGAAGGAATTGTAGGATAATTGACATAATTGATTTACGTCCCCTCCCATTCCTCTCATTATCTAACATACTCCTAATAGAGTAAGTCACTAGAAGTGAGCTAGTGAGCTCAGTAAGAACTACTTCTTTGCTTGGCTAACCTTTTGAGCTTGGTAGACACTATCCTTTGCCTTGCTGACCTTCTGAGCTCGATAGACTCTGTCCTTTATCTAGTTGACCTTCTGAGCTTGGTAGACACTATCCTTTGTCTAGGTGACCTTCTGATCTCGGTAGACACTATCTTTTGTCTAGCTGGCCTTCTGAGCTCGGTAGACACTATTTGATGATTGATATGATATTTGTATGACATCAAAGACAACACACAATTAGATAATTGTATCCAATAGTTATATTGTTAAGGTCACAAAATTTTGGTTTGTTATAGTGCTTACACATTATTTTTGTATATTTAAGTTGCAACATGATAATTTTACATGATCCAATTGTATATTATTTTTTATGTCTTCAAATAAAGGAAAAATTCACATGTCCATTTTGTGGTCCAAAGATGAAATCTCACCATTCGAGAAATTTAGGAAAGTAGGTGTTCAATGAGTTTAGACACTTTATCCACAATAATCATAAGTATCAAATTAATAAAAAACATCTTTTTAATGGAAAAAAAGAGACAAATCAAGGCCACAAAGAATGACACCTTATCTATGGAAGTTGGAATACAATCAACTAAATCGTCAAGGTAATGTCAAGTTTATGGTCTTAAATGTGAAATTTATATTTTAATTTTGTCTTTTATTTAGTAATGATGTAATTAATTCTTATGAAGGTCATCAAAACATCGATGACCAACATCCTTAAGGAATAAAAAGTTATCCTACTCAATTTAGTAGGTTACCATACTTCAAGGATCTCCCAATCGTTTATTTGTTTGATGCTATGCATATTGGAAAGAATGTAATAGAGATACTATGGAAAATATTGGATGGAAGGCATGATAGGGAAAAAATTTCCAAAATTTGTAATGACATTCATGAATCCAATTATGAATTGAAAGATTTAATTGAATCAAATAGAAATAGAGACCATATAAATACGAGTGCCCTTACTTGGTTATTAATAGAGCAACAAAGTGATGCATTAAAGGAAATCATTAAGAAAAAATCCTCACAAGATTTACTTCAAATATAAGTAGTCTTGTATCAAAGAAAGGTAATTTTGGGCTAGGGTTGAAAACACATGATTGGCATATCTTCATCAAGGTAAGTCATGTTCTATATTTATAATATAGTTGTAAAATTGTATATACTACCTATTGTATTATTTCATATTTGATTAGAAAGACCATTTGTTAATGATTCTAGTATGTTCTACCTCTGTCCCTCCCACACCAATTTGACAATAGTATTAAACAAGCTATATATGATCTTGGAAATTACATGAGGTTCGAAGTGTTATTTCTTAAATTTCTTGTACATATATTATATTTATAACTTACTTTACTTTTTATGTAATCTATTTTATATTTTTATCTAACATATCATTTATATGTTCTTGTGTGTTGAATCTCTTTCGGGTGGTTATCATCTAAAGAAAATGATAAAAATGATATAAAATATTGGAAGAAAAAAAATTTCACAACTTTTGTGTGAAATGCAAAATTTTTTATCTTCAACTTTTTTTAATGCTCAAAAACACTACCTCATACATCAAGTTGAGGAATTTGAATTGTGTGGACCTATACAAACTACGTCAATGTAGATGGTTGAGAGGCACTTGAAATTTATGAAGGGCTTGGTTTGACAAAGAGCATGTCTTATGGGTTCTATGGTAGAGGGATATATGGTATAATAGATCACGGTGTATATTAGTGAATATCTTTCAAATTTTGTACCAATGTCCATGTAGATCACATTTGGGATCCCAACTGTATTAACAAATTCAAAAGGAAGTACCTGATAGGGAAAGTTAGATTGAGGAGAGTGAGAGGTAATTATAAGATATTATTTTAGTTAATTAATTCTTATCCATCATCAATATAAGTTGTTTCTAATTGGTCTAGTTGTTTTCTTTATAGTTTTTCATGAGTGAGATGTACTACATTTGTATTTTACAAACAATCTTGATTGGATGACGATATAGATTCAACAGTCTCAAGTAAATGGTCTCTCATTAACATGGGACAGTGTTGCATCATTAGTTAAAGAAGCTCATTGTAATGGAGATCCCAATGTTATACCAATGGTATTTGATCTAGCATATGAATTAAGAGATAGAAATGTACAAAGAAGATTACTAATCATGACCTATAAGTTTAATATCAACTCATAGATCAATGCAAATAATCTTGACATGTTTGCAAATCAAACACCACAAAGCTATATACTACCATGGTCATAAATTTTACAAAAAAAAGTTAGGAAAAACTAAGAAAAATTTTGATTCTAGGATAAGTGCAGTATTCAAGGTCACCAATATTTCATCTAGAAATGACATAAATCCCCAACAATCTAAAAATCAATACTATGGCATTTTGAATGATATACTTTAATTTGACTTTAATTCATTCAAATTAGTTCTCTTTTTCATCAAATGGTATAGGTTACAACTAAATCAAAATAATCCTGATAGGACTAGTATTGAACATGATGGTGGATTTACAATGATTAATAAAAGGTCTTTGAGCCAATTAGAGATGAGCCTTATGTTCTTCCAAGCCAGTGTGAGCAAGTGTTTTACTTTGGTATTCCGCATAAACCAAGTTGCTCATTTTTTGTTAGACATGATCCTAGAGGAGGGCTAGTAAAGTATAATGTGATGGAAGAAGAAGATACTAAAGAATGAAAAGATGAAGTAAATGATAATGACAAATGACTGTTACACAATGAAGAAGAAGAAGAAAAAGATTCTGGTGATGCTGACGATGATAGTGATGATGATGATCATGATGATCACGATCATGCTGATGAAGACGGTCATGATTAAGGTGATGATGGTCATGATAATGGTGATGAAGATGATGATGATGGCGATGAAGATGGTGGTGGTGACGATGATGATCAAAGTGATAACTACAATGACAATGATGACACAAATGAAGATGGTGATCAATGACATGATCAATGAAATGTATGCCGATGCATGATAAATATTAAGTATGATTTCGATGAATGCATCATCCAATAGGGAATATTTTATGATTTATAAATAGTTTTTTTCTTTATGGCTTTATGGCTACATGGATATCATTTTCACAGGGCAACATGGATACACCACAATGCATACATAGGTATGTACCATCTCACACACCTTCTTTAATGAAGGTAAACCTTAATTATTGTAATTTATATAATTTATATAAATTATATAGAAATAGATGGCGTATTATTATGTTCTTTTCTTTATGGCTTTGGATTTATTTTGTCAGAATTTTACCGATATTGATGTCACAACTTGATACTTATTGATAGGGAAAAGAAAAAATGATAGAAGATGAAATGCAATATGAAACATGGACATCATTTCTAGATGACATCACCCTTAGTGCTGACCCCATATTCATGGCACAACAACTCATATAGAGATACAGTGATGAAATTCTTAACATTATCCTCAAGAGTGATACAAGTGAGGAGATAGAGGCATTGAAAGAAGAACTGATACGTAGAGTCAAATCTTTGAAGGTAAGTAGTAATTAATCTCATGTGATAATAGAAGTTCAATAGATGTTTATATTTTATAGTATCTTATAGATCATGATTTTGTGGGACCTACAAGACTACATGGTCAACATGGTGAGGGTTGTAGAATAAAAACCTTTATGTAAGTAACACTTTCTCTTTATAATGTTACTAAAAATTACACATTACTAAAAATCATAGTAGTATTACATTGTTAAGTTTATTGAAGGAATATTTAGTTTGAACTAGTTTAGGTTGTTCTTGATGATGAAAGGTGAGAGTGTTATGACTACTGAGTTCAACTAAGAACTTATTTACTGTTAGAAAATCCATTTGTAAGTTGCAAATCATATTAGGTATAATATTTATAGTTTGAATTGTAACTTCACATTCTATGATCAAAATTTACAACTAAATGTGGCTTTTGTGTGATATATGATTCTATATTAGAACTACCTCATAACCCATAGGTCCTAGGATCAAAATCTGTGTCTGATACTTGACTGTTATAAATAGAGGATTCAATAATTCTATTATGTTTTTAAAGGTCTTTTTAATCCTATTTTTCTAGAAGAACCCATATTGATGCCCAAGCTATATTTTTCCATGTGGTCATGGTTATTTGCTTACAATTATTTGATGCACTTAAAGCAACTCCATTGTTAGAAATATTTTAGGCAATAGCTAATATAATCAAATTAAAAGATGTTTAATTACTTAGCTAACATATGTACCCTTTTATATCATTAAAAGATGATTAATTACTAACTACTTCCTCATTGCCCATTGCAACGTTTGAAGGGGCATATTTTTTGTTCCATATGGTTGCACCTAATTCATCCATCAATAGTTTTGATCTTCATTACGTTGTCTAATGTCCTATATTAGAATAATTATTATTTCAATGATAATTATCTTGAAAAATTCTATTTTAAGAGATTTCCTTCTATTGGTTGTTATATAATGATGAATGGTAACTTCTAAACATTCAAGTTCGATGAGTTAAATAATAATATCATACAAGGGGCAATGTATATGGGTCTGATTTTGTAGTCAGATATATGCCAACTTGGTATATATATTTAATCCATATATTCAACATTGTTGAAAATTATAGTACTATTACACTTTCTCTTTAATTAATACTTTCTCATATTCCTATGAGAAGAAAGAATGCAGTAGTTTTACACAATGGGAAATAATATGAGCAACAATAGAAGATTGTGGCCCTACTAGTGCAACATTGTTTGTTTGCATCAACATAATAACACTTAACTTTTTTTTTTGGATGCTTCTAGCTAGTATCCCATTTGATCTTTATCCATTGCAAATGTATTTTCTTACAATGTATTCTTCAACTCATAATAAAGTGCGAACACCTCCTTTGGTCATCACTCCAATATTGTTGAGTACATTGTTGGCAACAAGGTGCTTGCAAACATCTTTGACTATGCCAGGTACAACTTGTATAACCTTTTTTTTCTATATTTTTTAATGTGCTAATCATGCATTTCTTTTTTTTTGGATGGTGCTTGTTCTCAAATTGACCAATTAACACAACACAAATGTTCTTCAAATATTAAAATTCCTTATTGAATACATTAAATTTGACTATCAATTAAAGAAAACTTTTAAGATTTGATCACAAGAAATAAAATGAAAGAGATAGAATCAATATCATTGAAAGACCAAACAAGCATTTAAGCCTTTATATTAAATTTTAAATTCTTCATCACATTGTTACATATGTTGTTGGTGCATACAGTTGACAAAATCTAGAGTGAACAAAAATAATTGACTTCCTCCTATATATACACACACATACACACATTATACATACATACATACATACATACATACATACATACATACATACATACATACATACATACATACATACATACATATATATATATATATATATATATATATATATATATGTATATATATAATGTAAAAAAAAATTGTCCTATGATATTCTATTCTATATCATTATATAAATTTATATATATACACACACACACATTATATAAATATACACATTATATATATATATATATATATATATATATATATATGTATGTATAATGTAAAAAAAATTGTCCAATGACATTCTATTCTAAATCCAACCTTTATAATTATGGGCATCAGATTGGTTACATTGTGAAAGGGAATATCCCTTTGTTTACAAAATTTATAACTAATTAACATATTAACAATAAAATGAATACACTTTTAAGCATAATTATAAAACATAAGGCTTTAAGTAGCACTACATATTTTTTCTTCTTTCTCCTTCAACAACTTTAATTTATGTTTCACTCCATCCTTTATTAGAGTGTAGGTATTTTCTCACCCATCATGTACAATATGCCTATCAAACTGCCATGGCCTACCCAATAACATATCAAATATGTCCATTAGTATGATATCACAAAGTGCCTCATCCTAGTAACTTCCACTCTTGAAATTAACTAAGAATTGCTTACTAACCATGACCTTGTGGTCATATTTCAAGCAAATACTACAATATATAAGTGAGTATTTCTTTCTCTTCAACTTCAACTTTGCAACCATTATTTTTGACACCAGATTGTCAGTACTTCCACCATCAATGATCACATCACAACACTTATTGGTATAGAAGAAACCTCATCAAATAAAGTGTCTTAACACACTTCAAGGACTTATTCAAGGTCCTAGGAACTACTAGGATATGTTAGTAAGGAAGGTTATTCATTTTGATCCAATTGTAAGACCTAGTTCCAAGATTGGCACATTATAAACCCTTGGTCAATTATTAGCCAAAGGAGTCAAAAAACCTTATTTTATGCATATTTCACTATTTTCATATTTTTAACATGCTTAGATCCATGTTTTATCGTTTAGGTAATATTTTATCATGATTTGATCAAATATTGCAAAAGTTACACAATTCTTGCGAATTTGCATAATTTGTATTTTCACTCCTCAATATAGAAATTTGGTTTGAAATCTTATTATGACCATTGGGGATGCCTACATAAGCCCTTTTAGGAGGGTGGTAGGACACAATGTGTGATTTTTCTCTTGAATTAATAAAAATAACAATATTTTCCTGTAAAATCAATACTGTAGCAAATTGTATGGACGTGTATGGATATACCATAGGGATTGAGTTACATTTTTGGATTCTTGGATGATTCAACTTTCAAATGCATTGTGTTTGGAGCATTGAATCATTTCCTAAATCTAAATAGCTATGTTTTGAAAAAAATATTGTCATAGTTTGTTTCTAGACATAGGGTTTCAAGAAAAATTAGCCATATCCTTGGATTTAACCATGGGAATCTAATGGCCTAACCTTATACTTTAAGATGGTTTTAGTTTTAGAAAATAATATGTAGGAGTTAAGAAGGATTTTGATGCCCTAGGCATGCAAGTCCCTTGTGCATGCCCTTAAAGTTGAACAACAACTTCCATAACTCACTCAAAAGGAGTCATCAAGACTTTTGATTAGGTTATGAATTTCATTTATGTGCCCCCTCATGTTCCAATTTTTATATTGGGGTTTTGAAAAAGAAGAACTATACTTCCTTAGTTATTGGAGGCCTAATAGGGGTAATTGCCTATAGGGAAAAGCTAAGGAAAAATTAATTTTTTAATGTAATCAACTCTTGATGATTCAGAATTTTTTGTAAGCCCTAAAAAAGTATCTAATTATGTGATTAGGCTTTAGGGTTATGTGGAGTGTGTCAAAGATATGTCTATTGTTTAGAATTAAGGGCCACAAGCCTAAAAGTGTGGAGCTGTGAATCAACTATTAGTTAAGTGTTGCATAGTATGCCTTTAACCATCAATCTACTTTGTAATGGACCTAAATTGACCAAAAGCTAATCCTTGATTCACCCTTGGTCCTTTTGAGTGTTATTGGGGAGTTGGTGTCAAAAGTGTCTTTGTGCTTGTAAGGTAATTAGTGATTAGCTGTCTTGTAGAGGGGGGTTTTCCTTGTGATCAAGATTTCCTTACTTGGGTTTGGTTGTGATAACTCTAACCTTCTACTTTTAACACTTTTGATTAGTGTTTGAGAAAATTGGCAAGAGTGAAGACACTTTTTTTAGTCATTCCTTTAGTGAAGAAGATCTTGAGGGCTAGTTTGTCACTTAAGACTTTTATGTTTGGATCCATTACATCAAGTGGTATTAGAGTTATGTCTCCTACTAAAGGAAAAGGAATAACTATTAATCTTAGATTGGTTTTTATATATGAGTAACTAAACTTAAGTCATTTAAAAGATAGAACTTAGTTCATGCTGAATAAGTAATGAATGTCAAGCATGAGTTGTCAGATAGTATATGCTGAGTAAATAGTAAGTACCATGTCACTCAATTGCTGAGCAGACAGTTGATAACAAATGAATCAAATACCAAGTGATCAATGGATTTTGAGTCATTCAGAGGTTGAGTTACAACATTGAAGATACAATGGATGCTAAGCATCAGAGACTTCATGTAAAATAGTTTTGGACATAGTTGTTTGTAATGGCACAAACATATATGTACACCACTTTTGAGCCAAATTAAGGATTGTTTTGTGATTCTAGATGATAATGAAAAATATATATTGAGGATCCATATGCCATACATGCAACTAGTCTATAAAATGGATGGATTAAGCAAAAAAATGGGTGAATCACAATCACTAGTTTTTAGGTAACCCTAAGTCACCTAGGTCTTCTTAAGGAAGGAAAACCCTAAACAATGTAATGCACTGAGGGAGAAGTTTTCATGTAAAAATAGAGATTTCATGGTGGCTAAGGAGCTATGAATTGAGATAAATTGTAGAATTTGTTACAGGAGAACATAGGAGAGGAATTATAGGATCATTTCTAAGATATTCTAGTAGGTGAATTAGTTAAATATCTAACAGAGTAGTCCAAAAAGGTTTTTGTAAATCCTTTAATAGGTTCTTAGTTCATTGTAAGTTTTATGTCCTTGAATTAGGAACACTTCTAACAAGGTGTTAAAATCATTTAACAGGGTAATATCTAACAATCTTGTAAGCCTTTAACAAGGCATACCTTTTACAGGGTAGATCATAGCTTTTGATCAAACATTGTAACCTTCACTAGATACATTTTACAACTACAATAGTGAAGAATTTTGGGTGTCATCCCCACCCTCATGTTACCTTCTTATTGGAGGGTTTTTGGGTAACCAAATATATGTGTTTAATGTTATTTTCTTTTATACTATGAATGAATATGTTTAGCTAGCTATTTCAGTTTACATCCAAATTGTGAGATGGATGTGTGGTGAATGATTTTATGGTTAAATTTTTGAAGGTCTGATTCATCCCCCTCCCTCCCCCCCCACTACCTTCCACCTTCAGATTTTACTTTCCTAATTGTATTTCCAACAATTGGTATTAGAGAATAGTTCTTTGGAAAGAAAAGCTTTGTAGCTTTGAGGAAAGATCTTGAAGATGGAAGTCTATAAGTTGGCAAAGACTATTGAGAATCAAAAGATTAAAATATAGCTTTCCCTACATCAGTAGAATGAAGCAAGAGATGATTTGAAGTGCTCACTAAAGAGACAGAAAGAGATAGATATTGAAGAGAATGACACACAATTCCAAGAGATTGATACTATTGAATTGATTTTAGATGGAAACATAAGTGAATTTGATGCAACAATTGTAGATCTGATGGAAAAGAATGGTGCCCTAACTAAAGAGATCATAAATCTTAAGATAGAACAAGAAGTTTGATCAGTATTTCTATGTGAGGTGACTGAGCAAAAAAATAAATCTGAAGAAGGCAAAGTCATTATTGAAGATGATAAAATGATACTTACCAATAGATTGGAAGAAAATACATCAGAGGTGAATAGGATTTCTCACATGAAACTAGAAACAATAAATCAAATGGTAATTTCCAATTATGAATTGAATGGAAAGGATATTAAAATACAACACTAAAATTGCAGAATGAACAATTAAGAAATTATCTAAAAAGAGAAAAATAATTTGTTATTCAAGTTTCAACAAACCTAGTGATTCCATCAAGTAATTTTGAGCAATTGATGAGATCTCCTAGATCCAACAATGATACCAATGGATTGGGTCACACCAACATTGAAGGAGAATTGTCTAAAAGTGGTGGACAAAGAAGAATCAAAGGTAAAAAATACAAACCTACTTATCATAATTATGGAAAGTTAGGTCATACAAAAAATGTTTGTAGGAGCAACAATACAAATCAGAACTCTAAGAATAAATTCATAAGTAACTATCATAAGTGCAACAATCAAGGAAATCATGCACATAAATGTAAACTCAAGAGATCAAGCATACAAATATTTTAAGGTTACTTCTACAACTATAAGAAGTATGGACATAGAGCATATGAGTGTAGATCCAAGCCTAACTGGTCATGAAATAAACAAGCCAAGCTTAACCATACTGATAGATCCTACAATTGGAATTAGAATATAAGGTATGGTTGTTAATATTGTTGAGAGTATGGACATGCTAAAAATTTCATTAGAAGACATTTCAAAAGAAACTATAGTAGATGGTTTAGTCAAACTACATGTTTTAGCTATTTGAAGATTGGTCACATTAGCATAAATTGTCCAACAAGGTCAAAATCACCTAGTAGTGAATTCAATAAAGGCAAAGAAAAGGTTGGTGTAGAAGAAGTCAAAGTGTAGATGAACAAGAAATGGAAGGAAAAGGAAGATTCCAGTACATCAAGTTTAGATGGGATCACTTCATCCAATGGATCAGGTTATCAAGGTAATCAAGAGGTATATTTGGGACTAATATTTCAACGATCAATTATGCATCATTTCCAAGGATTTATTTATGAAAATATAATATATACATGAAGCAAGATTTAAAATATTGGTTTTACCTTAAAATAAATCTATAAGTTTTAATGTTATTGTCGAGCATGAAAACTATTCCTCCCGAGTGAAATTTTAGTTGTTTTCGAGCTATCAAAGGTGATAGTGTTGGCTAATATTTCTATGGTTTTCAAGTGTGGTTGGAATGGAAGTTGAGTGAGTGAAAATTGAAATTATAGCCAAGCTTATAGTTGTGTAAGCACTAAGCATTGATTTTAAAGTTTTAAGGGCTATATGGTTGACTTTGAAATCATTTGCAATCATTCAAGATTGAAGAGAGCACAAAAAGCATAAGGAAAATTGGAGAAATTGAATCAAATGTTTTTCTATTAAATTCAACTACTACTCGACACCAAACTTCATATTTTTCAAGGTATTTATCATGTGTCGAGCTATGCTATTTGAATTTATGCAAACCCTAGATAGTTGTTATGGCATCTAGCTCTTCTATTGCTATGGTTAAGGAAGGAAAGGAAGTTTTAAATGTTCAATTTATTATTAATGAGATTAAAAAACCACTTTTCTATCCAATTTCTTACATTTCATATAAAGGAGACCCACCTGGTGCATTATCTATGATAACACCACAACTTTTAATGATACAAGATGTAAGGTAATGCTACACTTGTAATGTAGGAAGTTTAGGACACATGGAAATAAAAAAATTATATGGAAAATTATGTGAAAATGGAGTGCTAAAAGAGGAAAACATAATTTTGGAGAGAAACGAGTTAACTTGTGCCCTAGATTTTCCAAACATATTCAAGATAGAATGGATAAAATAGTTCTCAGTAGAATACATGAAATCTTTGTATGGTTAAAAGATGACCCTATCAATATTATAAAGAGAATTATTCAAAGAGTAATAGGGTATCCTACCCTAGATAGAATAAATAATATGAGGAGTGATGCAAAAGAGGCAATTGAAAAGAATACAAGGGTAGTGTAGAATAAGAGAGGGATGACCATAGATACAATCACTAATCCACTAATTGCATTTGTAGTTAGAGTCATTGGAAATAAATTATTTCAATATAGAAAATTGAATAGTGTACCATGTATAGCTATGGATTTAGGATATAAGATAGTAAAGGAGGACCATTCTTATGATCTTTCTAAGTTACAACTCCAATAGTTATTAGAAAAGTAAGGAGCCATAAGAAAGACAAAAAGTGCACAGTGCAAATTTGGTTCAATACATGTTTGTATATTTTTCTATGTCCAAAATAATTTTCCATCATTTGGAAAAGTTTCTTGGAAGACCAACAAATCTATTGCCATGTAAGTTGGAGAATACATAGAGAAACTTGGAGATAATTTTGAGACTATAATGAAAATTTATTTTAAAGACTTTAAGAAGTCAATAAAATAAAGATAGAGGATACCATTATCACTAGCAGAGAAACACTTCAATTTTTCTTTCCTAGTTGATGTTGGTTTCACTTATGTTCAAGCTGTTATTCTAAGGATGAGATGGCTTAGGCCATTGCCTTATGAAATTAATGTTGATGATGCATCTCCAGACATCACTTCTTTACTAGCAAAGGAAGTAGATAAGAATGATACTAAATTTTGAAATTGTGATGTAGCCAAGTCTAAAATTACAATGGACTTGAAGACAACTTCTATGATGAGGAAGAAGAAGAAGAACAAGATTGTGAAAAAGCTCAAGGAACAATTTGGTGAAGAGGCAGAAGGAGATGAAGAAGAAGAAGAAGATAATGAAGATAATGAAGGTAAACCTATCCAAGCATGACTTTATCTCACATAGGGTCAAGGTGAGGACCGATGAGAAGAGGAAGAAAAATTTGATGAAGGTACCAAGGGAGAAGAACCCAATGAAGCACCTATTTCTATAGGAAAGAAGAAGAGAAAAGAAAAGAAGCCAACAACAAGAAAAACCAAGAAAGTTGTGAAACCTTCACAATAAAAGCCTACAGTTCCTGCCACCATGGCTAGCACAAGAGATAGTACTAAGAAGACTCAAGAAGTTGAGAAGCCTAAAGGAAAGAGAGCTAGTACATTTACCAAGAAAGATGAACCTAAGTAGAAGAAAAGGAGAAACTACATTTCTCCAACTGAATTAGATGATGAGAGGATCAAGTTAGATAGAAACAACCAATTGAAAGTGGTAAGTCACAATCCCTCTTCTGATTTGGATGACTTGTCTGATAATATCGAGAACAATGTTGATTTATTAGGCTTCATACATGTTGAATTTGATAAACTTGGGAGGATAGAGATGAATAAAGTAGAAGAATCTATGTATGCCATGATGGAAAATTTTAGGACTACTCCAATTGAGATTAACAATGCTTTACTCAAAAGTTTATATAAAAGAGTTGAGAAAAGGTGGAAATATAGTCTCTTAATTGAAAGGAATATTAGACAGACTACTCTAGCATGAGTGATGCCAAACTTGGACAAGTCTACAATGGAAAAGGAAAGCAATAAGCATAAAAGAAAATTATCTCCTAAATATAGAGCCTTTAAAAGTTTATAGAACAATATTGAGGATGTTGTCCAAAAGACACCCCATCTATGGAAAGTGATATATGGGTTGGCAATACATGATTCAATCAAATAGATACCTATGGAAGTAGGTGAAAACAAAGTTGAATAAGAGAAAGTTGAGGTAAAAGAAGATGAATTTATAAGGGAAGGACACAAGGAAGGCATGATAAAAGAACTATTTACAAAGGCCACAACAAGGAAGAGAAACAAGAAGAACATAATGTACGAAAGGTACATATGCCAAGTGCCAATCCAACTCACGTGGATAAAGAGGATCAAAAAATAGAAATAGTAAAGATCAAGGATGTATCTGATAACTCC
Organism: Cupressus sempervirens; assembly: GCA_028749045.1. Taxonomy (NCBI): domain Eukaryota; kingdom Viridiplantae; phylum Streptophyta; class Pinopsida; order Cupressales; family Cupressaceae; genus Cupressus; species Cupressus sempervirens. Next base: position 757,700,249 of record CM053787.1, read on the forward strand.
ATTTAGAAAATTAATCCCTTAATAGAGGATGATATGAAGAAGATGTTGGTTGATTGCACCACCAAGGAAAAACTAAGTAGCCATCTTGCTTTGGTGAGTGTAGATGAGATTGAGAAGGATTAATTGGCATCTGCAAGAGAGAAAACTCAATAATTATCTAGTGCCCCACTTCAATCTATACAAGTGAAACCTACCACTCCTATGGTAGTATATCAAAGGAAGGACATAATGTCCTCACATATCAACACATTGCAGTAAAAAAAAATTGTGCATGTAGTTTCAACAGCTGAAAAAACTAGACACTAGCCCAAATAGGTTAGGAAGTGAGTTTTGCACCTACAACAGAAGCACAAGGTAATGAAAAGGTCACAAAAAAAGGAGAAGAATAGGACTGAAGATTCAGTCATGACTATGAAACTAGATGAAGTAATAGAAATTTAGATACCAGTTACCCTACTAGATACTACTACTCTTATTCCAAGTCAAGTACTTCATAGGTCAAGTGTAGAAGCTACACCATTGCAATAGTCAAGGCCTAGTCTGAACACATATAAGTTTGATAAAGTTACATCTTGTGGTGATATCAACTTATATGAGGTGATTGAACTACAACAATTTGATCTTACATCAATAACCATAGAGAAAATAGGCATATGGCAAGATGCTCTAGCCAAATAAAAACACCAAGAACTATTTAGAAGGGAGCATAGGCAGAAGCAATCACTTTATGACATCAAGGACATATTTATTGATTCATTCAACTTACTTCCACCTGATGAAGCCAAGACAATTATTGAGTAGTTGGAAAATATTGTGGAGAAGATCAATGATGAAGACCTAGACACAAATTTCAAATTGTTAGAATGGTTTGAGAATAAATTTCATACCAAGGTAACTAAAAAGATATCAAGTGTTATTGCGCTTAGGCAAGTTGAGTTAGCAACCAAAATTTATGGTGTGAAGAAAGTGTTGGAGAATATTTTCTCTCTTTACACCAAGTTGTGTGATATACCCCTATTCACACAAGAAGTGGAGAGACACATTCAACACATGAAGGGAGATTTGAAGTTAACAAGTAAAATCTAACAATAATCTCTAGTCAAAGTCAGTCTCATTATAGAAAATTTCTATCAGCATAAGGGCAGTTAGAAGCTTTGCAAGATCAAGATGCCAACATCCAGGCTATATTGATCAGCATCTAGTCCATGTTGGCCCCTTACATGGAGGTGTTATACAAGAAACCAACCTTTGCAAAAAAAATTAATGAAGAAAGATCCTCATCTTTCTACTCATAAAGGCCTAGTCAACCTTGATACCAAGTTAGCTATTCAAATCAATTTTTTAGAGGTAGCATGTGACAACTACGATGCAACACTAAAGCTTATAACAAAGATCCATAAATATTTTTTGGGAAAACACACCATTTTTGTAGCGCGCATGACATAAGTGTCAAAAAAGGGGAGAATGAGATCAAAGGGGAGAATGCATAAGTTTTGGGGGAGACCAAGAAAAGGGGGAGTTAGTATAGAGAAAAAAAACCAACACAATAACACAATAGATCTACTCAATAGGACTATTTAGATTCAGAAAAAAAAGGACAATCAACTTAGAGGGAGTTGTAGAATTTTGAGGTATGACAGATAAGTCATAAGTTTTGAAAAATTCTAAAGTTTTGAAATTTTATATGTAAGCCAAGTACTAAATGGATATTATCTTATTTATGCTCATAAGTTAAGGATATTCATGCATGACCAAGTGTTTTTTCCACTCATTTCAAATAGGAATATTTTTAATCTTAGATTGGTTTTGACATTTGATTGATAATATCCTTAATTCATTTACAAGATAGAAATTAGTTCATGACGAACAAGTAATGTATGCTGAACATAAGTTGTTAGATAGTATATGTCGAGCATGATATATGGTATGTTGGAAGCATGAATGCTGATGATATTACTATAGGGGACTATTGTAGAAATATGATTATATTATTATCATGATGATATATTACATTCATGATTGTGTTTATCATTGATGTCAACATAGTAGTTTTCTGTGGTATCTGACAGAAGAACAACAGAAAGATCAAGTTGGTATGGATAGACAGTTGATCATTTCTACTATGAGAGGTTAAAGGGAGATACTATTAAGTGTCTAGTATATGTAGCTAACCTTGGAAGCATAAGATATTAAGTCGGGAGGAAGTTATGTAAGTTTTGGGGAAGACTATTATGAGATATAGTTTACAGAGGCATGCTCTAATAAACTTGCTATATCTCTTTGTAGATTTGTTATTCTTAGAAGATGAAGCTAAATATGTGTAGAAGACATGTTATAGGTGATGTGGCTAAGCTTTTTCATCATAATATTACATGTATAAAAATTTATTCAATTTACAAGGCAAAAGATTAAAGTTATCACTAAGTGTAAAAAAATAAATTTGGTTGGTATGTGTAACATTTTCTTAATGTGGTCCTATAATAATTAATTGAGAAGGTTAAATTGCTAAATTAGGAAATTATTTTATAGATTTGATATAAATAAAGGAAATTTCCCTTTATCTTGTATGGATGCAACTATATGATTGTAAGCAATACAAAGAGAGGAATGCAAAGATAAGTAGAGCAGAGTGAAGGTGAAGGAAAATTCATTGTCGAGGTTTTACTGTGTGATCCAAAGTTTGAAACTTGGATTCAAAGTTTGTGATGTAGTGAAAGGTAGGATTATCCCCAAAGGAGATGTCGTAGCCCTCAAAAATATAACCATGTAGTAGAAACACAACAACAAGAAGAAATAATGCAAGATCTAATACCAAATTTCAATAATTTATTCAGAGATATAACTGATTACATGCAATATGCATAGCCACAAGTCCTTCTAGGTTAGAGCCAAATATATACACCAATTATAATAATCAATTCTACAAAGCCTTAAATTTGCAAAGTCTGATTCCTTAAGAATAACTGTGCATCCACTGTGAAAGTCATGCACAAAAATGTCTCACGTAGTCTACCAAAAATTGATACTATAGGAGGATTGCAATATCATCCAACCTATAAAGAGTTAAAAATTTAAATTTGGAAATAGATATTAGTCTAGGAAATCTTCAATATCTAAAGTGTGTAACTTCTCATTCATTAAGTATCATTAGCTACATGCTCTACAACAGGCAGCCATAAACCAAAAAAAATGCAGTTCTAGTAGCAAGGTAAAAATAGTTCAAACTTCCACCCAATCCATCCAATATCTATATGAAATCATGAGGGAAGGTTCCCCAATGTGTCTCCAACATATCCCTAACCATGAAAATCATTTCTCCACCAAAATCCAAATTCAATGCTCCTACATCAATTCGTGACCTAGTCTACAAGGTTTGACAGTGATTGGTCTAGTTGACAAGACATAGAAAGGAAGTTAAAGTATAGTACTAAAAATTATTTTGTGAGGAATAGTTGAGAGATAATTTGGATAGTAAGTTCATGGTCTTTACTTAGAATCTACTTGGATAGTGGGTCCTTTTGTCTTCCACAACTCCTAACATGGTTGGAATCTTCTAAAAAGGATTCAAAGTCTTCTAACAGGGACTCATATGTACTAAATATTGTAATAGACTCCTAATAGGTTCCATCCTCTAATAAGGAATATTTAAATTAGTACATCATATTTTGGGCATCATTCCCAATAGGTTTTTCCCTATGATTAAAGGTTTCCCTAGTTAACATATCTAGTGTAATTGTGTATGTGTATCTTGTTATGGTTGTTGTTTAGTTTGGTTCAATGGTTAAGATTATTTAAGGTGGATAAATATTTTAGTTATTGAATAACTGATTCACCCCCCTCTTAGTTATCTTGGTGGACTATTGTTTCTAACATAGTATGTACCAAGTAACTAATAAGTACCAAGTCACTCAAATGCCGAGAAGATAGCTAATGCCAAGTGATTTAGATGTCGAGTGATCAATGGATGTTGAGTCATTCAGAGGCTAAAATACAACATTGAAGATATAATGGATGATGAGCATCAGAGACTTCAAGTGCTAAGTAAAATAGTTTTGGACCTACTTATTTGTAATGGTACAAAATTCTATATAAACCATTTTTTAGCCAACTTAAGGATTGTGCTACGATTCTAGATAATAAGGAAAAATCTATATTGAGAATCCTTATACCATACATGAAACCAATCATTAAAAGGGATGGATTAAATAGAAAAATGGGTGAATCAAAATTTCTGATTTATACCTAACCCTAAGTCACCTACGTCTTCTTAAGGAAGGTAAACCCTAAACATTGTAATGCACTGAGAAGTTTGCATGTCCAAACATAGCATTCATGGTGGTGAATCCATCATCATCTATGATTGGTTGTGCAATTTTTTGTTTACCTCTTACACAATGTGCTAACCAATAATCAGATTTCCCATCATTCCCTTGTGGTGCAACCAATGCAAAGACATGTCCCGGCTGAAGTAGATTTGAGAGATGGTTATACTCAAGTGAACTTTCTATGTCATCATTTCTGATAGAGGATATGATAGATAGTGGAGTAAGATAATGTGGAGCCCATGTGTCCACCCACTCACTTGACTCATATTGATCGCAATCACACTGAAAATAACTAAGACAAAAGCAAGTTAGCTGTCGTGTCCAAATGGTCCATGTACTAGAATTAGAGCTTCAAAATGAATGCATTTTTTATGAGTCTCTCACTGTAGCAAAATCTAATCTATCAGCTATGGACCCTTCCTCAACCAACCAAAAGAACCTATGTACCATTGAATCAAGAGTCCCCCCCTGTGATAATGCTAAACTACACCAATCAATAATGCTATGAGCATCAAGAAGCTTTGCTGCTGAAATCTTTAGTTGCTCCTTGACTAGAGCTCCATTCACACATGCCCCCACTCCATCATGTTCCCCTTTTGCTTGGCCGGACTAAAAAAAACTCTAAATATGAGGCACCCTCTCTGTACGTGTATCCTACACAACCAATAAAACATGCGAGCATTCTTGAATTGACCTATATAGTTATCTAACCAAATGATATGTCTATCCATAGCAATTTCATGCTCATGTAAGAAATCAAAATAATTCTCGAAACAATGTTGCACAAACTTGTGAGAGTGAGATCTATCATCACTCATATAAAAATGATACTCTCTAATAATCTTCTGATTATCTTCTGCACTATCAAGGGCATGTCTACATGTTATGTGAAAAAAATAGCAATCTAAATAGAGTTTTAATACTGAGATTGTGTCTCATTTTGAGGTTGCAATGTGTAGTTCTTAGAAAAATCAACAATAGATATAATAGTGCCAATGAAAAAAGTCTCCTTGCACATTCTAAATTGTTCATCCAACCACTGAGACCTATGACTATGACTTGCATACTTGTTAAAAATATTTGCCTTGAAATTTGAAATAAAACTAGCCACGCTGATATCTTTTCCAACCAATTCACACCTAGAGCTCTCACCTCCACTCTTCAATGTGTATTTCACCTTTAATATACCTTTTTTTCACTATTGTCTTTCCAAGATGTTGTTTGCACCCCTCATGGAAACATGTGTCAAACTTGGATAAGCCACCACATTCTGAACACTTCTCATTTAAGCAAGCATTTCTATAAAAGAAACAACCATCAACTCTACGACATAAAATTTTATCTAGCAAGTCTCTTGATGAGTTTGGAAGCTCACTAGCACCACAATCCTCCAACATTTCTTTACTATGCAAAGTAGAATGATGGAGCATGTAATAGTTCATAGTGCATAGAAAAATCAACATGATATTTACAACAACATGTATTTCAAATTTTGAGTGGCAAACAATAAAATGGATTCAAATATTCAAAAGCCCTTTGTGATATATGAAGACTTGGATGACTCTCTCTAAATTGTTTGAATAACATAGTTTGACTTACTTCCAAATAGTGTTTAGGATGTGGCATGCAGTCTTTGATGCCAATTCTCAACTTTAACATGTCTTTAGCATTGGGTGATACTCGTGAGTTAGAGTGCCAAAATAGTGTAATTTCTTCCTTGACATCATTGGATAGCTTCTTATCAAAACATGGAAGTCTCCCACCAAATCCCCATATTTCATTTTGAAGAGGATCATCAATTTTCTCTCGTCAACTAAGTGCTCTTCTCAAAGTAGTATGATTTAGATTCAAATCAATACAAGTTTGTCTCATATATCTACCCTTTCTCAAATTATGACTTAACAAAGAGGTTGTAATAACCCTTCGAGCAGCTCTGTTATCCTTCTCCTTGTTATTTTTTCCAATGCTATTGAGAGCACTGAAAAGATTCTTCACAATAATGCCATTTCTTTACAACCTTTTATTGACAAGAATCTTCAATTTGGAGAGCATAGGTATCATCTTTTGCATCTTTAATAAGTGCATGAAAAGTTGACATTGCCCTACTACTGTCTTGTTGCCGAAAAACATCTAATATAGTCTTGAAGCCCATAACCGAATGGTTCTTTCTGATTTTTTCCCTTCCAAACTAGTAATAATCATTTCATCAATTTCAATTATCCATTTTAGTGTTTTAAAACTTTCATGTCAATTATAATTAGGAGATATGTAACATTCTTGTGCATTAGGTCATGTTCGACATGGTCAATTATGCAATTTGGATTATGACTTGGTAGCATTTCATCTTCAAAATTTTCATTCTCTAAATTTTCAATTTTGGCATTATAATTTTCAATAGGTACATTTTCATTCCACAACTACACACATTCTTTATTGACTCTATGATTTCACCTTCGACTAATTCATCGTCAACTTGACTGATATTTAGCATACATTGTCTTTTTCTTCGATGTTCCATTTTGTCTCTTTCCCTATATGTCACAATGTCTTCATTGGATATCTTCCTTTTGCATTTATCCTTTCGACGACTGTTGCTCCCATTCAGATGAAAAATTCGAACACCTAAAGTTATATTTTTGAATTTTTCTCGATTGGTTGGGCCCCAAAATACATTTTTTTGCAAAACTCGTGAAAAAAGAATTGAAAAATTGATGTTGTCAGGCCTGCTGGGATAGGGATATGTTGGAAATTGGTGCTAGGAAAAATCAGATATCCAATTTCAGATCGGATATCCGATTCTCTCCAATGACATTTGGAGGGAAACTAGTTGTTGCTATAATAGTATTAATATTATAATAATTATTGGACAGAAACTGACTTTGGTTTATTAGCATTAATATATAGTATTAGAGCTATAAGAGTATTAATATATATATTATTATTATAGCTATAGTATTAATATATAGTATCAATATTATTATTATACCTATAATAGTATTATTATTACTATAGATATAATAGTATTAATATTTAGTGTTTATTTATCTTATTATTATTATTATTATGCTACAATAGAATTAATATATATATTATTATTACTATAGATATAATAGTATTAATATTTAGTCTTTATTTATATTATTATTATTATGCTACAATAGTATTAATAGTATATAAATATGTCATCACTTAATGAGTCAAAGGGACCCATATGAACAATTCTAATATGTCCCTAGGGGTCCTAGGACCCCTAGGGACATATGTCGTCATTTAATGGGTCAAAGAGGGTCATAGGGTGAACCTATGACCGCCTTTGACCATATGAACAATTCTACTATGTCCCTAGGGGTCCAAGGAGCCCTAGCGACATAAGTTGTCATTTCATGGATCAAAGGGGGTCATAAGTCACCCTATGACCCCTTTTGACCCATATCAACAATTCTAATATGTCCCTCGGGGTCCTAGGACACCTAGGGATATATGCCATCATTTATAGGTCAAAGGGGTTCATAGCTCAACCTATGACCCCCTTTGACCAATATGAACAATTCTAAAATGTCCCTAGGTGTCCTAGGACCCCTAGGGACATATGTTGTCATTAAATGGATGAAAGGGGGTCATAGGGTGAATCTATGACCCCCTTTGACCATATAAACAATTCTAATATCTCCCTAAGGGTCCTCAGACCCCTAGGGACATATGTCGTCATTTAAAAGGTCAAAGAGGGTCATAGGTCACCCTATGACCCCGTTTGACACATATGAACAATTCTATTATGTTCTTAGGGGTCCTTGGACCCCTAAAAACATATGTCATCATTTAATGCATCAAAGGGGGTCATAGGTCACCCTATGAGCCCCATTGACCCATATGAACAATTCTAATATGTCACTAGGGGTCCTAATAACCTTAGAGACATATGTTGTCATTTAATGGGTCAAAGGGAGTCATAGGTCACCCTATGAATCCCTTTGACCCATATGAACAATTCTAATATGTCCCTAGGGGACCAAGGACCCTTCAGGACATATGTCCTCATTTAAAGGGTCAAAGGGGGTGATAAGGTGAACCTATGACTCCTTTTGACCATATCAACAATTTTAATATGTCCCTAGGAGTCTTAAGACCGCTAGGGACATATGTCATCATTTAATGGGTCAAAGGAGATCATAGGTCACCAGATGACCCCCTTTGAACCATATTAATAATTCTAATATGTCCCTAGGGGCTGTAGGACCCTTAAAGACATATGTTGTAATTTAATAGGTCAAAGGGGGTCATAGGTTGAACCTATGACCCCCTTTGACCATATGAACAATTCTAATATGTCCCTAAGGGTCCTAGGACCCCTAGGTGCATATGTCATCATTTAATGGGTCAAATAGGGTCATAGCTCACCATATGACCCCCTTTGACCCAAATGGACAATTGTAATATCTCTATAGGGGTTCGCGGACCCCGAGGGACATATGTTATCATTTAATGAGTCAAAAGGGGTGATAGGTCACCCTATGACCCCCTTTGACCAATATGAACAATATTAATACGTCCCTAGCACTCCTAAGACCCGTAGAGACATATGTCATCATTTAATGGGTCAAAGGGGGTCATAGGGTGAACCTATGACCCCCTTTGAACATATGAACAATTCTAATATGTTTGTAGGGGTCTTAGGACCACAAGGGACATATGTTGTCATTTAATGGGTCAAAGGGGGTCATAGGTCACCCTATGACCCCTTTTGACCCATATGAACAATTCTAATAAGTCCCTAGGAGTCCTAAGACCCCTTGGGACATAAGTCGTCATTTAATATGTCAAAGGGGGCTATAGGTTGAACCTATGACCCCCTTTGACCATATTAACAATTATAATATGTCCTTAGGGGTCCTAGGACCCCTAGGGACATATGTCATCATTTAATGGGTCAAAGGGGGTCATAGGTCACCCTATGATGCCCTTTAAGCTATATGAACAATTCTAATATGTCCCTTGGGGTCCTTGGACCACTAGGAACATATGTCGTAATTTAATGGGTCAAAGGGGTTGATAGGTCACCCTATGACCCTCATTGACCCATATGAAAATTTTTAATATGTCCCTAGGGCTCCAAGGACCCGTAGGGACATATGTCTTCATTTAATGGGTCATAGGGGGTCATAGGGCTAACCTATGACCCCCTTTGACCATATGAACAATTCTAATATGTCTCTAGGGGTCCTATATGTCATCATTTAATGAGTCAAAGGGGGTCATAGGTCACCCTATGACCCCCGTTGACACATATGAATAATTCTAATATGTCCCTAGGGGTCCTAGAAACTCTAGGGACATATGTCATCATTTAATGGGTTACAGGGGGTCAGAGGGTGAACCTGCGACCCCCTTTGACCATATGAACAATTCTAATATGTACCTAGGGGTCCTAGCGCCCCTAGTGACATATGTTGTCATTTAATGAGTCAAAATGGGTCATAGGTCACCCTAGGACCCCCTCTGACCCATATGAAAATTTTTAATATGTCCCTACAGGTCCTTGGAGCCCTAGGGACATATGTCATCATTTAATGGGTCAAAGGGGGTCATAAGTCACCCTATGACCCCCTTTGACCCATATGAATAATTGTAATATGTCCCTAGGTGTCCTGGGATACCTAGGGACATATTAGAATTGTTCATATGGGTCAAACGGGGTCATAGGTCACCCTATGACCCCTTTTGACCCATATGAATGATTCTAATATGAACGATTCTAATATGTCCCTAGGGGTCCTCGGACTTGTAGGGACATATGTCGACATTTAATGGGTCATCCTTAGGGGTCCTAGGACCCCTAGAGACATATGTCATCATTTAATGAGTCAAAGGGAGTCATAGATCACCCTGTGAAACCCTTTGACCCATATGAACCATTCTAATACATCCTAGGAATGTATGTCATCATTTAATAGGTCAAAGGGGGTCATAGGGTGAACCTATGACCTCGTTTCACCAATGTGAACAATTCTAATATGTTGCTAGGGGTGTTAGGACCTCTAGGGACATATGTCATCATTTAATGGTTCGAAGGGGGTCATAGTTCACCCTATGACCCCATTTGACCCATATGAACAATTCTAATATGTCCTTAGAGATCCTTGGACCCCTAAGGACATATGTCATCATTTAATGGGTGAAAGGGGGTCATAGGTCACCCTATGACCCCCTTTGACCCATATTAACCATTCTAATATGTCCCTAGGGTTCCTAGGACCCCTAGGGAGATATGTCTTCATTTAATGGGTTAAAGGGGTTCATAGGTCACCCTATGACCCCCTTTGACCCATATGAACAATTCTAATATGTTCCTAGGGGTCCTAGGACCCTTAGAGACATATGTCATCATTTAATGGGTCAAAGGGGTTCATAGGGTGAACCTATGACCCCCTTTGACTCATATGAACAATTCTAATATGTCCTTAGGGGTCCTAAATGAATCAAAGGGGGTCATAGTGTGACCTACGGCCCTCTTTGATCCATTAAATGATGACATATGTCCCTAGGGTTCTTAGGATCCCTAGGGACCTATTAGAATTGTTCATATGGGTGAAAGGGAGTCATAGGTTGATCTAGACCCCTTTTGACCCATTAAATGATGACATATGTCCCTAGGGGTCCTAGGACACCTAGAGACATATTATAATTGTTCATATCGATCAAAACAGGTCATAGGTTGACCTATCACCCCTTTTGACTCATTACATGATGACATATGTCCCTAGGACCCATAGGGACATTTGAGAATCTCTCTTATTATACATGTTAATATGTATGTTACTAATATATATATAATAACGTAATATTTTAATTCAATATAATGTGTTATATTTTATTATATGAATATGTATAATAATATAATATATGTATAATAACGTAACATATTATATATATATACATATATATACATATATATATATATATATAAATAATATTATTATATTAATATTCTTATATTAATATGTATGTTATTAATATATATTTTTATATAATATTTTATGTTATTATATATATATTAATAACATACATATTAATATAATAATATATAATAATATTAATATAATAATATACAATACATATATTATATATATATATATTACGTTATTATATTTAGTAATAATAATAATAATATAAATTATATTTATAGATTATAATAAGAATAACATAATATATTATTATATATTAATAGATTATGTCTTATGTCTTTACATTATGTTAGTGTATATATATATATACATCTTTACATAGTAATATATCAAAAATAATTTATAAATAATAAGCTATAACCCTTACACCCATATTTCCCTCCAAAATGGGTTGGGATTTCAAATTTCCTAGCAAAATTCACCAAGCCATATTGGATATCTGATTTTAAATCGGATATCCGATTAGGCTTGGTATTTACCAATCTTTTCCGGTCAACCCAAAAGACGTGTTTGAAGATGGTTTTAGGGACACTCAGACTTCGAGTAGCCATCTGACAATGTTATTTTGATCAAAATTGAATGAAACGAAAAGGGTTCCTTAATATCACTCTTGAGATTCCATCAATATAGTTTATGTCCAACTCTAAGTTCGATAAGTATTTATTAGTTAATTATCAATGAAGATTATTGCAAAGTGTTGATTGACATACTGACTAAAAAATAGCTATAACTTACAAATGGTATAACATTTTTTAAATTTAAAAGTTGCATCACATTCTATGCTTCACCTAGTATAAGAAAAAAAAAAAAAAAAAAAAAATTCATAAAATTTTCTATTAGTTAAGGTGGTCAAACACGAGACTATTTTTTTCCGAATTTTTTTTGTTAGAAATTCATATTTAATTATTTATTTGGAATAAAAATACCAAAAAATATGTCACATCCGGGCATGAGTCTACTTTTCATATCTATAATGATATTAAAAAAAAAAATTATCATTTGATTTTGATTAAGGTGGTCAGACATACACCTACTTTTTATTTTTGCCCTAAAATTTTTGTAGTACTATATTAAAATTCAAACTTTTGACCAATCAATTATTTTTTTCACCTGATAAGGCCTAGTAGTTTAGAAACTACGTTCAATTTTCTATAGATTATTTTCTTACAACTTTTTGATATAAAGTTTATAACTACTTTAAAATTATTTGTCAAATTGACATAACCCTAATTTGTTGGTTTTTCACTACCACATAAGGCCATAGTTTGGTTGACCATGATCCTACACATACCCAAATACAATCTTGTTTCTTTCTAAGCCAAGAAATCAATCTTCCCCCAAGAAAGAATGCTCCACCACTAGTGTTCTTGTTGTCATCCGGGTAAAATCATAAACCTGTGTCACCTTTTTTTAAAGAATAGTGATATCAGAATGTGACAATTCAACATTAATGGCAAAAAAATGGTATTTGTGTTTAAAATATGAAGATGATGTAAACTAATGAAATGTGTAGAATTGTATGAATTTTATGCCTATAATTATTATTATTATTTTTACTAAGAATTTATTCATTTTATTTTATTTTGAAGTCCTTTTTTTAACTGTAAAAAATATAGGATGTAGTTCCCGTCAAACAAGTATGTACAAATCATCTTTTTTTGTTATGATTTGAAAATATTTTATAGATGACATGTATAGCTAGTGCACAAAAAAAGAAATAATTATTTTTGATGTATATTTTCTTTGTTATAAGTACTCAAGTTCGACCTTGTCCGAATCCAACAGTTTTGTGATCCCGTCAAAACTTCCCTATCAAATCTATACCTTCTTGGAAAAAAATTACATATTCATGAAGAGGATTCTCTCCTCTAGTGATAAATATATATTTTTTATTTTTTTGATATGATTTACTATTTTTTTTTCATTTTTTGAGAGACCATCTTCTGAAATGTTGAAATATCGACTTATAATATTTTTAGATTATAGCATATTATAACTAATCAAAACACTCAAAAAATTATATAATGATGATATTGAATCTGAAATCTATAAAAGGGTATTTTTAGTTTTTTTTTTAAATTGAGTTTTGATAGAGAAATGAGATTTGACCAAAACAGGTTTTTGTATCACAAACGGTGACATAGATCTATGCTTTTACCCATCCATACTGCCCACTCAATTGACATTAGTATATGCACATAAAGTGAAATCACTAAATCTGTCATACCAAATTCCATAGTTAGATGTTTCTTTCAAATATATGAATATCCTCTTGACTGATACATAATGACACTTCTAAGGATTAACTTGGAATCTAGCTACAATCCCAATTGCATTTTCTATATCTAGTTTAGTGTGAGCCAGATATTGTAAACCTCCAATCATGGATTTGTACTTCTTCTACTCAACTGTAGGTGTCTCACCTTTGCTAAATAACTTCTAACTAGTTATCATGGATGTACCCATAGGCTTACAGATTTCCAATCCAAATCTCTTTAAAAAATCCTTCAAGTACTTATCTTGTGAAATAATAATACCAACACTCTTCTACATGATCTACAATCCTAGAAAAAACTTTATTTCTCCTACCATGCTGATTTCAAACTCATTCTTCATGTCTTCAAAAAACTTATCACTTGTTTTATCATTACCTCTGAATATGTTTTCATCAACAAATATTACTATTATCAAAAAACCATTCTCATTATTATTTGAAATACAAGTTACTATCCGTTGTACCTTTAGAAAATCTAGGCTTTGTCAAATAGTTGTCCAACCTTGCATACCAGGTTCTAGGTTCTTGCTTTAGAAATAATAGAGATTTTTTATTTTGCATACCGTAATTTTTTCTTCTATCAAAGGAAAACCTTCAAGCTTCTCAATATATACCTCTTCTCCTAGTTTTCCATTTTGGAAGACTAATTTAACATCCATCTGATATACCTTGAACTTCTAATTTGTCGCATAAGCCAAGCACATTCTTACTACTTCAATTGTAGATAGAGGTGCATATGTCTCCTCATAGCCCATGCCTTCTTGCTATGAATATCTCTTGGATTCAAGTCTAGCCTTGTTCCTCAAAACTCCACCTTGCTCATTCATCTTGTTTCTGAATACCCATTTGATTCCTATCACATTCTTATCTTTAGGTCTAGGAACTAACTCCAATTTTTCATTCTTAACAATATGATATAATTCTTCCTTCATTGATTGAATACAATGATTATCTTTACATGCTTCATTTGTATTATTAGGTTCAACTTGAGAAGTCAAACACATCTCTTCATTAACTTAGTTTCGTGTGATCAAAACTTTGTCTTTACTTCCAATTATCTACTTTGGAGGATGAGTCTTTGTTCTTGACATCTCAACTCTTATCTCATCTCTAAGTTCATGCTCAATTATTAACACATCATTTTGTAGATCATTGTTAGTCTCAAATAAAACTTCTGCATTTTATCTAACTATTCCAGAATTTTCTTCTTCATTTGAATTATAATCTAACATCTTTTCCTTAGTTCCAAACTTCTCATCAATCTTAAAATATGTGCACTTAGCTATTGTCTTAGTTCTATGATTTAAACATCTGTATGCCTTGCTTTTCAATGAATAGCCAAGAAACATACCTTCATCACTTCTTGGATCAAACTTTCCAACACCATCATCTATCTTAATATAACACTGGCTCCCAAATATTGTGAAATATTTAACTAATGGTGAATGACCAAATCATATTTTATAATGTGTCTTGCTTATACCTTTTCTGATCTATACTCTATTCATAATTGTGCACTCCTATATTGAATTCTTCTCTCAAAAATGTCTTGGATATATCATTCTCAAACAACATCCCTCTTGCTACCTTTGCTACTAATTTGTTTCTTCTTTTTGTAATGCCATTTTGTCCAAGTGTCCTAGGTAGAGATAATTGCCTTTTGATTCCATTCTCTTCACATGTTGAAATATGTTAAACTCTAGAGGTGAATTCTTGTCCTCTATCAAATCTCAAACATTTTATCTTAACTCTATTCTTAAATATCTTAAACTTCTCAAGAGCTTCAGAATTCTCTTTAAGACATGCTACCCACATCATTGTAGGGAAATTATCAATAAAAATAATGAAACACCTTTCACCATAGAATGCTCTTGTTCTTGAGGGACCACTTAGATCTAGTGAAAAATATCTAAGTTCTCGATGGTAGTGAACTTTATGCTAGGAAAATATACCTTCTTTTACTTAGTCAAAATACATTATTTGCAAGCCACATTAGTAGGCTTAATTATCTTTGGCAGATCTCTAACTGCAAATGTGCTACTAACTTTTACAATATTATCAAAGTTTATATGATAGAATCTCATATCAAATAACCAAATTTTATCCACTTTGGCAACCAAAAAGATCATCTCAGTGGGATTCAATTTAAATACATTACCTTTGGACCTAGTTCTAGTTCCAATCATCTTACCATCCTTATCCTTGATAGTGCAAGTCTTTTCCGTGAATTGCATTTGACACCCTTTTTCGATCAACTATCCAACACTCAAAGTATTATTCTTCAATTCATTAACAAAATAAACACCGTCAATGTTACTTCTTCCATCTAAAGTAATCAATCCAATCACTATAATATGATAGGCTACATTTTTGCCAACCAATATGTCCATCATAGTTCCCAAATTTAACAAACTTATTCATATCACCAATCATGTGATGTGAATAATCATTTCCTATTATCTAGTCAAATTTCTTTTTAACTTAGGAAACTAGAGCCTTTTCTTCTCTAATTTCTCTATCAAGATCTTCTTTAATAGCTACAAATCCTAGCTCATCATCACTTTCACTTTGAGATCTTTCATTAGATTCCTCATCTTCACTAGTAAACAAACAATTTCTATCTCTTCTAGGCTTAAAATTTCCCTTACATGTTTTTTCTCTTTTAGGACATTTAGATGCATAATGATTAAACTCATTACATGTCCAACATTTAAAGATATTTTTACCATATTTTTCCCTTCTCAAAAGAAGTGTTATACCTTCCTCAATCTTCTTGCCTTCATCAAATCTAGTTTTGCTGCTACCAACAAGATCTCCATGTGTGCTTGCACTTCTACACAAGCTTGGACAAACATTCAAGGAATTGTAAGTTGTCTCAGCTCTTGTTAGTTATCCTGATTGCCTCAGATCTACTTCTACTACTTCTAATCTTCCAAGCAACATTTCCCTAGTAAAATCCTTAATGCAAGGTATAAGTAAATGAATCATCCGGGCAACTTTCTTGAATGGTGGTGTCAAATTTTTCAAGATCTTCCACACAAACCCATCCTCTTACTTGGTCAAATCATGTGACTTGATTCTTGCAGCAAATTTTGATATTCTACCAATATAGTTTCTTACAGATTCATCTTCCATCACTTTAGCATCTTTAAATGCACATACCCAATTCTACAATCTTTCTCTCTTTATGTTTGTATCACATTCAAAAATAGATTCTAATGACTTCCAAATTTCATGAGATGTTTGAAGTGTCTATACCTAACAATATTCATTCTTTGGAAGAGCTAATAGTAGATATTCTCTAGCCCTCATGTTGCACATGAACATATCTCTCTCTACTTCGCCGCATTCTTCAATCTTCTCTTCTTTCACAATCATCTTTTGACTCTTTGTCAAGATATAATAACCTAGACCCATACACCACAAATGAGTCCTCATTTACACCTTCAAACTATCATATGAGTAATATAATAAAAAACCACAACAAGAAACTTATACAAAATAACACCAAATATGTTAGCTAGGGAAACTCTTGATCAGAGTGAAAACCTCAGTGAGGATGGTATGCACAAGATGATGTACTAATATAAATATTCTTTGTTAGAGGATGGACCCTCTTAGGATTCTATAACAACATTTAGTACATATAAGTTTCTATTAGGAGACTTTGAATATGTGTTAATTCCAACTAGGTTAGGAGTTGTGCCAACCCTATTAGGATTTGTGGAAGAAAACTGGACCCACTACCCAAATAGAATCAAGGTTAACACCAATGAACCCACTATCTCTATATTATTCTTGAAAGAATAATATTATTCTTGGAAGAATAATATAAATGAATAATGCTTCCTTTCTCTATCTTGTCAACTGGACCTTTGCTCCTTCTGATCTTGTAACTAGATCACAAAACTTGCATCCAATAATCCCTTGGATCACTTACTCGCATTCAATAAACACTATGCTCCTCCTCCTACTTTTCACTTCCTATAATATCACAACATCTTACAAAATAATTCCTTGAGTTGGCCTTTAGGCTTTCCCAATTAACTATTATAAGATAATTAATTAATTTCAATTACAATAGCATTGTGGGCTCATAGTCAATGCAAAACTTCACACGTGCGATACTAGGGCTTGCACATCCATTGACATCATCTTTCACTATTTGAATATGTACCTTCTCATTACATCTTAGATGAAATATATAATAAAAACATCAAAAACTATTTTCCAAGCACCCTATCTCTGAACTACTCTCTATAAATCATGTGCAACTTCTGTACATCTTCAAATCACATGTTCCATAGTGAAAAACATTATTAGGACACTATACTAAACATTTGCATAACTACACATCACTAGACAAACAAAACTTTGATCTCTCTCTATTACTCTACCAGTCTTTATAGACTTATTTCTATGTTGACGTCAATGACGAACACAATCATGAATGCAACATGTCAATGCTCTCCAATGCTTAGGATAATCCCCCAATTTAGTATCATCAAAATTCATGCTAACAAGTACCTCATCCTAGTAACTTCCAATCTTGAAGTTCACTAGCCATGAACTTATGGTCATCTTGCACCCAAGAAATATGGTATGGATGTTGGTGTTTCTATCTCTCTAGGTTCAAATGTATGGCCATCCTTTCTTACACTAGATTGTAATTACTTCCCACAATCAATGATCACATTGCAAAACTTATTTTCACATTTGGACCTTATGTGAAACAAGCTCCTTCTTTGATCAGGTTCATTTTTTCCACTTAGAAAAACTCTTCTATTAACTAGGACTTCTCATCTTTCAACATCTTCACAAACACATGCAACTCTTGCCTATCCTTTTGTTCTTTGATCTATCCTTCCTTGGTTCTAAGAAAATTCAAATGCTCTATACCATTCTTCACCATAGTGAACACATTTCCCATGAAAGCCTCATCTTCCATATCCTTGTCCTCTCCCTCTTCCTCTATGATTTCTATTATTTTGATTGTAGAAATGATTGGAATTGTTCCTCCTTTATTTTTCACTACTACCTCCTACCAAATCCTTATTTTTCAGATCACCATTTTGGCCTCCATAAGACTATCCACCAGATATTCTACTATAATCTCTACCACTTTTTTTGTTATCAAACTTTTTGCTTAGCTTCTCCTCAACTCTTTGGGAAAATTGGTACACCTCCTTGATACTAGTCACTTAACAAAGAGTTAGCTCCTCTTGAATACTTGGGCTTAACCCATTAATATAATGAGCCACTCTCTCCTTACTAGCTTCTTATTGGCAAATGCTAATGAGAAACCAGTAAAACTCTTCATTTTAGTTACCATATGATCCCATCTGGTGATTTTTTCCTTTCCTCTTTTATTTTGATTTAAGTGGATCTCCTGCCACCAGATATTTGCATTACGCTTCAGTTTGGCCTTCACAAACTTGACCCTATCTGAATATTCAATATCTTCTTATTTAAAGTACTCTTCTAATTCATTGATCTAATCGATCAATTCCTCTAGATTGATATTTCCCAAAAATATGGGAATATTAAACTTAGGTCTTTTTCCAATACTAGAAATGGCCTTAAAAAGCTTCACCTCCTCTAGGTTGATAACTTCCTCTATTGTGGCTTGGTTTTTGTTACCTTCTTCTTCTCTTTCATCATCGCTTTCATAATCCTCTACAACAAGATTCAATCCTCTATGCATTTATTTTTGCATTTTATTCAAGAGGGTTCTAAAATTCTCAAGTGTAACACCTTTGACTCTTCCACGACACTCTCTTTGTGGAGGCATTTTTTTACTTCTACTTAAATCCTAGTACAAACTACCTCATAATTGGCAATCTATCTACATGATCAGCCCAAACCATAGCACTGGTGCGAACTGTATCACAATCAATGATATTCTACACACTCAAGAAAATCTAGGCCTGATACCACTTGATGAAGGATGCTTCCCTTAATATGATAAACACATGAAAAAAATAAAGAAAAAATAGTAATTCCAAGAACAAAATATGGACGTCTTATTATTGCCACAAATGTAGAATTATAGAATTCATAATAACACTATGCTAACACTATGATAACCTACAATATGCTAACGCTAACAATACATATAAAGTTATCCAAATACACCTTTGACATTTATTTTTGGAAGTTTTGGTCGACCCAACTTTTGAACATCATAACTCTTTTCGATAACTTCAACTCCCAATCTATAGGTTTGCATTGTGAAAGAACCCATTTGTCAAGTTTTCAAGCGTCATTTGGAAACTTTAGGTCTCAACCAATGAGCCTAAATTTTATATACCAAAATTGCAAACCAAAAATCTACAATAAATCAATGAATACTCATGATATAGCACAGAGCTTCAACTAGTTGGTTGATATATTCAAGATGAATATCCACCTTTGAAATTAGGAAACTCTAAACTAATATGATTGACTTACTAAGTAGCAAGCCTCCACAAAAAATAACTCTGCATTAAAACAACCCTTATTTAGACAACTAAAATGAAATAATTTTCGTTGATGCAAGATTTCTCTTACACCCAAGATGTTCTTGTGTTAGACACCTAGGGTTACTTGAGAAGTGACCCCATTAGGCCTCAAGTATTCAGAGGAAAACCAAGATATTTTTAAAATGTTTAGTAAATTCTTCTACTTGAAAATTCTTCAAATGTTTAGTAAATTCTTCTACTTGAAAACTAGCTATTTTTTCTTTATCCAACTAACTTAATTTAGAAGAATTTCTGGGACTACTCCCATATAAAATATTGAATGGTGAATTAACACTAATCCTATTGATAGAATTATTATATGCAAATTTTTCCTGTGGTAAAATCAGATCCTAGCCTTTTGGATTGTCTCCAGCCAAACATCACAACAAATTTCCCAAAGTGTGATTCACAACTTCTATCCATCCATCAGTTTGTGGATGTTGTGATGAATTGAACTTCAACTCTAGCTTAAATTTTTTGAACAATGTACACCAAAAATAACCAAAAAAATGGTATCTTAATTTGAAACTATAGATTTTGGCAGACCATGTAGTCTCGTCACTTCTCTAAAAATCAACTCTGCCACATGAACAAAATTACTAGTCTTCTTGTAGGGAATGAAATGTGCCATCTTTGAAAACCTATCAACCACCATAAAAATAGAAACATGCCCTTGCTATCTCCTCAGTAATACGAGAGCATAATCCATGCTAACATCTTCCCATTGCTTCTCTGGTACATGTAATGGGTGATACAACCCTATATTCTGCTGCACTCCTTTTGCCATCTAATATACTCTACAACTCTATACAAACTTCTTCACGTTTTGCTACAACTATGGCTAGTAATAATTCTTGGCAACCAAATAAATGGTTTTATCACTATCAAAGTGTCCAACCAATCCTCCACTATGCTTCTCCTTGATGAGAATCTCTCTCATTGAGCTTATTTGAATGCACAACTGGCTTCATTTGAACAACATACCATCTTCAATTATGAAATCCAACCACTCTATCTTGTCAAGAGTAACTAGTTTTGTACAAGGCTTCCAAGCTTCACCAAATTCAGGATCTCATGGATACAAATTACTAAGTTCCTTGAACCCAACCACCTCAATCTACATCTCTGTTAGTAAAAATTGTTGCCTACTAAGAAAATCCACAACTCTATTAGAATTCTCACTACTCGGTTTCAAAAAAATATGTATAAATCTACAAAAGCTCAACCCACTTCAAATGCCTTTGGTTTAATTTTTCTTGACTATTCAAATATTGCAAAACTTGATGATCAATATAAAAAGAAAAATACTTAGGAAGAAGATAGTATCTCGACTTCTTCAATGCTTAAACTATAGCATAAAATTCCTGATCACAAACAAAATATTTTATTTTAGCATCCTTCAATTTCTCAATAAAGTAAGAAATAGGTGTATGTTCTTGGCTCAAAAAAACTCCTATTGTTGTACCAATAGCATCACAATCTACTTCAAACACCTTGTTAAAATTTTGAAGTGCTAAAATAGGCTGCTCTGTAACTTTTTGTTTCAACATATTAAAAATCTTATCTTCTCATATAGTCCACTTAAATTATTTACTATCCTCTTTCATTGTTTCAGTCATGGGTCCACAAATGTTGCTAAAACTTTCTATAAAAACTAGCTAGTCCATGAAATAATGGTACCTCTGTAGCACTCTTTGGAGTAGGCCATTGAAGGATAGCCTTCACTTTCTCAGGGTCCATTTTTAGACCTTCTACTGAGACTACAAATCCCATGTACACCAACATGTTCTTCACAAAACTACATTTTTTAAGGTTTAGAAACAACTTTTATTCGCTCAACTTATCAAGAACCTTTCGAATATGCACCAAATCATCCTCCAATATCTTAATAAAGATCAAAATATCATCTACATAAAAATGAAAAAATTACACAAAAAAACCTTCAATACCTCATTCATTAGCCTCATGAAAGTGCTTAGTGCATTGGTTATCACAAAAGGCATGACTAACCACTCATACTGTCCTTCCCTTGTTTTGAAATAATTCTTCAACTCACCACCTTCTTTGATACAAATATGATGGTACCCACTCTTTAGATCTATTTTATGTTTGTGAAATACTTAGTCCCACTCAAACATTCCATAATATCATCCATCCTTGGTAATGCAAATCTATACTTGATTGTGATCTTGTCGATAGCTTGAGAATCTTTTCACATCCTCCATTATCCATTCTTGTTTGGTGCTAATAATCATGGTACAACATATGGACTTAGACTCTCTCAAATCAAACCCTTATGTAACAACTCATGAACTTGTCTATTCAACTCTTCACTTTTTGCTAGTGTCATTCTATGCGCTACCTTATTTGGAAAACTTGCTCCTTGAATCAAATCCATCTAGGGTTTGATCTTCCTCACAAGGGGTAATCTAGTAGGTAAATTATCCAATTTATTATTAGAAAAATCTCCCAACATATTTTTAACTTATGTAGGTACCTTCTCTATTTCTTCTTTACCATCTTTTTGAATTATAGAAAAAATCACACTTCATATTTTGGAGAAACTTCTTTCCATCAATGAAACATATTCTAGCAACACTACATACCTTTTCTTCTTTCTCCTTCAATGACTTCAACTTATGTTTCACCCCATCTTTTATCAGAGTGTAGGCATTTTCTCATCCATCATGTAGAACATGGCTTTCAAACTACCACAACTGACCTAAAAATGTATGACATATGTCCATTGGTATGACATCGTAAAGTACCTCATCGTGGTAGCTTCCAATCTTGAACTTCACTAAGGATTTCTCAATGACCATGAACTTGTGGTCATCTTGCACCTAAGCAATATGACATGGATGTGGGTGTTTCTATCTCTTTAGTTTCAACTCTGTGACAATCATTTCTGACACTAGATTGTCAGAGCTCCCACCATTAATGATCACATCACAACACTTATTTTCACACATGCACCTTGTGTGAAACAAGTTCCTTCTTTGATCAAGTTCATTTTTGCCACTTAGTAGAACTCTTCTATTAACTAGGAATTCTCCTCTTCCAACATTTTTAGAATATGATGATCTAGTATCTTCATCAACATGTTCAACCATTGTGTGGCCTTATGTTCTTTTTATTTTTCCATCCTTGTACTAGGAACATTGAAATACTCTATGACTTTCTTCTCTGCAGTAAAAACATTTCCCATAGAAGCCTCCTCTTGAATATCCTTGTCCTCTTCCTCTTCCTCTATGATCTCTATTATATTGATCATGGAAACAATTTGGATTTTCCACCCTCTAGTTTTGACTGCTACTTCTAGCCTCATCCTTGTTCTTTTGATCATCATTTTGGCCTCCATAATACTGTCTGCCAGATCTTCCACCATGACATCTACCACTAGTTTTGTTATCAAACTTTTTGCTTAACTTCTCTCCAACTCTTAGGGAAAAGTAGCACACCTCCTCAATATTGGTCACTCAAACAAGCCTTAGCTCCTGTTGAATGCTTGACCTTAACACATTAAGATAAAAAACCGCTTTCTCCTTATCAGCTTCTGCATGGTCAGTTATAACGAGAAATCAGTAAAACTCTTCATTATACTCTTGAATATATTTTCCTGCTTTATTCAACCCTTCCATATTATTCAAAAGATCAAGCTCATAATCCATGGGAATGAACTATCACTTCGTTTTAGCTACCATTTGATCCCATCTAGTGATTTTTTCCTTTCCTCTTTTATTTCCTCTTTTCTTTTCATTTTAGCTACCATTTGATCCCATCTTAATTTGAAACTATACTTTTTGGTAGACCATGTAGTCTCATCACTTCTCTAAAAATCCACTCTTCCACATGAACAACATCACTTGTCTTCTTGTAGGGAATGAAATGTGCCATCTTTGAAAACCTATCAACCACCATAAAAATAGAATCATGCCCTTGCTATGTCCTCGATAATATGAGAACATAATCCATGCTGACATCTTCCCATTGCTTCTTTGGTACAAGTAATGGGTGATACAACCTTATATTCTGCTTCACTCCTTTCGCCATCTAATAAACTCTACAACTCTATACAACCTTCTTCACATCTTGCTGCAACTATGAATATTAATAATTCTTAGCAACCAAATAAATGGTTTTATCACAACCAAAGTGTCCAACCAATCCTCCACTATGCTTCTCCTTGATGAGATTCTCTCTCATTGAACTTATGGGAATGCACAACTGGCTTCTTTTGAGCAACATATCATCTTCAATTATGAAATCCAACAACTCTATCTTGTCAAGAGTAACTGGTTTTGTACAAGGCTTCCAAGCTTCACCAAATTTAGGATCTCATGGATACAAATTACTGAGTTCCTTGAACCCAACCACCTCAATCTACATCTCTATTAGTAAAAATTGTTGTCTACTAAGAAAATCCACAACTCTATTAGATTTCTCACTACTTAGTTTCAAAAAAATATGTATAAATCTGCAAAAACTCAACCCACTTCAAATGCCTTTGGTTTAATTTTTCTTGACTATTCAAATATTGCAAAACTTGATGATCAATATAAAAAACAAAATACTTAGGAAGAAGATAGTATCTCGACTTCTTCAATGCTTAAACTATAGCACAAAATTCCTGATCACAAACAAAATATTTTATTTTAGCATCATTCAATTTCTCACTAAATTAAGAAATAGGTGTATGTTCTTGGCTCAAAAAAACTCCTATTGTTGTACCAATAGCACCACAATCTACTTCAAACACCTTGTTAAAATTTGGAAGTGATAAAATAGGTTCCTCTATAACTTTTTGTTTCAACATATTAAAAATATTATCTTCTCATATAGTCCACATAAATTCTTTACTATCCTCTTTCATTGTTTCAGACATGGGTCCATAAATGCTGCTAAAACTTTCTATAAAAATGAGCTAGTCCATGAAATAATTTTACCTCTGAAGCACTCTTTTGAGTAGGCCATTGAAGGATAGCCTTCACTTTCTTAGGGTCCATTTTTAGACCTTCTACTAAGACTGGAAATCCCATGTACACCAATGTGTTCTTCACAAAACTACATTTCTTAAGGTTTAGAAACAAATTTTATTCCCTCAACTTATCAAGAACCTTTCGAATATGCATCAAATCATTCTCCAATATCTTAATAAAGATCAAAATATCATCTACATAAAAAATGAAAAACTTACATGAAAAATTCTTCAGTACCTCATTCATGAGCCTCATGAAAGTGCTCAGTGCATTGGTTATCACAAAAGGCATGACTAACCAATCATACAATCCTTCCCTTCGTCTTGAAATAAATCTTCCACTCATCACCTTCTCTGATAAAAATATGATGATACCCACTCTTCAGATCTATGCTTTTGAAATACTTAGTCTCACTCAAACATTCCATAATATCATCCATCCTTGGTAATGAAAATCTATACTTGATTGTGATCTTGTTGATAGCTTGAGAGTCTTTGCACATCCTCCATTATCCATTCTTGTTTCGTGCTAATAATCATGGTAAACACATGGACTCAGACTCTCAAATCAAACCCTTTTGTAACAACTCATGAACTTGTGTATTCAACTCTTCGCTTTTGGCTGGTGTCATTCTATGTGCTACCTTATTTGGAAAACTTGCTCCTAGAATCAAATCTATCTAGGGTCTGATCTTCCTCATTGGGGGTAATCTATCAGGTAAATTATCCAACGGATTATTAGAAAAATCTCCCAACATATTTTTAACTTATTTAGGTACCTCCTTTATTTCTTCTTTACCATCTTTTTGAATTATAGAAAAACTCACGCTTCATATTTTGGAGAAACTTCTTTCCATCAATGAAACATATTCTAGCAACACTACATACCTTTTCTTCATTCTCCTTCAATGACTTCAACTTATGTTTCATTCCATCTTTTATCAGAGTGTAGGTATTTTCTCATCCATCATGTAGAACATGGCTTTCAAACTACCACAATTGACCTAAAAACATATGGCATATGTCCATTGGTATGACATCATAAAGAACCTCATCGTGGTAGCTTTGAATCCTTAACTTCACTAAGAATTCCTCAATGACCATAAACTTGTGGTCATCTTGCACCTAAGCAATACGACATGGATGTGGGTGCTTCTATCTCTTTAGCTTCAACTGTGTGACAATCATTTCTGACACTAGATTGTCAGAGCTCCCACCATTAATGATCACATCACAACACTTATTTTCACACATGCACCTTGTGTGAAACAAGTTCCTTCTTTGATCAAGTTCATTTTTGCAACTTAGTAGAACTCTTCTATTAACTAGGAATTCCCCTCTTCCAACATTTTTAGAATGTGATGATCTAGTATCTTCATCAACATGTTCAACCATTGTGTGGCCTTATGTTCTTTGATTTTTTTGTCCTTGCACTAGGACCATTCAAATAATCTATGACTTTCTTCTCTGCAATGAAAACATTTCCCATAGAAGCCTCCTATTGAATATCCTTGTCCTCTTCCTCGTCCTCTATGACCACTATTATATTGATCATGGAACCAATTGGAATTTTCCACCCTCTAGTTTTGACTGCTACTTCTAGCCTCATCCTTGTTCTTTTGATCATCATTTTGGCCTCCATAATACTGTCTGCCAGATCTTCCACCATGGCATCTACCACTAGTTTTGTTATCAAACCTTTTGCTTAACTTCTCTTGAACTCTTAGGGAAAACTCGCACATCTCCTCAATATTGGTCACTCAAACAAGACTTGGCTCCTCTTGAATGCTTGACCTTAACACATTAAGATAACAAATTGCTTTCTCCTTGTCAGCTTCTGCATGGTCAATTATAATGAGAACTTGGTAAAACTCTTCATTATACTCTTGATATATTTTCCTGCTTTCTTCAACCCTTCCATATTCTTCAATAGATCAAGCTCATAATCCATGGGAATGAACTATCACTTCATTTTAGCTACCATTTGATCCCATCTATTGATTTTTTCCTTTCCTCTTTTATTTTGATTCAACTCTCCTGCCACTCGATCTTTGCATGACCCTTAAGCTTAGCCTTCAATAACTTGATCCTATCTGGATCTTCAATATCTTCATATTCAAAGTACTCTTCCAATTCATTGGTATGATCGATCAATTCCTCTTGGTTGAGATTTCAAAAAAATTTAGGAACATTAAACTTAGGTCTTTTTCCAATATTGGAAATGGTCTTAAAAAGCTTCACCTCCTTTGGGTTAAGAACTCCCTCTACTGTGGCTCAGTCTGAGTTTTCTTCTTATCTTTCATAGTCACTTTTATCATCCCCTATGAGAAGATTCATTCATTTGTGCATCTATTCTTGCATTTCTTTCATTTACCTCTAGAGGGTTCTAAGATTCTTAAGTGTAACACCTTCAACTCTTCCACCATGCTCTCTTCATGGAGGCATTCTCGTGCTTCTATTGAAACTCTAGTGCAAATTGCCTCACAATTAGAGATCTGTCTACATGCTCAGTCCAAACCATTGTCCTGGTGCAAACTACCTCATAGTAAACAATCTATCCACATAGTCAGGAACTATAACTCTAATACCACTTAATGAAGGGTGCTCACCTTAATGCCATAAACACATAATAGAAACAAAGAAACAACAACAATTGTGAGAAAAAAATATGGGCTTCTTATTGTCACCAGAAATGTGTAATTAAAAAATTAAAAATTACAACATTCTCACCAACATGGGCACCTTCATTACAATAATCTACAAGACAAAGCTGTGAACTATCACTCAGAGCTATCTTAGACAATGTTCAAGCATTTCTCAAATAGGCAAGTTTATGCCACCTAGGAAGGTTCTAGACACTCAAACTTAATACCTAGGGCTGACAGACCCTAAGAATACTTATAAAGTTTGCCAAATACACCTTTGAAATTTATTTTGGATGTCTTGGTTGGCCCAAATTTTGAAGACAATAACTCTCTAATTGTTGCATCAATTGGCTATTATAACCACTTTTTGGAAACCTTAGCACATTTAGGCCTCCCATGGTGATCCTAAAGTTTATATACTAAAATTTCAAACCAAAAATGCATAATAAATCAATGAATAATAATTACATGAAACTAAGATTCAATTGGTAGGCTGCTATATCCAAGATGAATATCTACCTCTTAAATTAGGACATTCTGAGCTTTTATGACTGACTTACTAAGTAGAAAGCCTCTACAGACATCAACTTTGCATTAGGACAACCCTTATTCAAACAAATTAAATGAAATATGATTAGTTAATGCAAGATTTTTCTTACACCTATGATGATCCTGCATCAATACCTCAATTTCTTCTAATTATTTTTCTTCGAGAGGTCTCTTAATTGCAAGATTTTGCTTCTTTGATATGAATTTCAAACATCAATGTAATGTCTCCTGGTACGATAGTTTAGATATGTGGGATAATCATGTTGAAGTCTCTATTATTACTATTAGTTATTACTTATAAACTTTATGTCATTGAGAAGATATAGGTCATGGTAATATTATTTCAAGAACATTATGTGCATAAATAATTAATAATACTAAAATATTATTCAATTCTTGTAAGCCTCATAAAACATAAGATCCTAATTCCCAATGTAAGTCCTTCTTAAGGTGAGATTGTGATCAAATGCTTAGGTCCCGGGGCTCTAATTAATAGAACAACTCTCCACTAAGCACCATCCTATCAGATACTTCTCTCTGTAAGAGCTTATGGATAATCAATCTTGATATATCCATCCTTCCTAGGAGAGAGTTCTTTCTCATCCTAAGCCTTATGAATACCTGATTTGGGTGTATCCATCCTTCTTAGGAAAGGTATTATTCATCCCAAGTCTTATGGCTAACCACATGGGTATATCCATCCTTACATGTGCATTTGTTTAATTATATATCAGTCCTTTAGAGAATACTTGATTCCTTGCCTTACTTCCCTAAGAATATTCCTTTATGGAATATCTTGCAAAGTCCTTCAGAGAGGTTAAGTCTTTGCCTTAATTCCTTCTAGGAATTATTATTGTCCTCTTATAAGTGGCTACTTAGAGTAGCATATTTCTTCCTTCCATTGATCTCAATAAATTCCATGCTCTATAAGAATTTATAACTAATTGTAAGGAATCACTAAATCAATGTTTGGTCATATACATTTTGACTAATGTTTTTGTTCCATCTTTTTGAGTTCTATCTGAACATTGTTGAATTATCAATTCCTCTTACTTGAATCATTCCCTTGATTATTCATGTCTATTGATGTTCTTTCTTTCATATATATTGACATGCGCATGTTGTGTCTTGTTTGATCTGAGATGAATACTATGTGATAGATGATGAAATAATTATGAGTTATTAATTTTATTTCTTCTTTCACACGTATTTGATAACAATTTTTTCTTAGATGCTGAATATCAAATGTCACTTCTAAACAACCATTTTGCTACCTACTCTTGCAAGAACTCTATATATTTTCACCTCTATTTTAAAATGAATGCACTTCAAAACTACAAGACAATGATGAAAAATCCAATTTCTTTGATGAGATAGACAAAATTCACCACTGGTAATAGATGGAAGGCAAAAAATAATAGTTTTGGTTTGTCTCTACTCTTATTTGGAAAACACTATTTTCTCACATCCACATTATTAAAAAATCCAATTGAAAAATGTTTCATGCACTGCAAAAGAACCGAATGAATAAAATATTACCCTTTCCTAAAAGCCAATATTTTCAAAATCTACTCACCTTAGAGTGACCATGATTTGTAAATACAACCATATGGTATTGTGATATTTCTTAAACAAAAAAAGGAAACTAAATAAAAAATTATCAATTTGTGATTATGGTGTCTTCCACAATAATTCATGCAAGATAACTATAAACTCTTACATCTTACCATCTTCTACTCCAAAGTGCGTGCATCTCTACTCTTTTTATTTTTCTCATGGTCATGCATTTGTAACTACCACTTTCTCTAAATTTTATATTAAATATTTTTAATCATTGGTAAGTTCTTCAATTACCGAGCTAACTCAATGCCTGACTATTGTGGTTTATTCTGATAGGGGTAATGAATCAATTTGAGAATCCATTGTTATCATTTTTATTAAACATTATTATTTAATTAAAACTATCGTATGTCTTATTGTTTACATTGAAGATTGCTACTACTATAGAAAGCCTCTAGACTTGATTATATTTCAAATTTAATTCATAATTATTAATTTTTTACTCTTTTAAATAACTAAGTATTTTAGTTTGAGATAATATAATTCAAGAGTTCATTATCATTATTATTATCATTATGTATTTTTTCCAATGAAAGTGATTAAAAAGGTTAATTAGTTATTATTGAATATATTTTTTAAATCATTTTTATATTTATTGATAATAATATTTTAAGAAAGCATTTTAAAAAATTGTTCCAAGCCTACATCTAACTAAAATAAGTATAATAGTACTTATGTTTTAGTTTGAAAATTAATTATAATTAATTTCTAAATAAATTGTTTAGTTGTGTTTCAAATATGTTAAAGATGGAAACGTTTATCAATATCATCCAATGACACAACAATCATTCACATTTATCCTAATCTTATTATTTTTTCATTGATGTGAATTATTGTATTTGCACTTGTTTTGAAAACCAAATTTTTTTTTTTTTTATAAAGATAAAACAAAAAATTAATATATAAAATATGAAAAATATTAATGACTAAAGAAAGATACTTTAATTAAAATAAGAATTCATTTTTATTTAATAATTATTTTATTAAACATTTTATGAAGGACATGAATTTGAAATCTATAATAAATTTATTTAAAATTAATAAATAACCAAAATCTAAATACATCCACATATTACTAAATTGAAAACTATTCTCTTTTATGCCTTTAAATAAAAAGGAATGCAATAAGACCCAATGTTATTATAGTTTTGACTCCATATGTATGTGGATGTGTGGCTTCAGAAAAAATATGAACAATAATCATCTCGATGAGTCGTATTTCAGAACACAATGCACAATCTATTCCTAGCTTTTCTAACATTAGAATGTAAAATGCAATGATCCTAGACACAAATTAAATATCCTTCTCTAAAATGCAATGATGTTTAACATCAGAAGTGTCATGATTACAATTTCAAATTTTTACTTTTGATATCCTTCTTCGGTCCAGTGTTTCATTCATATCACTTGAGTCATTATCGTCACCTGCAACATTAAAAGTGTTAGATGATAAAAACCTTCAAGCAACAAATTTTTATACCTTACGTTACAATTAGTCCTTCGAAATCCATAGATGAAGAATATGATAGAAAAATTTAACAAATATATAGGTACTACTATATGTACCCTTCGAATGCCAAAACTATTATAAATATGAACTTTCAAAAAAGACATTTCATGGGATCTGAGATGAAATGGTTTACTAAAACCAATTTTTGCTAATCAATTATCATATATAGTCATTTCTTCTCAAGCAAAATGTCCTCAAATAGAAAAGCGCAACTAAGTGGAGCAAAAGATTATTTCTATGGTGACATTTGTCTGAAACAAAAACCCTTTTCAGTACCATGGATTGGAGGAGATTGGATAAGAATCTATGACCGAAAAATCAAACTCATTTTGAAATAATTTTAGAGTTTTTTCAACTGTCATTTTTATCCATTTCTTCAAATGTGACCGGGAAAAAAAAAAACATCTTGTCTCTAAATTGGAAACCATAAGTTTCCTATTTTTAGTGTCAATATTCACCTTATCAAAAATAGCGTTCCATAGATTGAAATTTTCCAATCTATATTTTATAAAAAGTATCTTTTCAATGATATCAGATTTTATAATTCAATAAATTTGAATAGAAAATAAATTTATCTCATTTGAACAAAGTCAAATATAAGATTGTCAAATACTTTACCTTTTAAGTATCATTTGTCATATATTATGATTTCTTACTGTTTTTAGAGAAGACCTAGTGGAACCTAGCGGGCACTGTAAACAACCAACAACCACGGATATTAAATTCGATCTTAAAACACACACAAAAAAAAAAAAAAAATTAGTTCGCCACAATTTAACGCTTCTCAAGAATACTAGTATTAAAAGGAAGAATAGATAAATTTAAGTTACCTCAAAAAAGGTACTAGTTTCAGTCTGTTCTTTCAATTGTATTATGCATGATCTTCCGAAAAAATGTCCACATCTAAGAGAACTGGATTTGATAGTTAATATTAGGTATGTTTTCAAGAAAAAAAAGTTTGAGACTTATTTGAATCTACAACATACCATAGATAATGTGTTCCAGAATGGGTATACGGTTCTGAGCAAATTCGGCATGTCAGGGAACTATTAATTTGTTGTGAAGCGTCCATACCTGCCAGAGCAATTTCTTCCATCAATGCTGTTTATTTTTTGTTCAATTTCTCGTCTGCTTGAGCTTTCTTCTTCTTTGGCTTTCTGAAGTTTCTCTATATATGATTTTTCTCGCTCTTCAAGCTTTTGGAGCTTTTCTCTACTAGATCTTTCTCCTTCTTCAGCCTTCTCAAGCTTCTCTCTGTAGGATTTTTCTCGTCCTTCGGCTTTCTCAAGTTTCTCTCTATTGAGTTTTTCACGTTCTTCTGCCTCCTTAAGCTCTCGCTGTGATCGGCTGCTCACATCAGCATTGGCTACTTCTTTCACCCATATAAGAAATAACGTCTTTTTCACTTTGTTCACCTTGAGATTCTCCTTTCTCCATACCTGAGAGATCATCTGAATCCATTCAAACTCTCTTTGCACTTCTTATGTGTCTCGTCTTTCTTCTAAATTTCGCTCCCAGATTTCTTCTTGCACAAGAAAGCAATTAACGCAATATCATTCATCAAGAAGATAAGCTCAATATCTATTGAGAGTGCCGTATCTTGGTGTAAATAGGTGGGGTCACACGTGTCGGAACCGTAGGTCATTTAATGAAATAGGTATGGTGTAAATTTGGAGGATTCCACGCCATTTTTGGACCTCTGCTGCGATAAATCGAATATATTTTTATGTAGTCTTAAAAAGGAAACTTCGAATTAAATTTCTACTGCGCGGACAGGGTGGGGGAACTGTGGCATTTGATATTCAGAAATGCACTGGGCAGAGTCCTTTCTAGCTATAGCAGGACACCATCCCCTCCTTTTTTAATTTAATCCTCAAATATGCCGTGTAGGTGTTAATTATTGTTAGTTGGACAGCTGTTATTTCTGACCCAAAAATAGTAGCACTATTTATGAGTAGCTTGGACAGCTGTTCGTCCTTATCTATGAATAGCGGTTGTATTTATGGGTGGTTTGGACAGCTGTTTGTCCACTTGCCAAAAATTAGTAAATGGTTATTATTTACTAATTTTAGAGATTCCCTTTTGGACACCTTGCAACCAATTCTATTATTGGCTGTTGAGTTGTCTTAATCTCAGCCGTTGGTTTGATTTAATCTCAGTCGTTGGTTTACCAATGAGAGTAGTATAAAAAGGGGTCAAGAGGGCATTTGGAGAGCAAGGGAGAAGCTTTTGGAGAAGCAGTTTGCAGTGTTAGCAAACAGTCTTGCAGTGTTAGCAAGGGCGCAGTGTTAGCACAGGGATAGAAGCTTTGGTGAAGCAGTTTGCAGTGTTAGCAAACAGTCTTGCAGTGTTAGCAAGGGCACAGGAAGAAGCTTTGGAGAAGCAGTTTGCAGTGTTAGCAAACAGTCTTGCAGTGTTAGCAAGAGCGCAGTGTTAGCACAGGGATAGCAGTGGGGAATATCTACGGGAGAAATTAGGAGGTTGTCGGAGTTCTGCCAGTGTGAGGCAAGGAATTTTGTATCTCTTGATTTGCTGAAGTTTAATATAATTCCTCATCTGTAGAACTGGTTTTCCCTTAGGGGTTTTTCCAGGGACAATTTGTCCGAAAATATTGTGTTGATTTTGTTGCGCATTTCTTTCCATATTTTAAGTGAAGTTGCAGTTGTGTTATTTTTCGATATTAGCTGAGAATTTGTTTTCAGTAGTTTAATAATCGTTTACGATAGGATATTAATAATCAGTGACTGCAATAGTTTGATTTTTCACATGGTATCAGAGCATTGTTAAGGGTAGAAGAGTTTTTCCCTAGGAAAGAAATTTTGATCTCTTTAGATTTATTATTGCTTTAAACCCTTGAGATGGCTTCAGCTAGTTTGAGAGATCAGGATAGATTGGATGGTGCCTCAAATTTTGGTGTCTAGAAGGCCAGAATTTTTTTATTGTTGGAAGAGAATGATATCAAGGATTATGCTACCAGTGGTGTACCTATACCAACGGATGCAACACAGCTTGCAGCATATAGGAAGGACAATGCCAAAGCGAGGAGGATTATCCTTGATGGTGTCAAGGATCATATTGTTCCACATATCTCGGAGCTAGATACAGCAAAAAAGATGTGGGATGCCATTCTAAATCTGTACCAGAATGCTACCACTAACAGGAAGTTGATTCTCAGAGAGAAGCTAAAGAATACCCAGATGAATCAGGGAGAAGATGTCACAAGTTACCTCACCAGGCTCAGACTTGTCAAGGATGAGTTAGCAGCTATTGGAGATAGCCCTAGTGATGATGAGCTAGTGAGAATAGCCCTAAATGAGTTTACTAAACAATGGAGTGTCTTTCTTCAAGTTGTCAGTGGACGAGATACTTTACCGAGTTGGGATCGACTATGGACTGATTTCACTCAGGAGGAGTTTAGACTAAGTCTTGTCAATGGGGCCAACAAGAGTCAAAAAAATGAGGTGGAACAAGAGAACGTTGCCATAGCGGGTAAAGGGAAAGCAAAGAAGGGATCTAGCAAAGGATCAAATTCACAAAGTGAAAAGAAGAAGAAGGACCTTTCTAAGGTCAAGTGCTTTGGATGTCACGAGTTTGGCCACTATGTCAGTGATTGCCCAGAGAGGAAAAAGGGTAAGAAGCAGGTGGCAGCTTCAGCAAGTGCAGAAGAACTCTCCAGCAGAATGGAAGATGAGTTTGCACTCATAGCTTGTATGGTTAGCTCAACCTCACAGTGTGTTTGGTATATAGATAGTGGGGCGTCATTTCAGATGACAGGAGTTAGAGAGTACTTCTCCAATTACAAGGAGGAGGACACCAACATCCAGATTTCTATGAGAAACTTGTCCAAACTCAACCCTGTTGGAAAAGGGACTGTTCAGTTTCAGAGGGAGAATGGAAAGATAATTCCTCTTCATGATGTGTTATATGTGCCGGGCTTAGGTACGAATTTGATTTCTGTATCTGTTCTTCAGGATAGGGGGTATAATGTACTCTTTAGAGGGACACATGTGTTGATTAAGCACAATGATTGGAAATCACCCATAACTATTGGAGTTAGGAGTGGTCGCCTTTATAGATTGTAGTTTGATACTCCTAAGGCACTTATGAGCAACAATAATCCTAGAGATCTTGGAGAGCTATGGCATAGGAGGTTGGGCCATATTCATCATGGAGCACTTAGATTGCTTTGTGAGACTGTGATAGGTGTTCTAGAGGTGAGCACAGAGCATGACGATGTATGTAAGGGATGTGTGTTGGGAAATTTTGCGAAAGCATCTTTTCCAAGGAGTGACACCAGATCTAAGGGTGTTCTTGATCTAGTACATTCAGATGTTTGTGGACCAATGTCAACAAAATCTCTCAGAGGATATGAGTACTATGTTACTTTTATTGATGACTTCTCTAGAAAGACCTGGATATACTTCTTGAAGACTAAAGATGAGGTTTTCAGTCGATTCT
Organism: Cupressus sempervirens; assembly: GCA_028749045.1. Classification (NCBI taxonomy): domain Eukaryota; kingdom Viridiplantae; phylum Streptophyta; class Pinopsida; order Cupressales; family Cupressaceae; genus Cupressus; species Cupressus sempervirens. Next base: position 757,736,071 of record CM053787.1, read on the forward strand.
AAGAGTTCAAGGCTCTTGTGGAGAACTCGACAGGAAAGAAGATAAAAGTTCTTCGGTCAGACAATGGAGGCGAGTACAATTGAAATGTCTTCCAGGAGTTCTGCACCAGAGAAGGAATCAAGAGAGAATGGACTGTTCCTTACAATCCACAGCAAAATGGAGTTGCTGAGAGGAAGAATCGTTCTATATCGGAGGTAGCAAGAGCTATGCTACATGACCAGGACATGCCCCATTACTTATGGGCAGAGGCGTGTAATACAACAGTCTACATTCAGAATAGAGTTCCACACAAGGTGCTAGGGAAGATGACACCAGAGGAGGCTTTCACAGGGAAGAAGCCAGATGTTAGTCACTTCAGGATATTCGGGAGTTTGGCATATTGTCATATTCCTAGAGATACACGTACAAAGTTAGATCAGACTGTAGAGAGGGGGTACTTTGTTGGGTATAGTGAGACCTCAAAGGCATACAGGATTTTCATTCCGAGGACTAAAAGAGTTATTGTCAGACGAGATGTCAAGTTCATGGAGGACAAGGCATTCAAGAGATCCAAAGATTTGCCAGCAGATGATCAGAGTGAGCAGCCAACAGAAGCTCCAAGACCAAGTCAAGGGCATCAAAGCTCAAGTACAGTTACCAGTACGAGTGTAGACTCAGTTAGTGAAGATTCACAGAGTATGGAGCAACAGGTGCAACAGGAAATGCATCTGGAAGACTTAGAGGTTGACAGTTCATCCTCTACAGTTGGCAGCAGGAACCATGTGGTTCCAGATACACAAAGGGATACTCAAGAGTTTGTGGGAGCTCCTAGGAAGAGTACTAGACAAAGAAGACAACCAGCCAAGTTCAATAACTATGTGGCATTAGTTAGTCAGTTGGTAGATAGTGAGCCTTCTACCTATCAGGAAGCTGCAGAACATTAGGTATGACGAGATGCTATGGTTGAGGAATATTTTTCAATAATGCAGAATGATGTGTGGGAGGTAGTACCTAGACCAACAGATAGGGCTGTAGTTGGATCACGCTGGATCTATAAGATAAAGCACGGTGCAGATGGTAGCATTGAGAAATACAAGGCTAGGTTTGTGGCAAAGGGGTTCTCTCAGAAGGAGGGAATAGACTATGAGGAGACATTTGCTCGAGTTGCCAGGTATACTTCTATACGAGCTATAATCTCACTTGCAGCACAGATGGGATGGCAGATCCATCAAATGGATGTCAAGACAACATTCCTCAATGGTGAGTTGAAGGAGGAGGTATACATAGAACAACCAGAAGGCTTTGTAGCACACAACAAAGAGACCCACGTGTGCAAATTGAAGAAAGTTGTTCGACTACAATACATACCTACAGATGAGCAGGTAGCAAACATTCTGATGAAGGCTTTGGGAAAGGCCAAATTTATCTTCTTCAGAGATAAGATGGGTGTCATGCAGAACAGCTTCCTCGCTAAGAGGGAGTGTTAATTATTGTTAGTTGGACAACTGTTATTTCTGACCCGGAAATAGCAGCACTATTTATGGGTAGCTTGGATAGTTGTTCGTCCTTATCTATGAATAGCGGTTGTATTTATGGGTGGTTTGGACAGCTGTTTGTCCACTTGCCAAAAATTAGTAAATGGTTATTATTTACTAATTTTAGAGATTCCCTTTTGGACACCTTGCAACCAATTCTATTATTGGTTGTTGAGTTGTCTTAATCTCAGCCGTTGGTTTGATTTAATCTCAGTCGTTGGTTTACCAATGAGAGTAGTATAAAAAGGGGTCTAGGGGGCATTTGGAGAGCAAGGGAGAAGCTTTTGGAGAAGTAGTTTGCAGTGTTAGCAAACAGTCTTGCAGTGTTAGCAAGGGCGCAGTGTTAGTGCAGGGATAGAAGCTTTGGTGAAGCAGTTTGCAGTGTTAGCAAACAGTCTTGCAGTGTTAGCAAGGGCACAGGAAGAAGCTTTGGAGAAGCAGTTTGCAGTGTTAGCAAACAGTCTTGCAGTGTTAGCAAGGGCGCAGTGTTAGCGCAGGGATAGAAGCTTTGGTGAAGTAGTTTGCAGTGTTAGCAAACAATCTTGCAGTGTTAGCAAGGGCACAGGAAGAAGCTTTGGAGAAGCAGTTTGCAGTGTTAGCAAACAGTCTTGCAGTGTTAGCAAGGGCACAGGAAGAAGCTTTGGAGAAGCAGTTTGCAGTGTTATCAAACAGTCTTGTAGTGTTAGCGCAGGGATAGTAGTGGAGAATATCAGCGGGAGAAATTAGGAGGTTGTTGGAATTCTGCCAGTGTGAGGCAAGGAATTTTGTATCTCTTGATTTGTTGAAGTTTAATATAATTCCTCATCTGTAGAACTAGTTTTCCCTTAGGTGTTTTTCCAGGGACAATTTGTCTGAAAATATTGTGTTGATTCTGTTGCGCATTTCTTTCCATATTTTAAGTGAAGTTGCAGTTGTGTTATTTTTCGATATTAGCTGAGAATTTGTTTTCAGCAGTTTAATAATCATTTACAATAGGAGATTAATAATCAGTGACTGCAATAGTTTGATTTTTCACAGTAGGTTCATATATTGATGTTTATATGTTGTATAGGTTCATATATTGATGTTTATATCACAAGTGTAATTAACCTAGAGGCTCCTTGGAGTATGGATACCAACTTTTGTGGCATAAGATTTTTTCAATTTAGAAAGTACAAACTCGCCATTATGTTTAGATCTCCCATTCTCTATTATGGATAAGTTTTTATCTTATTTAAATAGATACTGTGAAAAGACTATTCAAATAATAAAAGTGAACATGGTAGAATGGTTTCCAATGACACTAATCGGAATATTGATAGCTTAGGATGAGGAAGTCTAAGAAATAGCACTCCCTCAACTTTTTCATCTTCAAAGAAGAATAGAATAGTGCACTTTTAAGTCTATAATAATGGATTGTGTTAACATACAATTGGTCTATATTGTAATACATTTATAAGAGTGAAAAATGTGTTTTATTTTCACTTATATTTTGGGTTTATTATACAAGTCTAATTAAGTACGTAGGCTTCTTGAGCTTTGAATACCACCTTTTTTAATGGCCTAAAATATGGAAACAAAATATATTGATTTTCCTTCATTGATTATAGATAAGATTTTAATTTATTTATATTGTTGATGTAGAAATTCTATTTCAAGTACCATTTAATGTCATATTTTAAAGTAGTTATGTTTGTAATGTTAGCTTTAGCTTTTCAAAAATTATAACAATTTAATTTTTAAGGTAATACATTATTTAATTCTTAATTGTTCTATTTTAAATCAGTTTAGAAGTTTCTAATTCCGTTATCTATAAATAAAATATTGTTTATAATAAGAGTAATATATAGTTTTTGAAGTAATTGATAGTAGCCAACAAGATGGGGGTTGACCCCAAAGTACAAAAAGGCTGAATAAAAACCTAGAGGTAACCTCCCTGTCAACTAACCTATACCAACTTTAAACTTCAAAAAAAAAAAAATTTGCATAGTCAGCTTAGCAATACTAGTAGTCTTTAAACTAATATGCATAATAGTCTTTAAAATAAAATAGCAACCATTAAAAAATTGCTTCTATGAGTCCTCTTGAATTACATAAACATAAAGACCTTGTGGGCTACCAAGTTTAGAGGCATAAACATAAACAATCAAAAAAAGTAAAAGACATAGGGCTAGCTACCCTTCTTCAACCCATGAGCATCCTCCTTCTCAAGCACATCCTTGTCCTTGTCTTCACCTTTCAATTTAATCGGTTTGTCTAGGATGGTTTTTAACCAATTCTCAACCAGGACCCCATAGATGGAACAAGTGGTCTTAGTGACTTTGCCCAAGTCCTTTTCCTATTTGTTAGCCTGTAGATAATAAAGGATAGTGGCCATGGAGTGCATGACCTTGGTGGAAAACTCTACCAATGTTTCAAACCTCTAGTAGATAGTTCTTTTGGTTTTCATCCAAGTCCCTTATGGAATTCTCTAGTGTTTCCAGTCTCACCTTTCTATGGCTATGCTTTCGTTTCTTCCCAAAACCTTTGGGGGTCTCTTTTCTCAGGGAGATGATATCATCCCCCCAACTCCTAGCCGAGGTAGCGTTGGGAATTTCAGATACATGGGAGGGACATATAGGGCTTGGTTTAGGTTTCTTGTCCCAAGGTATTCTCTTCTTTTTAGTGGCTTTAGCATCACTTTCAGAGGAATCAGAGTTGGAGTCATGCATGGGGGGTAACATAAATTTTTCCAATTGGAGGCATTTTCTAGATGGCCTAGCACTTTTCTTACCTTTCCCAGTGTCTGAATCTTTCTCAATTGAGCTAACCTCTGGGTTAATTTTGACATTAGGAGGAGGGGTTTTCTTGAACTTCTTGTGGCTAGGGCTAGGGCTAGGGTCAAGGGAGGCTTGGGGGTGATAGAGGCAAGGGTGTTAGTCAAAAGTGATGGATTCAAGATAAGATGTTGGGTATAAAGTTTATTCATCAACCCCTAGTGTATGAAGTAGAAGGTTTTCCCTCCTCATGTTTCCTCCTTGTCATCCTCTAGTGAATTCAATAACCAAAAAAGGAAGGAGATGTGGTCCAGATTCCTAAAATGATTTAGGACGGGGAAATCATAGTAGTATGGTACCTAGAAATGGTCCTCCAAGGTGATATATTGCATGATGGCATAATAGATGACGTCCTGGTGCTTAGTAAGGGCGAACTGACAAAACTCACCACACATTCTCTTCAGTTCCTCTTTGCACTTGAAGAATTTTCATAGGCTAGCTTCCTCCTTCACATTTGCTTGCCTCTGCAAGTTCTTTCCTTCCATCAAAAATTCACCAACCCTCACAATGGTTTCTTCCAAAATATTGAAGCTCATGCCATTAATAGTCACCTTCCTATCCTTCCAAGTCTAGAAGAATTGCATCAATATAAAATATTCATGCTTCACCATCCATATGCTTAAAAGGCCACCTTCTTGCAAGTACACCATCACCACCTTGCTTCTATGAATGCTATCTTCCACACCCACTAATTCTATTCAATGACTATTTCCCATACTATTACCCAAATGAACCACTAATTCATCAGACCACATAGCCTTGTTGTAGGTTTTGATGTTGATGGATATAGATTGAAGACCCCCAAAAAATAAAATAAAAAGGTATTGCATGACCATCATAAGTCTGCAATGCTTCCAAAAAATTAAAAAATCTCTCTTCTCGACACCTGTGAGCATTCTCTTTCCTTTTGTATGACTATTGCCAATTGTATCTTGTGCAGGAATTCATGAAGCGTCTTGTTCATAAACCCACATGGAGAAAAGAAGGTCTACCACCCATTTTGGAAATTCATATGGAATTAATAAAGGTATGCTCCCTTTCCTTTACATCACAACTTGAGTTGATGATGACAATCTTTTGACGTCATCCCATTCCACAAGGTGCATGCCACTGTAGAAAAATTTAGCTAGTCCATCTGACACACGATTGTCCTCTTGATATATATGGGCAACGTGGATCTCTTCAAAATCTTTCATCAACCTTCAAATTTCTTTGATTATACTTTAATTGACCAATTGCTTCTGTCTTCTCTCTTTGCAACCTTAATTATTAACATTGAGTCTCCCTTAATAGCCAGCTTATTGACTCCATGTGTTCTCATAATTCTCAATCCCCTGAGAAGTGTTGATGCTTCTGCTTCATTGTCAGATCCCCCTTCACAGTATCCTGTGTAGGCGACAACCACATTTCCCATACTATTGCAAAGGGTACCTCCCATGGTAGTGCTACCCAACATAGTCAAACCATCAAAGTTTCACTTGAGCTAGGAGTAAGGGGGGATACCAAACCATCTTCATTCTAGCCAAAACTTTGGAATTGTCAAATTGAACCACCATTCTAAGCTAAATCCCATTTTATATTAAGCTTGCTCGAGGGGGGGTGGGCTTGTTGACGGGCTTCTAGTGCCATACCTTGCTACATTCTTTTAGAAGCCTAATAGTGATTTGTGAAAATTATGTTGTTCCTTTCCTTCTAGATATTCCATGATATGTATGGGGGAAGAATTGTCCATAAGTTTTTGAGGTATGGGTGGTTAGACAGGCCATTTCAATGAGTCAATTATTCCAAATTTCTATCCATGCACCATTGAACTTCCCATAGCACAAGAACCTCCCTCCACACCTCCATGGAAAATGGGCATTGAATAAGCATATAATTAATAGATTCAATTTCATTGAGACATAAAATACAACAATTAGCGAGTTGGAACCCTCTACGCTAGAGGTTCTCAATAGTGAGAATCAACCCATGTAAGGTCATCCACCAAAAGAAGTTTATCTTTGGAAGAATCCAAGGGTGCCAAACTTTAATCAAATTAGCGTGTGCCACCTCCCCCTAGGTTACAGAGGTAAGAAGACTTAACTATGAACTCCATCAAAGGTGTGAGCTTTCAAACTAAAGAATCTTCCACAAGGGAAAAAGAAGTCTTGTAGTTGTGTAGGAGGACCTACAAATCATGGGCAAGGCCCAACTCCTTAGGCTCAAGGTTCTAGAAGGTAATTCATTGTCTGTTAGGGGTGATAAAGTTTTGGGTCTAGGGGTCATACATTCTAGTGCAATCCTCCCAAAGAGATAAAAAGTTAGTTTGCATGAGTGGGTTCTCATGAATCCGCTGATCCTCCTAGAAGTCAATAGAATCGCCATTCCCTAAAATCTAGTGACACCATTTTCTTAGGATCTTATGGGTATTAACAATATTGTTCAATATTTTTTATTGTTGGGGGAGAGTCTAGGCCCAAAGGAATTAGTGAGGAGCCAAACCTTTAAAATATTTAGCTACTATTATATTACACCAACTTCCCTGGTAGTTCACTAAATTCAAACTAATTTTGGTTAAGAGAGGCCTATTAAGGTGACCAATTCTTCTTAAGTTCAAACCTCCAAGAGCTTTCAAGTGAAAAACTTTCTCCTAGCTCACCAAGTTCATTATCATCTTCTCTTTAATACTAGACCATAAGAAATTCCACTGTATTTTCTCAAGAATATCTCCGAATTTACCAAGGATTTTGAATATGGAGAAGAAACACACTAGGATACCTTGTAGAGAGATAGAGAGAAGCTGGAATTTCCCAGCATTACTCAAACTTTTTCCCTTCTAGCCCACTAGATTATGTTGAAAGTGTTCAACCAGACCATTCCAATATTAGTTAGGGACTTCCTTTATGGTAAGTAGTAGGCTAAGATAACTATTAGGGAGGGATGCTTCTTGGGAGCCAAGAATATTAGTCACCTTTTCTCTCAAACTAGCAATGGTGTTGAAGAAATAAACTTTACTTTTTTGATAATTAATGTAGTGATTATATATCAACATATAGTGGTTTAGAGTGTCCTTCCACTCTTTTTCTTCATGAATTAATGAGATGCTGAATAAGATAGTGTCATGCAAAAACTATTAGATAACTTGTGGGGGACACCAGGAGGTAGCTTTTATACCCTTAATTCTGCTAGAGTTAGTTAAAGAAACTAGATTTCTACTTAAAACTTCTACCACAATAATAAAAAGGTAAGGAGATAAGGGGTCACCTTGATGCAATCCCTGGGAGGAGGAAAGGAAGTTTTCAGGGGTTCCATTAACAAGAAGAAAGCAATTGAGGTAACAACATTTTTAATAATCCTACTAACCATCTCACTGAAGCCAAGTCTACCAAGTATAGCGAAGAGGAAATCTAGCCTGACTTTATCAAAGGATTTGGAAATGTGCAATTTAATGGCCATATTTAGGATCTTAGACTTTTCCATCGAATGAATCACCTCATGGGAGGTTATAACCATGTTGAGGATCTGCCTCTTAAGAACAAACCTATTTTGGTATGCCCAATGAATTTTTCTAGGAGGGGCTTAATGTGATTTACCATAACCTTAGCTAGAACCTTATAAATAGCGTTACAAAGGCTAATGGTTCTAAAGTCTCCCAGTCTCCAAGGGTCCTCAATCTTTGGGATGAGCACAATGAAGGTCAGGTATTTAGTTTCTTTAGTAGCTTTCCCAATCTTACAAAGTCACCATGAGCATGGCTGATGTCATATTTGACAATGTCCCAGATTTCTTAAGAAAAAGTAGGAGGGAAGCCATTAGGGCCATGGGGCTTTATACCGATCCATACTAGAAACAATAATTCTAACTTCTTCCTCCTTGACCTTGCTCATTATCTCCTTATTCATTTGTTTATTAATCATAGGTTGAAATGATCTCAATATATCATTTTGTAAAATACTATCAACTTGGGTAACCAGAGGGTCGCACATTTTGTGGAAGTAGGAGTTGATTTTATCTTCTACCTGTTCTACTTTGGTGATTTTGTGATCACTATCATCCAACAACATGTTGATAGTGTTTCTGTTTTTCCTTCTTGAGGCTGATCTATGGAATAACATCATTTTTTTGTCCCCCTCCTCCAACCATTATACCCTAGATCTCTTTTTCCAAAATATTTCCTCTCTATTCAGGAGGGATTTCCATTTGTCTTTACACTCCTTCTCCTCTTGGTAACTCTTAGATGTGTCTCTTTGTGCAAGTTTATTTTAGAGAGCATCTAGCTTTTTTTTAGTGGCCTTCTTATCTTTGGATAGACTTCCAAAAGAGGATTTATTCCATTTTTTCACTTCTCTTTGGATGCTAGATATATAGTTAAGACAAAACATAATTTTATTATTATCTCTATCTCTTCCATATTTTTATGAACTAACCTCTTCATGTTTGTCTTTGTCTTCTAAACACTCCCCTCTATATTATGTATCACGCACAAACATCCATATTCCTCCTCCAATAAATCTATATCTCTATTGTTCTCTCCTTTACACTCATTTCTCTTATATTAACATTTAATTATTCATGTCATGTTAATAACTTGTAGATACATAGATATATGTCCTTGTATATATATAGTTTAGATAATATGTAATTTTATTATTATCTCTATTTCTTCCTCATTTGTATGAACTAACTTCTTCATGCATCTCTCTATATAATAAACACATCCCTCTATAATATATATCACACACAAACATCCATAGTCATAATCTCTCTCTCTCTCTCTCTCTCTCTCTCTCTCTCTCTCTCTCTCTCTCTCTCACACACACACACACACACACACACACACACACACACACATACTCACGCACTCACTCTCAGACACATCTTATTTCTTCCTTCTGATCTCTAGACTTATCTCTCTATCTCCCTCCCTCTTTAACTCTATAATCTCGCCCTCTATTTCTCTCCCTATTATTTATTGTTTATTTTCTTACCATTTATCATCTTCTCATCTCCTCTATATTTCTCCTCATCTATCTCCTACCTTCTAACTCTATTTCTTTGTCCCTACATCTCTCCATTTCTCATGGACAATATATATCTATTTGTGATTTCTATTTTGACATAACTATCGTTCCCTCTACCTTCTCCTATTAATATTATTTTCTTTGTTATATTTTTCAATAGCTAGTTATTTCTCTACTTTTTTCTTTCTTCCTTTCTCCATCAAAAAGCCTTACCATGTACATATATTAACATATTTTTACATTTGTTTATATCTCTCTCTATTTCTAATTTCATGACCCACCTTAGGTGACTCCTATTTCATACGATGTCTTTAAAACTTTCAACTTAGTTGAGTTGGTCAATTTACCATGAATGCTATCTATGTGTATATATTGGGTAAGATTCTAAGTTGATATATTATTCAATTTAGACCTTAGTTGATATGTATTCCACTTAGATATTAGTCTAAGTGTAGTTTAACTATGTGGTTTTGATTTTTTGTCTTCATAAGTTTTCATTTATACAGACACATTTGGTTAATAAGTTGGTCAACTTTGTGACTATGTTTTCTACACACAAGTTGATGGTACATGATCTTGTGATGTTTTAATTATTACACAAGCTCAGATGCATATAAATGATTTATTTTATGTGGGCACCATAATGCTTACACTATATTTAATTGTGAATTGATATGTAATGATGTTACATTTAATGAATAAAAGAAAATATGATTTCATTTCATTTATTACCACATTTGAGAGATACTGACCTACTCCTATAGTATGAGTGTGACTCATTGGTTAGAGGTTGAAGGAAAGAATGCAGTTGAGGTAGAGGATGCTAGCTCCTCAACATTTCTAGGTATGGATGGGCTGGTAGGCACACTCCACTTAGTCCCATCTTTGTCAGTATCATGTCCGTATTTTAAGATATAATTTTAATAATAATTAGATAATATAATATTATTAATCAAATAATAATAATAAAGTGATATAAAAATAATTAAAAATAATTGAATATATATAATATTATCAATAAAATAATATTGAGAAATTATAAGAATATAATAAATGAATAAATAAACTAAATTAAATACATGAGTGAATATTCTAGATAGTATATTACCTTTCTAAGTTAGATTTGATAATAAACACAAAATAAAAAATTAATTCAATAATAATAAATAAATATTATAGTTAACCAAGTCTAATGAAAGTCCAAGAGATTAAAAAAAAAGACTATTAGAAAGTAAATTCCACCAAGATAACTAAGAGTGGGGGGAATTAGGTATCTGATTAATCCCACTTTAATCAACATTATTAAATCTTAAACATGTGATCAATAAAACCAAAAACCATAAGCATATACACATACACAATAACACTACATTAACTAGGGAAATCTTGGATGAGAGGGAAAATGGTACCCATAAAAATAATGTACTAATATATAATTTCCTTGCAAGAAGATGTACTCTATTTGAAGCTAATCAAATTCATTCTGTACATATCAGTCCCCCTTAGGAGACTTCAAATCCCAGTGAGGAGATTTTGACACATTTAGGAGTTGTGGAATGTACAACTTCACCCAATGTCAAAACAACTTAAGGGAAAAACCATTGAACCCACTAGCTAGCTACTGTTTTAATTATTCCTTTCAAAATAATAGGATGTGTTACTGATCTCACCTACTCAAAATTTTGTTCTTCCCTCTTACTATACCTTATCCATACAAAACACTCTTCAAATCTCAATATCAGATCTCTGACATCTCATCACAGTGGTCCCTTTGATCACATATTCACATTTACCAATCTTACTCTTACACAGTTAATCACATTTACATCTTTTGTTCCATCACTAGGAAAATAACTTTCCTTTATACCAATTCCTCAAAATAATTTATTGAGTAATCCTTGAGGATTTTCCAATCAATTATAATAGGACCTCATTAAGATAAAATAATTTCATAATTAGATGACATATTTGGCTCACATTCATTACAAATATTTCATACATGTCATCATTTAATTGTCAAAGGGGGTCATAGGCCACCCTATGACCCCCTTTGACTCATATTAACCATTCTAATATGTCCCTAGGGTTCCTAGGACCCCTAGGGACTTATGTCTTCATTTACTGTGTTAAAGGGGGTCATAGGGTGAACCTATGACCCCCTTTTACTCATATGAACAATTCTAATATGTCCCTAGGGGTCCTAGGACCCTTAGTGACATATGTCATCATTAAATGGGTTAGAGGGGGTCATAGGGTGAACGTATGACCCATATGAACAATTCTAATATGTCCCTAGGGGTCCTAAATGAATCAAAGGGGGTCATAGTGTGACATATGACCCACTTTGATCCACTAAATGATGACATATGTCCGTAGGGGTCCTAGGACCCCTAAGGACATTTTAGAATTGTTCATATGGGTCAACGGTGGTCATAGGGTGACCTATGGCCCCCTTTGACCCATTAAATGAGGACATATGTCCCTAGGGGTCCTAGGAACCCTAGAGAAATATTATAATTGTTCATATGGGTCAAAGGGGGTCATATGTTGACCTATCACCCCCTTTGACCCATTACATGATGACATATGTCCCTAGGATCCCTAGGGACATTTGTGAATCTCTCTTATTATACATGTTAATATATATATATATATATATATCGCAATATTTTCATTAAATATAATGTGTTATATTTTATTATATGAATATGTACAATAATATAATATATCTATAATAACGTAGTATAATAAATTAATATTAATATAATAACATATAATACATATTATATATTTTATACATATATTATATATATTGCGTTATTATATTTAGTAATAATAATAATAATATAAATTATATTTATAGATTATAATAAGAATAAAATAATAAATTATTATATATTAATAGATTATATCTTATATCTTTACATTACGTTAGTATATATATATATAATATATTAAAATACATCTTCACATAGTAATATAAATGAAATAATTTATAAATAATAAGCTATAACTCTTAAACACGGTTTTCCCTCCAAAATGTGTTGGGATTTCAAATTTTCTAGCAAAATCCATCAAGCCATATTGGATATCTAATTTGAAATCGGATGTCCAATTAGGCTTGGTATTTACCAACCCTTCCCTGTCAACCCAAAAGACATGTTTGAAGAGGGTTTTAGTGATACTCAGACTTCGGGTAGCCATCTGACAATGTTATTTTGATCGAAATTGAATGAAATGAAAAGGGTTCTTTAACATGGCTCTCGAGATTCTGTCAATATAGTTTCTGTAAAATTCTGAGTTCAATAAGTATTTATTAGTTAATTATCAATGAAGATTATTGTAAAGTGTTGATTGACAAACTTATTGAAAAATAGCTACAACTTTCAAATGGTATAACATTTTTTAAATCTAAAAGTTGTGTCACATTCTATGCTTCACCTAGTATAAGTAAAAAACAAATTAAATTAAATTTGGTAAAATTTTCTATTAGTTAAGGTGGTCAAACATGAGACTTTTGTTTTTTGTAAAACTTTTGGTAGAAAATTCATATTTAATTATTTATTTGGAATAAAAATACCAAAAAATATGTGTCACATCTAGACATGAGTCTACTTTTCATATCTATAATTATATTTAAAAAATATTATCATTTGATTTTGATTAAGGTGGTCAGACATACACCTACTTTTTATTTTTGCCCTAAAATTTTTATAGTACTGTATTAAAATTCAAACTTTTGACCAATCAATTATTTTTTCTCCTGATAAGGCCTAGTAGTTTAGAAACTACATTCAATTTCCTACAGATTATTTTCTTACAACTTTTTGATATAAAGTCTATAACCACTTTAAAATTATGTGTCAAGTTTACATAACCCTGATTTGTTGGTTTTTCACTACCACTTAAGGCCATAGTTTGGTTGACCATGATCTTGAACATACCCAAATACAATCTTGTTTCTTTCTAAGAAAAGAAACCAATCTTCCTCCAAGAAAGAATGCTCCACCACTAGTGTTCTTGTTGTCATCCATACTACCTACCCAATTCACATTAGTATATGCACATAAAGTGAAATCACTCAATCTGTCATACCAAATTCCATAGTTAGATGTTCCTTTCAAATATATGAATATCCTCTTGACTGATACATAATGATACTTCTGATGATTAACTAGGAATCTAGCTACAATCCCAATTGCATTTTCTATATCTAGTTTAGTGTGAGCCAGATATTGTAAACCTCCAATCATAGATTTGTACTTCATCTACTTATCTGTAGGTGTCTCATGTTTGCTAGATAAATTCTAACCAGTTATCATGGATGTACTAATAGGCTTACAAATTTCCAATCCAAGTCTCTTCAAAAAATCCTTCAAGTACTTAGCTTGTGAAATAAAAATACCAACACTCTTCTACAAGATTTGCAATCCTAGAAAAATCTTTATTTCTCCTACCATGCTCATTTCAAACTCATTCTTCATGTTTTAAAAAAACTTATCACTTGTTTCATCATTAGCTCTGAATATGATGTCATCAACAAATATTACTATTATTAACAAACCATTCTCATTATTTTTTGAAATACAAATTACTATCTATTGTACCTTCAAAAAATCTAGGCTTTGCCAAATAGTTGTCCAACCTTGCATACTAGATTCTAGGCTCTTGCTTTAGAAATAATAGAGATTTTTTATTTTGCATACCATGATTTTTTCTTCTATCAAAGGAAAACAATTAGGCTTCTCAATATATACCTCTTCTCCAAGTTTTCCATTTTGGAAGACTAATTTAACATCCATCTAATATACCTTGAACTTCTAATTTGCTACATAAGCCAAGAACATTCTTACTACTTCAATTCTAGATACAGGTGCATATATCTCCTCATAGCCCATGCCTTCTTGCTATGAATATCTCTTTCATTCAAGTCTAGCCTTGTTCCTCAAAACTCCACCTTGCTCATTCATCTTGTTTTTGAATACCCATTTGATTCCTATCACATTATTATCTTTAGGTCTAGGAACTAACTCCAATGTTTCATTCTACACAATATGATATAATTCTTCCTTCATTGCTTGAATACAATGATTATCTTTGCATGCTTCATCTGTATTCTTAGGTTTAACTTGAGAAGTCAAACACATCTCTTCATTAACTTAGTTTCTTGTGATCACAACTTTGTCTTTACTTCTAATTATCTGCTCTGGAGGATGAGTCTTTGTTAGATTCTTGTTAGGGGTAGGAGTTGACATCTCAACTCTTATCTCATCTCTAAGCTCATGCTCAATGATTAACACATCATTTTGTAGATCATTGTTAGTCTCAAATAAAACTTCTGCATTTTTTCTAACTATTCTAGAATTTTCTTCTTCATTTGAATTGTAATCTAACATCTTTTCCTTAGTTCCAAACTTCTCATCAATCTTAAAATTTTTGCACTCAACTATTGTCTTAGTTCTATGATTTAAACATCTGTATGCCTTACTTTTCAATGAATACCCAAGAAACATACCTTCATCACTTCTTGGATCAAACTTTCCAACATCGTCATCTATCTTAATATAACACTTGCTTCCAAATATTTTGAAATATTTAACTAATGGTGAATGACCAAACCATATTTTATAACGTGTCTTGCTTATACCTTTTCTGATCTATACTCTATTCATAATGTACACTGCTATATTGACTTCTTCTCTCAAAAATGTCTTGGATATATCATTCTCAAACAACATCCCTTTTGATGCCTTTGCTAGTAATTTGTTTCTTCTATTCGTAATCCCATTTTGTCCAAGTGTCCTAGGTAAAGATAATTGCCTTTTGATTCCATTCTCTTCACATGTTGAAATATGTTAAACTCTCTAGAGGTGAATTCTCGTCCTCTATCAAATCTCAAACATTTTATCTTAACTCTATTCTTAAATATCTTGAACTTCTCAAGAACTTTAGAATTCTCTTTAAGAAATGCTACACACATCATTCTAGTGAAATTATCAATGAAAATAATGAAACACCTTTCACCATAGAATGCTCTTGTTCTTGAGGGACCAATTAGATCTATGTGAAAAATCTCTAAGTTCTCGATGGTACTGAACTTTATGCTGGGAAAGGATGCCTTCTTTTACTTAGTCAAAATACATTATTTGCAAGCCACATTAGTAGGCTTAATTATCTTTAGCAGATCTCTGATCGCAAATGTGCTACTAACCTTTACAATATTATCAAAGTTTATATGATAGAATCTCATATGACATAACCAAATTTTATCCACTTTAGAGACCAAAAAAATCATCTCAGTGGGATTCAATTGAAATACATTACCTTTGGACCTAGTTCTAGTTCCAATCATCTTACCATCCTTATCCTTGATAGTGCAAGTCTTTTTCGTGAATTGAAATTGACACCCTTTTTCCATCAACTATCCAACACTCGAAAAATTATGCTCCAATTCATTAACAAAATAAACACCATCAGCGTTACTTCTTCCATCTAAAGTAATCAATCCAATCCCTATAATATGATAGGCTACATTGTTACCAACTCTAACAATGCGTCCATCATAGTTCCCAAATTTAGCAAACCTATTCATATCACTAGTCATGTGATGTGAATAATCATTTCCTATTGTCCAATCAAATTTCTTTTTAACTTAGGAAACTAGAGCCTTTTCTTCTCTAATTTCTCTATCAAGATCATCTTCTTTAATAGCTACAAATCCTAGCTCATCATCACTTTCACTTTGAGATCTTTCATTAGATTCCTCATCTTCATTAGTGCACAAACAATTTCTATCTCTTCTAGGCTTAAAATTTCCCTTCTAATTTATCTCTCTTTTAGGACATTTAGATTCATAATGATTAAACTCATTACATGTCCAACATTTAAAGATATTCTTACCATATTTTTCTCTTATCACAAGAAGTGTTATACCTTCCTCAATCTTCTTGCCTTAATCAGATCTGGTTTTGCTGCTACCAACAAGATCTCCATGTGTGCTTGCACTTCTAGACAAGCTTGGACAAACATTCAAGGAATTGTAAGTTGTCTCAACTCTCGTTAGTTATCCTGATTGCCTTAGATCTACTTCTACTACTTCTAATCTTTTAAGCAACATTTCCCTAGTAAAATCCTTAGTGCAAGGTATAAGTAAATGAATCATCCAGGCAACTTTCTTGAATGGTGCTGTCAAAGTTTTCAAGATCTTCCACACAACCTCATCCTCTTACTTGGTCAAATCCCATGACTTGATTCCTGCAAAAAATTTTGATATTCTACCAATGTAGTTTCTTACAGATTCATCTTCCATCACTTTAGCATTTTTAAATGCACATACCCAATTCTGCAATCTTTCTCTCTTTGTGTAAAATAGATTCTAATACATTCCAAATTTCATGAGATGTTTGAAGTGTTTATGCCTGACAATATTCATTCTTTGGAAGAGATAATAGTGGATATTCTCTAGCTCTCATGTTTCACATGAACATATCTCTCTCTACTTCACTGCATTCTTCAATCTTATCTTCTTTCACAATCAGCTTTTGACTCTTTGTCAATATCTAACAACCTAGACCCATACACCATAGATCAGTCCTAATTTACTCCTTGCAACTATCATGGTTGGCCTCATCAAATCTAGGATTATACTTTGTGAAAAGATTTGCCATCAATCTCAATGTTATTAAGTTTATCCTTCAAGGGCCTAATGCTCTAATACCAATTGTTAAAATATATAGTCCACAAATATAACTAAGATGGGTGGGGTTGGGAGGGGGGTGTGAATCACTTATCCAACTATTATAAAAAATATCAACTTTAAAAAAAATTAAGCATATGAGTAATATAATAAAAAACCACAACAAGATACTTATACAAAATAACACCAAATATGTTAGCTAGGGAAACTCTTGATCAGAGGGAAAACCTCAGTTGGTATGGTAGGGACAAGATGATGTACTAATACAAATATTCTTGGTTAGAGGATGGACCCTCTTAGGAGTATATAACAACATTTAGTACATATAAGTTCCTATTAGGAGACTTTGAATATGTCTTAATTCCACCCAGGTTAGGAGTTGTGCCAACCCTATTAGGATTTGTGGAAGAAAATTGGACCCACTGCCCAAAGAGATTCAAGGTTAATACCAATGAACCCACTATCTAAATGATCTCTATACTATTCCTAGAAGAATAATACAAATGAATAGTGCTTCCTTTCTCTATCTTTTCAACTGAACTGTTGATCCTTCTGATCTTGTATCCAGATCAAAAAACTTGCATCCAATAATCCCGTTGATCACTTACTCACATTCAATAAACACTCTGCTCCTCGTCCTACTTTTCACTTCCTATAATATCACATCTTAAAAATAAGGAAAAAATATTTCCTTTATACCATGTCTTCAAAATAATTCCTTGAGTTGGCCTTTAGGCTTTCCCAATTAACTATTATAAGATAATTAATTAATTTCAATTGCAATAGCATTATGGGCTCATAGTCAATGCAAAACGTCAGATGTGTGATACTAGGGCTTGCACATCCACTGACATCATCTTTCACTAGTTGAATATGTACCTTCTCATTACATCTAAGATGAAATATATAATATAACATCAAAAACTATTTTCTAAGCACCCTATCTCTGAACTGCTCTGTATAAACCATGTCCGACTTCTGTACATCTTCAAATTTCATGTTGCACAGTGAAAAACATGATTAGGACACTATACTAAAAATTTCCATAACTTCACATCACTAGACAAACTTAATCATGAATACAACGTGTCAATGCTCTCCAATGCTTATGATAATCCCCCAATGTAGTATCATCAAAATCCATGCTAACAAGTACCTCATCCTAGTAACTTCCAATCTTGAAGTTCACTACCCATGAACTTATGGTCATCTTGCACCCAAGAAATATGGTATGGATGCTGGTGTTTCTATCTCTCTAGCTTCAAATTTATGGCCATCCTTTATGACACTAGATTTTCAGTACTTCCCACAATTAATGATCATATCAAAAAACTTATTTTCACATTTGGACCTTATGTGAAACAAGCTCCTTCTCTGATCATGTTCATTTTTTCCACCTAGAAAAATTCTTCTATTAACTAGGACTTCCCATCTTTCAACATCTTCACCAACACATGCAACTCTTTCCTATCTTTTTGTTCTTAGATCTATCCTGAACTTTTGTGCTAAGAAAATTCAAATGCTCTATACCATTCTTCACCATAGTGAACACATTTCCCATGAAAGCCTCCTCTTCCATATCCTTGTCCTCTCCCTCTTCCTCTATGATATCTATTATTTTGATTGTATAAATGATTGGAATTGTTCCTCCTTTGGTTTTGACTGCTACCTCCTACCAAATCCTTATTTTTTAGATCACCGTTTTTGCCTCCATAAGACTATCTAGCAGATCTTCTACTGTAATCTCTACCACTATTTTTGTTATCAAACTTTTTTCTTAGCTTCTCCTCAACTCCTGGGTAAAATTGGTAAACCTCCTCAATACTGGTCACTTAAGAAAGAGTTAGCTCCTCTTGAATACTTGGCCTTAACCCATTAATATAATGAGCCACTTTCTCATTACTAGCTTCTTATTGGCCAATGCTAATGAGAAACCAGTAAAACTCTTTGGTATACTCTTGAATAGATTTTCATGCCTACTTTGACCCTTGTATTTTCTTCAATAGATCAAGCTCATAATCCACAAGAATGAACCATCACTTCATTTTAGTTACCATCAAATCCCATCTGGTGATTTTTTCCTTTCCTCTTTTATTTTGATTCAAGTGGATCTCCTGCCACTAGATATTTGCATTACCCTTCAGTTTGGCCTTCACAAACTTGACCCTATTTGAATCTTCAATATATTCATATTTAAAGTACTCTTCTAATTCATTGATCTAATCGATCAATTCCTCTAGATTGAGATTTCCCAAAAATATGGGAATGTTAAACTTAGATCTTTTTTCAATACTAGAAATGGCCTTAAAAAGCTTTGCCTCCTCTAGGTTGATAACTTCCTCTATTGTGGCTTGGTTTGTGTTACCTTCTTCTCTTCAATCATCGCTTTCATCATCCCCTACAACAAGATTCAATCCTCTATGCATTTGTTTTAGCATTTTCTTCTAGAGGGTTCTAAAATTCTCAGGTGTAACACTTTTGACTCTTCCATGACACTCTCTTTGTGTAGGCATTTTTGTACTTCTACTTAAATCCTAGTACAAACTACCTCATAATTGGCAATCTATCTACATGGTCAGCCCAAACCATAGCACTAGTGCGAACTGTATCACAGTCAATGATCTTCTACACACTTAGGAAATCTATGCCTAATACCACTTGATGAAGGATGGTTCCCTTAATATGATAAACACATGACAAAAATAAAGAAAAAATAGTAATTGCAAGAACAAAATATGCACGTCTTATTATTGCTACAAATGTAGAATTATAGAATTCATAATAACACTATGCTAACACTATGATAACCTACACTATGCTAACACTAACAATAAATATAAAGTTATCCAAATACACCTTTGACATTGATTTTTGGAAGTTTTGGTCGACCCAACTTTCGAAGATCATAACTCTCGAATGTTTGCTCTGATTGGCTATTATAACCACTTTTCGATAACTTCAGCTCCCGATCTACATGCTTTCATTGTGAAAGAATCCATTTGTCAAGTTTTTAGGCCTTATTTATAAACTTTAGGTTTCAACCAATGAGCCTAAATTTTATATACCAAAATTGCAAACAAAAAATATACAATAAATCAATGAATACTCATGATATAGCACAAAGCTTCAACCAGTTGGTTGATATATTCAAGATGAATATCCACCTTTGAAATTATGAAACTCTGAGCTCGTATGATTGACTTACTAAGTCGCAAGCCGCCATAGAAAATAACTCTGCATTAAGACAACCCTTATTCAAACAACTAAAATGAAATAATTTTTGATGATGCAAGATATCTCTTACACCCAGGATGTTCTTGTGTCAGACACCTAGGGTTACTTAAGAAGTGACCCCATCAGGACTAAAGTGTTCAGAGGGAAACTAAGATGGTTAACCTCCTCCATTACTAGCCATAATGAATCTTCTATCGGCCTCTCTTTCCATTTGATGAGGTATTCTTCATAAGTTTTGTTCCTTATACTTTTACTAACACGAATGTTGAGTATTTCTTCAATCTCCTAATTTGTAGCTGAACTAACTACTAGAATGCTACATTGTGCTTCTGTAACTTCATCTTCATTATCTCTTTCATAATACTCTATAAAATTTGAAGTTTTGAATACTAGTGAAATATTCAATTTAACAGGAAACTCAACTTCATAGTCATTTTCAAAATCATTCCATTTCACTATCTTACATGGTCCAAACTTCTTCATCTTCAGCTTATTGTATGTATCCACTAGAAAATGTTCCTTGCTCAAATGAACCATGAATTCATCTCCAATTTATAATTCCTTATACCTCCTTTTCACATCTACCTTAGCATTGTACAGTGTATTCATCTTTATAATGTGTTTCCTCCCATCCTAATGGATATTTTTCAAATGTTCAGTAAATTCTTCTACTTGAAAACTAGCTATTTCTACTTTATCCAACTACCTTAATTCAGAAGAATTTCTGGGACTACTCCCATATAAAATCATGAATGGTGAATAAACACTACTCCTATTGATAGAATTATTATATACAAATTCTGCCTATGGTAAAATCAGATCCTAGCCTTTTGGATTGTCTCCAACCAAACATCACAACAAATTTCCCAAAGTGTGATTCACAACTTTTGTCCATCCATCAATTTGTGGATGTTGTGATGAATTTAACTTCAACTCTAGCTTAAATTTTTTGAAAAATGTACACCAGAAATACTCAAAAAAATGGTATCTTAATTTGAAACTATACTTTTTGGCAAACCATGTAGTCTCATCACTTCTCTAAAATCAACTTTGCCACATGAACAACATCACTAGTCTTCTTGTAGGGAATGAAATGTGCCATCTTTGGAAACCTATCAACCATGATAAAAATAGAATCATTCCGTTGCTATGTCCTCGGTAATACGAGAACATAATCCATGCTAACATCTTCTCATTGCTTCTCTGGTACAAATAATGGGTGATACAACCCTATATTTTGCTTCACTCCTTTTGCCATCTAATATACTCTACAACTCTATACAAACTTCTTCACATCTTGCTACAACTGTGGTGAGTAATAATTCTTAGCAACCAAATAAATGGTTTTATCACTACCAAAGTGTCCAACCAATCCTCCACTATGCTTCTCCTTGATGAGATTCTCTCTCATTGAACTTATGGGAATGCACAATTGGCTTCTTTTGAACAACATACCATCTTCAATTATGAAATCCAACCACTCTATCTTGTCAAGAGTAACTGGTTTTGTATAAGGCTTCCAAGCTTCACCAAACTTAGGATCCGATGGATACAAATTACTGAGTTCCTTGAAACCAACCACCTCAATCTACATCTATGTTAGTAAAATTTTTTGTGTACTAAGAAAATCCACAACTCTATTAGACTTCTCACTACTCGGTTTCAAAAAACTATGTATAAATCTGAAAAACCTCAACCCACTTCAAATGCCTTTGGTTTAATTTTTCTTGACTATTCAAATATTGCAAAACTTGATGACCAATATAAAAAACAAAATACTTAGGAAGAATATAGTATCTCAACTTCTTCAATGTTTAAACTATAGCATGAAATTCTTGATCACAAACAAAAAAAATTATTTTAGCATTGTTCAATTTCTCACTAAAGTAAGAAATAGTTGTATGTTCTTGGCTAAAAAAAACTCCTATTGTTGTACCAATAGCATCACAATCTACTTCAAACACCTTGTTAAAATTTAGAACTGCTAAAATAGGCTGCTTTGTAACTTTTTGTTTCAACATATTAAAAATCTTATCTTCTCATATAGTCCACTTAAATTCTTTACTATTGTCTTTCATTGTTTCAGTCATGGGTCCACAGATGCTGCTAACACTTTCTATAAAAACTAGCTAGTCCATGAAACAATGTTACCTCTATAGCACTCTTTGGAGTAGGCCATTGAAGGATAGCCTTCACTTTCTCAGGGTTCATTTTTAGACCTTCTACTAAGTCTACAAATCCCATGTACACCAACATGTTCTTCATAAAACTACATTTCTTAAGGTTTAGAAACAACTTTTATTCCCTCAACTTATCAAGAATATTTCAAATATGCATCAAATCATCCTCCAATATCTTAATAAAGATCAAAATATCATCTACATATAAATGAAAAACTTATACAAAAACTCCTTCAGTACCTCATTCATGAGCCTCATGAAAGTGCTCAGTGCATTGGTTATCACAAAATGCATGACGAGCCACTCATACAGTCCTTTCCTTTGTCTTGAAATAATTCTTCCACTCATCACCTTTTCTGATACAAGTATGATGATACCCACTCTTCAGATATATGTTTGTGAAATACTTAGTCCCACTCAAACATTCCATAATATCATCCATCCTTGGTAATGCAAATCTATACTTGATTGTGATCTTGTTGATAGCTTGAGAATCTTTGCACATCCTCCTTTATCCATTCTAGTTTGGTGCTAATAATCATGGTACAACACATGGACTCAGACTCTCTCAAATTAAACCCTTATGTAACAACTCATGAACTTGTCTATTCAACTCTTCACTTTTTGCTAGTGTCATTCTATGCACTGCCTTATTTGGAAAACTTGCTCCTAAAATTCATCTAGGGTCTGATCTTCCTCACTGGGGGTAATCTATCAGGTAAATTATTGAATTCATTATTAGAGAAATCTCCCAACATATTTTTAACTAATGTAGGTACCTCCTCTATTTCTTCTTTAGACTCTTTTTGAATTATAGAAAATCTCATGCTTCATATTTTGGAGAAACTTCTTTCCATCAATGAAACATATTCTAGCAACACTACATACCTTTTCTTCTTTCTCCTTCAATGACTTCAACTTATGTTTCACCCAATCTTTTATCAGAGTGTAGGTATTTTCTCATCCATCATGTAGAACATGGCTTTCAAACTACCACAACTAACCTAAAAACATATGACATATGTCCATTTGTATGACATCATAAAGTACCTCATCGTGGTAGCTTCCAATCTTGAACTTCACTAAGAATTTCTCAATGACCATGAACTTGTGGTCATCTTGCACCTAAGCAATACGACATGGATGTGGGTGTTTCTATCTCTTTAGCTTCAACTCTGTGACAATCATTTCTGACACTAGATTGTCAGAGGTCCCACCATTAACAATCACATCACAACACTTATTTTCACACATGCACCTTGTGTGAAACAAGTTCCTTCTTTGATCAAGTTCATTTTTTTCACTTAGTAGAACTCTTCTATTAAATAGGAATTCTCCTCTTCCAACATTTTTAGAATGCGATGATCTATTATCTTCATCAACATGTTCAACGATTGTGTGGCCTTATGTTCCTCTTCCTCTATGATCTCTATTATATTGATCATGGAAACAATTGGGATTTTCCACTCTCTAGTTTTGACTACTACTTCTAGCCTCATCCTTGTTCTTTTGATAAGCATTTTGGCCTCCATAATACTGTCTGCCAGATCTTCCACCATGACATCTACCACTATTTTTGTTATAAAACTTTTTGCTTAACTTCTCCCGAACTCTTAGGGAAAACTAGCACACCTGCTCAATATTGATCACTCAAATAAGACTTAGCTCCTCTTGAATGCTTGACCTTAACACATTAAGATAACAAACCGCTTTTTCCTTATCAGCTTCTACATGGTCAATTACAATGAGAACTTGGTAAAACTCTTCATTATACTCTTGAATATATTTTCCTGCTTGCTTCAACCCTTGCATATTCTTCAATAGATCAATCTCATAATCCATGGGAATGAATTATCACTTTATTTTAGCTACCATTTGATCCAATCTAGTGATTTTTTCCTTTCCTCTTTTATTTCGATTCAACTCTCCTGCCACTCCATCTTTGCACGACCCTTCAGCTTAGCCTTCAAAAACTTGATCCTATCTGGATCTTCAATATCTCCATATTCAAAGTACTCTTCCAATTTATTGGTACGATTGATCAATTCCTCTAGGTTGATATTTCCAAAAAATGTAGGAACATCAAACTTAGGTCTTTTTCCAATATTGGAAATGGTCTTAAAAAGCTTCGCCTCCTTTGGGTTAAGAACTCCCTCTACTGTGGCTAGGTCTAAGTTTTCTTCTTATCTTTCATAGTCACTTTTATCATCCCCTATGAGAAGATTCATTCCTTTGTGCATCTATTCTTGCATTGCTTGTGCAATTTACCTCTAGAGGGTTCTAAAATCCTCAAGTATAATAGCTTCGACTCTTCCACCATGCTCTCTTCATGGAGACATTCTTGTGCTTCGACTGAACCTCTAGTGCAAACCGCCTCACAATTAGAGATCTGTCTACACACTTAGTCCAAACCATTGTCCTAATGCAAACTACCTCATAGTCAACAATCTATCCACATAGTCAGGAATTATAACTCTAATACCACTTAATGAAGGGTGCTCACATTAATGCCATAAACACATAATAGAAACAAATAAACAACAACAATTGTGAGAACAAAATATTGACTTCTTATTGTCACCACAAATGCATAATTACAAAATTCAAAATTACAATATGCTAACCCACATGGGCACCTTCATTACAATAATCTGCAAGACAAAGCTATGAACTATCACTTAGAGCTATCTTAGACAATGTTTGAGCATTTCTCAAATAGGAAAGTTTATGCCACCTAGAAAGGTTCTAGACACTCAAACTTAATACCTAGGGCTAACAGACCCTAACAATACTTATAAAGTTTTCCAAATACACCTTTGACATTTATTTTGGATGTTTTGGTTGGCTCAACTTTTGAAGACCACGACTCTCTAATTGTTGCATCAATTGGCTATTATAACCACTTTTTGGAAACCCTAGCACATTTAGGCCTCCAATGGTGATCCTAAAGTTTATATACTAAAATTGCAAACCAAAAATGTAGAACAAATCCATGAATAATAATGACATGAAACTAAGATTCAATTGGTAGGCTGGTATATCCAAGATGAATATCTACCTCTTAAATTAGGACATCCAGAGCTTGTATGACTGACTTACCGAGTAGCAAGCCTCCACAAACATCAACTTTGCATTAAGACAACCCTTATTCAAACAAATTAAATGAAATATGATTAGTTAATGCAAGATTTCTCTTACACCTATGATGATCCTGCATCAATAGCTCAATTTCTTTTAATTATTTTTCTACGAGAGGTCTCTTAATTGCAAGATTTAGCTTCTTTGATATGAATTTCAAACATCAATGTAATGTCTCCTGGTACGATAGTTTAGATATGTGGGATAATCATGTTGAAGTCTCTATTATTTCTATTAGTTATTACTTATAAACTTTGTGTAATTGAGAAGATATAGGTTGTGGTAACATTATTTCAAGAACGTTATGTGCATAAATAATTAATAATACTAAAATATTATTCAATTCTTGTAAGTCTCATAAAACATAAGATCCTAATTCCCAATGTAAACCCTTCTTAAGGTGAGATTGTGATCAAATGCTTAGCTCCTGGGGCTCTAATTAATAGAACAACTCTCCACTAAGCACCATCTTGTCACATACTTTTCCCTTTAAGACCTTATGGATAATAAATCTTGATATATCCATCCTTCCTAGGAGAGAGTTCTTTCTCATCCTAAGCCTTATGAATACCTGATTTGGGTGAATCAATCCTTCTTAGGAAAGGTATTATTCATCCCAAGTCTTATGGGTAAACACATGGGTATATCCATCCTTGCATGTGCATTTGTTTAATTATATATCGGTCATTTAGAGAATACTTGATTCATTGCCTTACTTCCCTATGAATATTAAGTTATGGAATATCTTTCGAAGTCCTTAAGAGAGGTTAAGTCTTTTCCATAATTCCTTCTAGGAATTATTATTGTCCTCTTATAAGTGCCTACTTAGAGTAGTATATTTCTTCCTTCCATTGATCTCAATAAATTCCATGCTCTATAAGAATTTATAATTAATTGTAAGGAATCACTAAATCAATGTTTGGTCATATACATTTTGACTGATGTTTTTTTTTCATCTTTTTGAGTTCCATCTGAACATTGTTGAATTATCAATTCCTCTTACTTGAATTGTTCCCTTGGTTATTCATGTCTATTAATGTTCTTTCTTTCATATATATTGACAAGCACATGTTGTGTCTTGTTTGATCTGAGATGAATACTATGTGATAGATGTTGAATGAGTTATGAGTTCTTAATTTTACTTCTTCTTTCACATGTACTTGATAACAATTTTCTTCTTAGATGCTAAATATCAAATGTCACTTCTAAACAACCATTTTGCTACCTACTCTTGCAAGAACTCTATATATTTTCACCTCTATTTTAAAATGAATGCACTTCAAAACTACAAGACAATGATTAAATTTCTAAATTTTATTAAATATTTTTAATCATTGGTCAGTTCTTCAATAACCAAGCTAACTCAATGCATGACTATTGTAGTTTATTGTGATAGGGGTAATGAACTGCATCAATTTGGGAATCCATTGTTATCATTTTTATTAAACATTATTATTTAATTAAAACTATCATATGCCTTATTTTTTACATTGAAGATTGCTACTACTATAGAAAGCCTCTAGACTTAATTATATTTCAAATTTAATTCATAATTATTAATTTTTTACTCTTTCAAATAACTAAGTATTTTAGCTTGAGGTAATATAATTCAAGAGTTCATTATCATTATGTATTTTTTCCAATGAAAGTGATTAAAAAGGTTAATTAGTTATTATTGAATATATTTTTTAAATCATTTTTATATTTATTGATAATAATATTTTAAGAGAACATTTTAAAAATTTGTTCCAAGCCTACATCTAACTAGAAGAAGTATAATAGTACTTATGTTTTAGTTTGAAAATCAATTATATTTAATTTCTAAATAAATTGTTTAGTTGTGTTTCAAATATGTTAAAGATGGAAACATTTATCAATATCATCCAATGACACAACAATCATTCTCATTTATCTTAATCTTATTATTTTTCATTGATGTGAATTATTTTATTTGTACTTGTTTTGAAAACCAAAATAAATTTACTTTTTATCAAGATAAAATGAAAAAGTAATATATTAAATATTAAAAATATCAATGACTAAAGAAAGATACTTTAGCTAAAATAAGAATTCATTTTTATTTAAGAATTATTTTATTAAACATTTTATGAAGGATATGAATTTGACATATGGAATAAATTTATTTAAAATTAATAAATAACCAAAATCTAAATACATCCACATATTACTAAATTGAAAACTATGCTCTTTTATGCCTTTAAATAAAAAAGAATGCAAAAAGACCCAATGTTATTATAGTTTTGACTCTCAAGTCATGATAAATTCATGTAAGCCTCAATGTATTGAGAAAAATATGAAACATAACTATGTGGATGAGTGGCTTCAGAAAAAATATGAACAATAATCATCTCGATGAGTAGTATTTCAAAATACAATGCACAATCTATTCCTAGCTTTTCTAACATTAGAATGTAAAATGCAATGATCCTAGACACAAATTAAATATCCTTCTCTAAAATGCAACGATGTTTAACATCAGAATTGTCATGATTACAATTTCCAATTTTTACTTTTGATATCCTTCTTCCATCCAATGTTTCATTCATATCACTTGAGTCATTAGCATCACCTACAACATTAAAAGCGTTAGATGATAAAAACATTGAAGCAACAAATTTTTAAACCTTACATTACAATCAGTCCTTCAAAATCCATAGATGAAGAATATGATAGAAAAATTTAACAAATATATAGATCCTACTATATGTTCCCTTCGAATGCCAAAACTATTATAAATATGAACTTTCAAAAAAGACATTTCATGAGATCGCAATTTTAAAAAAATAAGTGAGATGAAATGGTTTACTAAAACCAATTTCTGCTAATCAATTATCATATATAGTCATTTCTTCTCAAGCAAAATGTCCTCAAATAGAAAAGCGCAACTAAGTGGAGCAAAAGATTATTTCTATGGTGACATTTGTCTGAAACAAAAACTCTTTTCAGTACCATGGATTGGAGGAGATTGGATAAGAATCTATGACCGAAAAATCAAACTCATTTTGAAATAATTTTAGATTTTTTTCAGCTATCATTTTTACCCATTTCTTCAAATGTGAGAGGGAAAAAAACAACATACAATGATGTACGCAAGCACTATTTTATCCATAGATTCTTCAAGAAATTGCAATATTTTTTGAGTTATTGCTATTAAAAGTCTTGTCTTTAAATTGGAAACCATAAGTTTCCTATTTTTAGTGTCAATATTCACCTTATGGAAAATACTATTCAATAGATTGAAGTTTTCCAATCTATATTTTATAGAAAGTATCTTTTCAATGATATCAGATTTTATAATTCAATAAATTTGAATCGAAAATAAATTTATCTCATTTGAACAAAGTCAAATATAAGATTGTCAAATACTTTACCTTTTAAGTATCATTTGTCATATATTATGATCGCTTACTGCTTTTAGAGAAGACCTAGTGGAACATAGCGGGCACTGTAAACAACCAACAACCACGGAAATTAAATTCGATCTTAAAAAACACACAAAAAAAAAACATTAGTTCGCCACAATTTAATGCTTCTCAAGAACACTAGTATTAAAAGGAAGATAAGATAAATTTAAGTTACCTCAAAAAAGGTACTAGTCTGTTCTTTCAATTGTATTATGCATGATCTTCCGAAAAAATGTCCACATTTAAGAGAACTGGATTTGATGTTTTCAAAAAAAAAAGTTTGAGACTTATTTGAATCTACAACATACCAAAGATAATGTATACGGTTCTGAGCAAATTCGGCATGTCAGGGAACTATTAAGTTGTTGAACATACAACATACCAGAGCTTTCTTCTTCTTCGGCTTTCTGAAGTTTCTCTATATATGACTTTTCTCGCTCTACAAGCTTTTGGCTATATGCTGTGTAGGTTCATATATTGATGTTTATATGCTGTATAGGTTCATATATTGATGTTTATATCACAAGTGTAATTAAGCTAGAGGCTCCTTGGAGTATGGATACCAACTTTTATGGCGTAAGATTTTTTCAATTTAGAAAGTACAAACTCGCCGTTATGTTTAGATCTCCCATTCTCTATTATGGATAAGTTTTTATCTTATTTAAATAGATATTGTGAAAAGACTATTCAAATAATAAAAGTGAACATGGTAGAATAGTTTCCAACGACACTAATGGGAATATCGATAGCTTAGGACGAGGAAGTCTAAGAAATAGCACTCCTTCAACTTTTTCATCTTCAAAGCAGAATAGTGCACTTTTATGTCTATAGTAATGGATTGTGTTGACATACAATTGGTCTATATTGTAATACATTTATAAGAGTGAAAAATGTGTTTTATTCCCACTTATATTTTGGGTTTATTATACAAGTCTAATTAAGTACATAGGCTTCTTGAGCTTTGAGTACCACATTTTTTAATGGCCTAAAATATAGAGACAAAATATATTGATTTTCCATTGTTGATTATAGATAAGATTTGAATTTATTTATACTGTTAATGTAGAAAGTCTATTTCAAGTACCATTTAATGTCATATTTTAAAGTAATTATATTTGTAATGTTAGCTTTAGCTTTTCAAAAATTATAACAATTTAATTTTTAAGGTAATACATTATTTAATTCTTAATTGTTCTATTTTAAATCAGTTTAGAAGTTTCTAATTCCGTTATCTATAAATAAAATATTGTTTATAATAAGAGTAATATATAGTTTTGGAAGTAATTGATAGTAGCCAACAAGATGAGGGCTGACCCCAAAGTACAAAAAGGCTGAATAAACAACCAGAGGTAACCTCTCTGTCAACTAACCTATACCAACTTTAAACTTCAAAAAAATAAAATATGTTCATAGTCATTTTAGCAATACTAGTAGTCTTTAAACTAATATGCATAATAGTCTTTAAAATAAAATAGCAGCCATTAAAAAATTGCTTCTATGAGTCCTCTTAAATTACATAAATATAAAGACCTCATCGGCTACCAAGTTTAGAGGCATAAACATAAACAATCCAAAAAAGGAAAAGACACAGGGCTAGCTGCCCTTCTCCAACCCATGAGCATCCTCCTTCTCAAGCACATGCTTGTCCTTGTTTTCACCTTCCACTTTAATAGGTTTTTCCAGGATGGTTTTTAACCAATTCTCAACCAGGAACCCATAGATGGAACAAGTGGTCTTAGTGACTTTGCCCAGGTCCTTTGCCTATTTGTTAGCCTATAGATAATAAAGGATGTTGGCCATGGAGTGCATGACCTTGGTGGAAACTCTACCAATGTTTCAAAGCTCTAGTAGATAGTTCTTTGTGTTGTCATCCAAGTCCCTTATGGACTTCTCCAGTATTTCCAGTCTCACCTTTCTATGGTTATGCTTTCCTTTCTTCCCAAAACCTTTGGGGGTTTCTTTTCTTAGGGAGATGATATCATCCCCCCCACTCCTAGCCAAGGTAGCCTAGGGAGTTTTAGATACATGGGAGGGACATATAGGGCTTGGTTTAGGTTTCCTGTCCCAAGGTATTCTCTTCTTTCTAGCAGGTTTATCACTTTCGGAGGAATCATAGTTGGAGTCATGCACGGGGGGTAACTTAAATTTTTCCATTTGGAGGCATTTTCTAGCCGTCCTAGCACTTTTCTTACCTTTCCCAGTGTCTAAATCTATCTCAATTGAGCTAACCTCTAGGCTAATTTTGACATTAGGAGGAGGGGTTTTCTTGACCTTCTTGTGGCTAGGGCTAGGGCTAGGGTCAAGGGAGGCTCGGGGGTGTTAGAGGCAAGGGTGTTAGTCAAAAGTGGTAGATTCACGATAAGATATTGGGTATAAAGTTTATTCATCAACCCGTGGTCTATGAAGTAGAAGGTTTTCCCTCCTCATGTTTCCTCCTTATCATCCTCTAGTCAATTGAATAAGAAAAATAGGAAGGAGATGTGGTCCAGCTTCCTAAAATGATTTAGGATGGAGAAATCATAGTAGTATGGTACCTAGAAATGGTCCTCAAAGGTGATATATTGCATGATGGCATAATAGATGATGTCCCAGTGCTTAGTAAGGGCAAACTGAGAAAACTCACCACACATTCTCTTCAGTTCCTCTTTGCCCTTGAAGAATTTTCATAGCCTAGCTTCCTCCTTGACATTTTCTTGCCTCCGCTAGTTCTTTCCTTCCATCAAAAATTCACCAACCCTCAGAATGGTTTCTTCCAAAATATTGAAGCTCATGCCATTAATAGTCACCTTCCTATCCTTCCAAGTCTAGAAGAATTGCATCAATATAACCTATTCACACCTCACCATACCCTCCATATACATAAAAGGCCACCTTCTTGCAAGTACACCATCACCACCTTGGTTCTATGAATGCTATCTTCCACACCCACTGATTCTATTCGATGACTATTTCCCATATTGTCACCCAAATCAACCACTAATTCATTAGACCACATAGCCTTCTTGTAGGTTTTGATGTTGATGGATATAGATTGAAGACCCGTAGAAAATAAAATGAAAAGGCATTGCATGACCATCATAAGTTTGCAATGTTTCCCAAAAAATAAAAAATCTCTCTTCTCAGAACTTGTGAGCGTTCTCTTTCCTTTCGTATGACTACTGCCAATTGTACCATGTGTAGGAATTCATTAACCTATCATTTTGATCATTAGTAGATCATTCATTGCGTCTCACCAAATCTTCCCTTTGCATCCTTTTATGGAAATCATTAATATTCACAATAGCTAAAATCACAATGCAAATCAGTAAACAATCATTCCAAAAACTCCCTTCATGAAGTGTCTTGTTCATACACCCACATGGAGAATAGAAGGTCTGCCACCCATTTTGGTTATTCATATGGAATTAATGATGGTATGCTCCCTTTCCATCACAACTTGAGTTGATGATTACAATCTTTTGAGGTCATCCCATTCCATAAGGTGCATGCCACTGTAGCAAAATTTAGCCAGTCCATGTGACACACGATTGCCCTCTTGATATATATGGGCAACATGGATCTCTTGAAAATATTTCATCAACCTTCAAATTTCCTTGATTATACTTTAATTGAATAATTGCTTCTATCTTCTCTCTTTGCAACCTTAATTATTAACATTGAGTCTCCCTTAATAGTTGGTTTATTGAATCCCTATGCTCTCATAATTCCCAGTGCCCTAAGAAGTGTCGATGTTTCTACTTCATTGTTAGATCCCCCTCCACAGTTTCCTGTGTAGGCGACAACCACATTTCCCATACTATTGCAAAGGGTACTTCCCACGGTAGTGCTACTCAACATAGTCAAACCATCAAAGTTTCGCTTGAGCCAAGAGTCAGGGGGGATACCAAACCAACTTCATTGTAGCCAAAACTTTGGAATTGTCAAATTGAACCACCATTCTAAGCTAAATCTCATTTCATATAAAGCTTTCTTGAGGGGGAGGGGGGGGGGGGGGTGTCGAGGGGCTTCTAGTGCCATACCTTGCTACATTCTTTTAGAAGCCTAATAGTGATTTGTGAAAATTATGTTGTTTCTTTCCTTCTAGATATTCCATAATATGTATGGGGGAAGAATCATCCATAAGTTTTTGAGGTATGGGTGGTTAGACAGACCATTTCAGTGAGTGAATTATTCCAAATTTCTATCCATGCACCATTGAACTTCCCATAACACAAGAACCTCCCTCCACATGACCATGGAAAATGGGCACTGAATAAGCATATAATTAATAGATTCAATTTCATTAAGACATAAAATAAAAAAATTAGCAAGTTGGAACCCTCTACGCAATCAAAGGTTTTCAATAGTGAGAATCAACCCATGTAAGGTCATCCACCAAAAGAAGTTTATCTTGGGAAGAATCCAAGGGTGCCAAACTTTAATTGAATTAGCGTGTGCCACCTCCCCATAGGTTATAGAGGTGACAAGACTTAACTATGAACTCCATCAAAGGCGTGAGCTTTCAAACTAAAGAATCCTCCACAAGGGTGAAAGAAATCTTGCAGTTGTGTAGGAGGAGCTACAAATCATGGGCAAGGCCCAACTCCTTAGGCTCAAGGTTCTGGAAAGTAATTCATTGTCTCTTAGGGGTGATAAATTTTTTGGTCTAGGGGCCATACATTCTAGTGCAATCCTCCCATAGAGACAAAAAATTAGTTTTCATGAGTGGATTCTCATGAATCCGTTGATCCTCCTAGAAGTCAATAGAATTGCCATTCCCTAAAATCTAGTGACACCATTTCTTAGGATCTTATGGGTATTAACAATATTGTTCAATATTTTTGATTGTTGGGAGAGATTCTAGGCCCAAAGAAATTAGTGAAGCCAAACCTTCAAAATATTCAGCTACTATTATTACACCGACTTCCCTGGTAATTCACTAAATTCCAACCAATTTTGGTTAAGAGAGGCCTATTAAGTTGACCAATTCTTCTCAAGTTCAAACCTCCAAGATCTTTCAAGCGAAAAAATTTCTCCCAGTTCACCAAGTTCATTATGGTCTTCTCTTTAATACTAGACCATAAGAAATTCCACTTTATTTTCTCAAGAATATCTCAAAATCTATCAAGGATTTTGAATATGGAGAAGAAATACACTAGGATACCTTGTAGAGAGATACAGAGAAGCTGGAATTTCCCAACATTACTCAAAAATTTTCCCTTCTAGCCCACTAGATTATGTTGAAAGTGTTCAACCAGACCATTCCAATATTAGTTGGGGACTTCCTTTATGGTAAGCAGTAGGCTAAGATAACTATTAGGGAGGGATGCTTCTTGGGAGCCAAGAATATTAATCACCTTTTCTCTCAAACTAGCAATGGTGTTGAAGAAATAAACTTTACTTTTTTGATAATTAATGCAGTGGTTAGATATCAACACATAGTGGTTTAGAGTGTCCTTCCATTCTTTTTGTTCAAGAATTAATGAGATGCTGAATAAGAAAGTGTCATCCAAAAACTATTGGATAACTTGTGGGGGGCACCAAGAGGTAGCTTTTACACCCTTAATTCTACTAGAGTTAGTTAAAGAAACTAGATTTCTACTTAAAACTTCTACCACAATAATAAAAAGGTAAGGAGATAAGGGGTCATCACCTTGATGCAATCCCCGGAAGGAGGAAAGGAAGTTTCCAGGGCTTACATTAACAAGAAGAAAGCAACCGAGATAACAACATTTTTAATAATCCTACTAACCATCTAACTAAAGCCAAGTATACCAAGTATAGCAAAGAGGAAATCTAGACCGACTTTATCAAAGGCTTTGGAAATGTGCAATTCAAGGGCCATACCTAGGATCTTAGAATTTTCCATAGAATGAATCACCTCATGGGAGGTTATAACCACATTGAGGATCTGCCTCCTAGGAACAAACCTATTCTGGTATGGCCAATGAATTTTTCTAGGACGGGCTTAACGTGATTTACCATAACCTTAGCTAGAACCTTATAAATAGTGTTGCAAAGGCTAATGGTTCTAAAGTTTCCTAGTCTCCAAGGGTCCTCAATCTTGGGGATGAGAACAATGAAGGTAAGGTATTTAGTTCCTTTAGTAGCTTTCCCAATCTTACAAAGTCACCATTAGCATGGCTGATGTCATATTTGACAATGTCCCAGATTTCTTAAGAAAAAGTAGGACAGAAGCCATTAGGGCCATGGGGCTTTATACCGTTCCATACTAAAAACAACCATTCTGACTTCCTCCTCCTTGACGTTGCTCGTTATCTCCTCATTCAATTGTTTATTAATCATACGTTGAAATGATCTCAATATATCATTTTGTAAAATACTATCAACTTGGGTAACCAGAGGGTCGTACATTTTGTAGAAGTAGGAGTTGAGTTTATCTTCTACCTATTCTACTTTGGTGATTTTGTGATCATTATGTTGAGATAATGGGTGTTGCACACATTGCATAATATTGTTATTTTATTTTATTATGTAATGTTGTGCCTAGATGGACATGCAACATGTAAAGATTTCCATGGAATATTCTTGATGAGTTGTATTGTAACATTGTGATAATATTTCATGTAATTATTTAATATTGGGGAAAACAATTAAATGCCCAATATTAAATGTAGGGTCAGTGGGTTAGGTAGCACATGGTTTTAGCACATGGTTTATGTAATACCACTTAGTGGTTTTTTGTGGGACTTGCTACTATATAAGCAGCCACAAGGGTAGTTGTTGTAGAGAGAAGATAGAGAGTGACAAGGAGAAGACAAAAGGCAACAGTCGAGCGGGACAAGGCTTGACAAGTTAGCCAAGGGAGCATTTGTGAAGGTTGAAAGCATGGCATGGGATGTGTGGATTCATGCTTGTTCACATAGTTTGCTCGGTTGTGGCTATGGCCATGAAGGCTTCCATGGTTGTATGGCAATGGTATTTTTTGCTGAATAATACATGGTGATGGATGCTTTTGGAGGCTGGGTTTTTCCCTCAATGAGGGTTTCCCAGGGTATATCTTGTGTCACAATTTTGTGGGTATGTTGTCTATTCTCTTGCATGTGGATTTTAATTCCGTGTTTATTTTAGATCTATTATGGGTTATGTGGAAACGGTTATATTCTTTATTGCCAAGTTTCCTTACAAGTGGTATCAGAGCCTGGTTTTGGCTTGGTCATGGGTTCAAATCTCTCCGGTGCCTTCCCGACCCACATAAGCACCTGGTATGCGCGTCGAGGGGGAGATTGTTGGGTAATGTGACGCGCTCCCCTACCCACAGGTGGTTAATTATGTGGTGTTCCATGTTCACTAAAAGTCATGGCTTTTTGTGCAACGACAAATGGGCCCTACAAGTG
The DNA here is from genome assembly GCA_028749045.1 of Cupressus sempervirens. Classification (NCBI taxonomy): domain Eukaryota; kingdom Viridiplantae; phylum Streptophyta; class Pinopsida; order Cupressales; family Cupressaceae; genus Cupressus; species Cupressus sempervirens. The sequence continues at coordinate 757,772,390 of CM053787.1, forward strand.
GTATCAAAGCTATGGTTGTGTTGTTTGTAACCCTAGATTGAATCCATGGGAATGCATGAGAGGATAAAAGAAAGGGGCAAGATATATGAATGATTTATTGTAGATCTGAGGGTTTTGGATTTGCTGTTATGATGGGATGTTAAAAATATTTGGGCATGTGAAATTGTTGGAAAAAAATATTTTTCCGGATGTTTCATTTAAATGAGGGTTTTGGGGGGTAGCTTGCAGAAATGACCTCCTGGGTAAAAACAGACCTCACCATTGGATCCGGGTCGACATTTCCATAAATTTTGATATATAATATGCCCTAGTTTGGCCATGTTCAGAGGAAATGAAAGAGTTTTTTAGTTTCAGCCCATGATGGCCGTCAAATTTAATCCCATCGGAATTTTCGTCACTGAAAAAAAATTAAAAATGAAAAATCGTACTGAAAATGGTAAAAAGACAGTTTTAGTAAAACAGCCATAACTTTCTCTCAGAATATCGGATTTCAGAGTTCTTATAGATGTTGGAAAGCTAATTCAGAGCACTACAACATGGTGTAGGTTTGGTCCTATGATTTTGATATTTTGTCAAGTTTTGAGGGCCCTAAAGTCAGATGTTATTTAGTTTGAGCACGGATTGGGGCATAACTTGGGCATACGGAGTCAGATTTTGGACTTCGAGTAGTCAACGGAAAGCTCTTGGAGAGCTCTACACATTGGTTTAGATTTGCTGCAGGTTTGGCATGTTTATTTGGTGATATATTTATCTGAATAGCTTATAGATATATTTTGACTATGGTAACTTGTGAGTTTATGGCATTGGAGATTTAAGTTTTGATGTTATTGTATACTCAAGTTTGGTCTCATGATGATATGGTTATCAGTTTTTGGTTTGGATATGCATGATGACTTGTTGGGTCTACAAGTTGTGCAATGTTGTAAGCGGTCTATACTTACAGGTTGCATTTATAGTTTGGTTATGGGTTGTCTTTGCCCATTGATCTTTCATTATTGATGCATATTCAGATTGGTGGCTTGGATTTGGGTTGTCTATGCCCTAAGTCACATGATTTTATCTTTATGTAGAAGGGATGAGATGTTGTTACCAGGTACAGTCATGGTGGAGGATTGTGGTTGACTATGCTGACAGGTTAGACATATTGAGAGCCAGATGCTCGGTTCATGGATGTGATCATGGTGTCATGGATTTTGGCATGACATGATTGGCTATACAGGTACATCCTTGATATTTATTAGCTTGGACTTTCTGATATAGTTATGGTGGTATATCTTCTTGGTTGAGGATCATAGTTATTTGGTTTCTTTTGAGGAGCTCATGATGTGCACTTTGAGTTATTTGATGGTTTGATGCCTTGGTTGATTCTCATGGTTAGAGGATGGGTTTTTCATCATGATGTCATGGATAGCTTGGATACACAGTTTAGTGGGAGCTTGTGACAATGATGGGGTGACAGTGCAGGATTAGTTCCTGGTTTGATTTATATCTTCTTGGTTTGGAGAGGATGGATTTTATGATGCCATAGGTGACTTGGTACCACAATTGAGTGGGAGTTTTTTTTTGGCATTGATATATTTATTGAATGTTTGCAGATGTTGAAGGTTTGTCTTAGATCCTGTTGCTACAGAAGCGTCTTTGACATTTGCATGGTGCACTTGTTATCTTCATGGTGTTTGAAGATGGTTATATCTTGAGGACTCATGAAGTTCTTGGTTATCTTCATGGTATGTCGAGATGGTTCTTCCTGGTATGTGGAGATGATTTTCTTCATGGTGTGTGGAGATGGTTGCATCTTGAGGACTCACAGAGTTCTTGGAAAAGGTGTGGTTTATGCTTTTATTTGGCATGTTATCCTTGGTATGAGGATGGTTTCATTATTATGTCATGGTATACTCTTGATACGCGTTTAGAGTTGTGACATGTTATAGTATGTTCATATAGAGCATGTTATCTCTTTAGTTGAGATGGTAAGATCATGTTGTCATGTTTATGTTCCTAAGGCCATGGTTGGAACTTGGACATTGATCTTGGTTTAGTTTCTTGGTATTGAGTACACTGATCATAAGTTGGATACTTCATGATATTTCTATGTTGCATTTGGAGTTGGCATGGATTGATTGGTTACAGGTGCTCATGGATACTTAGAGACGGTGGTGACGCTGATTTCTCTTGGATTAGAGAAGTATTTGTTGGGATGGTTGATGGTTTCAGCAGGAAGTCCGAGGGGTAGTCACCTGATATGGACTTGAGAGGAGATTGTTCTTAGATGAGTCTTGGTTGGAGACTTGGGTATCTTGATGAGCATTCTCATTCCCCACTCTTGGTCTACTCTGCAGTTTTGCTACTTGAGAGGTATAGCCCATTATTTTCTCTCAGTTGCATTATATTTATGCTTATCTTTCATGGATATGGATCTTGAGCTATGGTACATGAGTTAGTTCTGGAGGGTTCATTTGAGAGATGGTTTAGCATTGGTTATCTCCATGTGCATATGTTGTTATGCTGGTTGAGTTTGGGAGATGGTTTTATATTGGGCATATTCCTTGGATTAAGAATGGTTATTCTTTGGTTTAGGAATGGGTTTATTGAGTTTGATCTTCTTGTGAGAGGCTTACATCCATGATTAGTTATATGATATGGTTTGGGTGTTGTTGAGGCTTCTTGTTGGAGTTTTATGGAGGAGATCATACTTGTACAGTTTACATCTAGAGGTGGTTGTAGAAGGACATGATACAGGTTATGATTTGCATAGTTTCTTTGGTCTTGGTTATCTTCCTGGATGTTCAATTTTTTCCTACATTGGATTTGAGATTGGTTAGAGATTGTGATCACTAGTTTGTGTTCATGTGAGAGATGACATGGTTATTTCTTTATCTCTTTCCTTTGTTGGTTGTGGAGAATTTGGGAGACTATTGGAGACTTCTTATGAGAGTTATTCTTGCAGGATATTGGATTATGTATTGTGGATGTCCTTGATACTACATGGATTCACTTCTTTGAGATGTGTTGAGTGGATTGGTTATAGATTTTAAATTATCTTTTGCAGTGGGAGCTTCTTGGTATATATGTGGCAGGTATTGCTCTTGAGGCTTGTGATTGCAAGTTGTAGATTGGATATGTCAGTGATATGAGATTCACTTGTTATACCTTTGAGGTATGGATAGTTGGATGGGTTTGGCACTTTTTTGTGGGTGCTAATTCAGCTATGGATATTTTGACAACTACGGATACATGTGATTACCTTTGGATCAGGTTTTTGTGCTTGGAATTTCAGTTGGTATAGGATTTTATGATCTTCTAATGTGACAGGTTGGGTGGCTTTCTCTTTGGATGGCTTCTATGTATGTCCAGTGGGAGTGGCATAATAGGAGGTGAGATCATTCATGTTTGAGATGTTGGATACTTTGATTTTGTTGCGGGTACTAGGATGGAGCACTTGGTGTATTTTGATCCATGATGGTGGATGTGCTGGGAGGGATTGTTCCCTTGTTCATTTATGTGGCTACAGATTGACCCTATGCAATGTATACAACAAGTGGGAGATTGTTGAGATAATGGGTGTTGCACACATTGCATAATATTTTTATTTTATTTTATTATTTAATGTTGTGCCTAGATGGACGTGCAACATGTAAAGATTTTCATGGAATATTCTTGATGAGTTGTATTGTAACATTGTGATAATATTTCATGTAATTATTTAATATTGGGGAAAACAATTAAATGCCCAATATTAAATGTAGGGTCAGTGGGTTAGGTAGCACATGGTTTTAGCACATGGTTTATGTAATACCACTTAGTGGTTTTTTGTGGGACTTGCTACTATATAAGCAGCCACAAGGGTAGTTGTTGTAGAGAGAAGATAGAGAGTGACAAGGAGAAGACAAAAGGCAAGAGTCGAGCGGGACAAGGCTTGACAGGTTAGCCAAGGGAGCATTTCTGAAGGTTGAAAGCATGGCATGGGATGTGTGGATTCATGCTTGTTCACATAGTTTTCTTGGTTGTGGCTATGGCCATGAAGGTTTCGATGGTTGTATGGCAATGGTATTTTTTGCTGAATAATACATGGTGATGGATGCTTTTGGAGGCTGGGTTTTTCCCTCAATGAGGGTTTCCCAGGGTATATCTTGTGTCAAAATTTTGTGGGTATGTTGTCTATTCTCTTGCATGTGGATTTTAATTCCGTGTTTATTTTAGATCTATTATGGGTTATGTGGAAACGGTTATATTCTTTATTGCCAAGTTTCCTTACACATTACCACCCAACAACATGTTGATAGTGTTTCTCTTTTTCCTTCTTGAGGCTAATCTATGGAATAACATCATTTTTTTGTCCCCCTCCCCCAACCATTGTACCCTAGATCACTTTTTCAAAAATATTTACCCTCTATTCAAGAGGGTTTTCCATTTGTCTCTAAACTCCTTCTCCTCTTGGTAACTCTTAGATGTGTCTCTTTGTGCAAGTTGATTTTAGAGAGTATCAAGCTTTTTTTTAGTGGCCTTCTTATCTTTGGATAGACTTCCAAAAGAGGAGTTACTCCATTTTTTCACTTCTCTTTGGATGCTAGATATATAGTTAAGACAAAATACAATTTTATTATTATCTTTATCTCTTCATTATTTGTATGAACTAACCTCTTCATGTTTCTCTTTGTCTTTTAAACACTCCGATCTATATTATGTATCATGCACAAACATCCATATTCCTCCTCCAACAAATCTATATCTCTATCGTTCTCTCCTTTACACTCATTTCCCTTATATTAACATTTAATTATTCCTGTAATGTCAATAACTTATAGATACATAGATATATATCCTTGTACATTTATAGTTAAGATAATATGTAATTTTATTATTATCTCTATTTCTTCCTCATTTGTATGAACTAATTTCTTCATACATCTCTCTATCTAATAAACACACCCCTCTATAATATATATCACACACAAACATCCATAGTCATAATCTCTCTCTCTCTCTCTCTCTCTCTCTCTCTCTCTCTCTCTCTCTCACACACACACACACACACACACACACACACACACACACACACACTCACACACACATACATACTCACTCACTCACTCTTATATGCATCTTATTTCTTCCTTATGATCTTTAGACTTATCTCTCTATCTCCCTCCCTCTTTTACTCTATAATCTCGCCCTATATTTATCTCCCTATTTTTTATCATTTATTTTCTTACCATCTCTCATCTTCTCATCTCCTCTATTTTCTCCTCCTCTATCTCCTACCTTCCCACTCTATTGCTTTGTCCCTACATCTTTCCATTTCTCATGGACAATATATCTCTATCTGTGATTTCTATTTTGACATAACTATCATTCCCTCTACCTTCTCCTATTAATATCATTTTCTTTGTTATATTTTTCAATACCTAGTTATTTTGATACTTTTTTCTTTCTTCCTTTCTCCATCACAAAGCCTTAACATGTACATATATTAACATATTTTTGCATTTTTTTTATATCTCTCTCTATTTCTAATGTCATGACCCACCTTAGGTGACTCCTATTTCATACGATGTCTTTGACACTTTCAACTTAGTTGAATTGGTCAATTTACCATGAATGCTATCTATGTGTATATTTTGGGTTAGATTCTAAGTTGATATATTATTCAATTTAGACCTTAGTTGATATATATTCCACTTAGATATTAGTCTAAGTGTAGTTTAACTTTGTGACTATGTTTTCTACACGCAATTTGATGGTACATGATCTTGTTATGTTCTAATTATTACACAAGCTCAGATGCATATAAATAATTTATTTTATGTGAGCACCATAATGCTTACACTATATTTAATTGTGAATTGATATGTAATGATGTTACATTTAATGAATAAAAGAAAATATGATTTCATTTCATTTATTACCATATTTTAGAGATATTGACCTACTCCTATAGTATGAGTGTGACTCATTGGTTAGAGGTTGAAGGAAAGAATGTGGTTGAGGTAGAGGATGCTAGCTCCTCAGCATTGCTATGTATGGATGGGCTAGTAGGCACACTCCACTTAGTCCCATCTTTGTCAGTATCGTGTCCGTATTTTGAGATATAATTTTAATAATTATTAGATAATATAATATTATTAATTAAATAATAATAAAGTGATATAAAAATAATTAAAAATAATTGAATATATATAATATTATCAATAAAATAATATTGAGAAATTATAAGAATATGATAAATGAATAAATAAACTAAATTAAATACATGAGTGAATATTCTAGATAGTATATTACCTTTCTAAGTTAGATTTGATAATAAACACAAAATAAAAAATTAATTCAATAATAATAATTAAATATTATATCTAACCAAGTCTAAAAAAAGTCCAAGAATTATAAAAAAAAGAGACTATTAGAAAGTAAAGTCCACCAGGATAACTAAGAGTGGGGTGGAATCAAGTATCTGATTAATTCCACTTTTATCAACCTTATTAAATCTTAAACATGTGATCAATAAAACCAAAAACCATAAGAAAATACACATAAACAATAACACTATGTTAACTAGGGAAATCTTTGATGAGAGGGAAAATGATACCCATAAAAATAATGTACTAATATATAATTTCCTCCCAAGAACATGTACTCTATTTGAAGCTAATGAAATCCATTGCGTACATATCAGTCTCTCTTAGGAGACTTTGAATCCCAGTGAGGAGATTTTGACACTTTTAGGAGTTGTGGAATGTAGAACTTGACCCAATGTCAAAACAACTTAAGGGATAAACCATTGAACCCACTAGCCAACTAGTATTTTTATTATTCCTTTCAAAATAATAAGAAGTGTTACTGATCTCACCTACTCAAAATTTTGTTCTTACCTCTTACTATACCTTATCCAAACAAACCACTCTTCAAATCTCAATATCAGATCTCTAACATCACATCACAATAGTCCCTTTGATCACATATTCACATTTACCAATCTTACTCTTACACAGTTAATCACATTTACATCTTTTGTTCCATCACTAGGAAAATTACTTTCCTTTATACCAAATCCTCAAAATAATTTATTGAGTCGTCCTTGAGGCTTTTCCAATCAATTATAATAGGACCTCATTAGGATAAAATAATTTCATAATTACATGACATTTTTTGCTCACATTCATAACAAATATTTCACATATGTCATCATTTAATGGTCAAAGGGGGTCATAGGCAAACCTATGAATCCCTTTGACCCATAAGAAGAATTCTAATATGTCCCTAGTTGTCCTAGGACCCCTAGGGAAATATTTTGTCATTTAATGGGTCAAAGTGGGTCATAGGTCACCCTATGACCCCCTTTGACCCTTATGAATAATTCTAATAAGTCCTTAGGGGACCTAGGAACCCTAGTGACATATGTCATCATTTAATGGGTCAAAGGGGGTCATAGGGTGAACCTATGACCCCCTTTGACCATATGAACAATTCTAATATTTCCCTAGGGGTCCTAGGACCCCTAGGGACATATTTAATCATTTAATAGTTCAAAGAGGGTCATAGGTTAACCTATGACCCCATTTGACCCATATGAACTATTCTGATATGTCCCTAGGTGTTGTCATTTAATGGGTCAAAAGGAGTCATAGGTCACCCTATGACCCCCTTTGATGCATATGAACAATTATAATATGTCCCTAGGGGTCTTTGAACCCCTAGGGACATATGTCATCATTTAATGGGTCAAGGGGGTGATAGGTGACCCTATGAGCCCCATTGACCCATATGAACAATTCTAATATGTCCCTAGGGGTCCTAGGACCCCTAGAGACATGTCATCATTTAATGGGTCAAAGGGAATCATAGGGTGAAACTATGACCCCCTTTGATCATGTGAACAATTAAAATAAATCCCTAGGGGTCCTAGGACCCCTAGGGACATATGTCATCATTTAATGGATCAAAGGGGGTCATAGGTCATCCTATGGCCCCCTTTGACCCATATGAAAAATTCTAATATGTCCCTACGGGTCCTCAGACCCTTAGCGACATATGTCATCATTCAATGGGTCAAAGGACTCATATGAATAATTCTAATATGTCATTAGAGGTCTTAGGACCCCTAGAGACATATTTTTTCATTTAATGGGTCAAAATGGATGATAGGTCACCCTATGACCCCCTTTGTCTCATATGAACAATTCCAATATGTCCCTTGGGGTCCTTGGACCCCTAAGGGCATATGGCTTCATTTAATGGGTCAAAGGGGGTCATAGGTCACCCTATGACCCGCTTTGACCCATATGAACAATTCTAATACATCCCTAGGGCTCCTAGGAACCCTAGAGACATATGTCATCATTTAATGGGTCAAAGGGGGTCATAGGTCATTGTATCACTCCCTTTGACCCATATGAACAATTCTAATATGTCTCTTGGGGACCAAGGACCCTTCGGGACATATGTCCTCATTTAATAGGTCAAAGGGGGTCATAAGGTGAACCTATAACCCCATTTGACCATATGAACAATTCTAATATGTCCCTAGGGGTCCTAAGATCCCTAGGGACATATGTCATCATTTAATAGATCAAAGGGGGTCATAGGTCACCCAATGACTCCCTTTGAATCATATTAACAATTCTAATATTTTTGTATGGGTCCTAGGACCCCTAGGGACATATGTCATAATTTAATGGGTCAAACGGGGTCATAGGTTGAACCTATGACTCCCTTTCACCATATGAACAATTCTAAAGTGTCCCTAGGGGTCCTAGGACCCCTAGGGGTATATGTCATCATTTAATGGGTCGAAGTGGGTCATAGGTCACCCTATGACGCCCTTTGACACAAATGACCAATTCTAATATGTCCCTAGGAGTCCGTAGACCCTAAGGGACATATGTCATCATTTAATGGATCAAAGGCAGTGATAGGTCACCCTATAACCCCCTTTGATCCATATGAAAAATTCTAATATGTCTGTAGGGTTCCTAGGACCCTTAGGGACATATGTCATCATTTAATGGATCAAAGGGGGTCATAGGGTGAACTTATGACCCACTTTGACCATATGAATAGTTCTAATATATCTGTAGGGGTCCTAGGACCCCTAAGGACATATGTTGTCATTTAATGGGTCAAATGTGGTCAAAAGTCAACTTATGACCCCCTTTGACCTATATGAACAATTCTAATATATCCCTAGGGGTCATAAGTCATCATTTAATGGCTCAAAGAGGGCTATAGGTTGAACCTATGACCCCCTTTGACCATATCAAAAATTTTAATATGTCCCTCGAGGTCCTAGAACCTCCACGGACATATGTCATCATTTAATGGGTCAAAGGGGGTCATAGGTCACCCTATGACCCCCTTTGTCATCATTTAATGGGTCAAAGGGGTTGATAAGTCATCCTATGACCCCCTTTGACCCATATGAACAATTCTAATATGTCCCTAAGGCTCCTAGGACCTTTCGGGACCCCCTTTGACCATATCAACAATTCTAATATGTCCCCAGAGGTCCTAGGACCCTTCGGGACATATGTCATCATTTAATGGATCAAAGGGGGTCATAGGTCACCTTATGACCCCCTTTGATAAATATGAATAATTCTAATATATCCCTAGGGGTCTTAGGACCCCTAAAGACATATGTCATCATTTAATGAGTCAAAGGGGGTTATAGGTTGAACCTATGACCTTGTTTGACCATATGAATAATTCTAGTATGTCCTTAGGGGTCCTAGGACCCCTAGTGACATATGTCATCATTTAGTGGGTAAAAGTGGGTCATAGGTCATCCTAGGACCCCTTTTGACGCAGATGAAAAATTTTAATATGTCCCTACGGGTCCTTGGACCCCTAGGGACATATGTCATCATTTAATGGGTCAAAGTGGGTCATAGGTCACCCTATGACCTCTTTTGACCCATATGAAGAATTCTAATATGTCCCTAGGGGTCCTAGGATCCCTAGGGACATATGTCATCATTTAATAGGTCAAAGGGAGTCATAGGTCACCCTATGACCCCCTTTGACCCATATCAGTGATTTTAATATGTCCCTAGGGGTCTGAGGACCCCTAGGGACATATGTCATCATTTAATGGGTTTTAGGACCACTAGGGACATATGTCATCATTTAATGGGGCAAAGGGGATCATAGCGTGAACATATGGCTCTCTTTCACCAATATTAATAATTTTAATATGTCGCGAGGGGTCCTAGGACCCCTAGGGACATCTGTCATTATTTAATAGGTCAAAAGGAATCATAGGTCACCCTATGACCCCCTTTGACCCATATGAACAATTCTAATATGTCCCTATGGGTCTTTGGACCCCTAGGGACATATGTGATCATTTAATGTGTCAAAGGGGGTCATAGGTCACCCTATGACCCCCTTTGACTCATATTAACTATTCTAATATGTCCCTAGGGTTCCTAGGACCCCTAGGGACTTGTGTCTTCATTTAATGGGTTAAAGGAGGTCATAGGGTGAACCTATGACCCCCTTTGACCCATATAAAATTTTTTAATATATCCCTAGGGGTTCTAGGACCGTTAGGGACATATGTCATCATTTAATGAGTCAAAGGAGGTCATAAGGTGAACCTATGACCCCATTTGACCCATATGAACATTTCTAATATGTCCCTAGGGGTCCTAAATAAATCAAAGGGGGTCATAGTGTTACGTATGACCTCCTTTGATCCATTAAATGATGACATATGTCCCTAGGGGTCGTAGGACCCCTAAAGACATTTTATAATTGTTCATATGGGTCAAAGGGCATCATAAGATGACCTATGACACCCTTTGACTCATTAAATGATGACATATGTCCTTAGAGTTCTTAGAACCCCTAGAGACATATTATAATTGTTCATATGGGTCAAAGGGGGTCATATGTTGACCTATCACCCCCTTTGACCCATTACATGATGACATATGTCCCTAGGACCCCTAGGGACATTTGAGAATCTCTCTTATTATACACGTTAATATGTATGTTATATATATATATATATATATATATATATATATATATATATATATATATATATATATATGTATTATATATTATTATATTAATATTCTTATATTAATATGTATGTTATTAATATATATAATAACGTAATATATATATATATATATATTAATAACATACATATTAATATAATAATATATAATACATATTATATATATTTTATTAATATATTATATATATTACATTATTATATTTAGTAATAATAATAATATTAATATAAATTATATTTATAGATTATAATAAGAATAATGTAATAAATTATTATATATTAATAGATTATATCTTATATATTTACATTACATTAGTATATATATGTATAATATATTAAAATACATTTTTACATAGTAATATAACTGAAATAATTTATAAATAATAAGCTATAACTCTTAAACCCATTTTTACTTCTAATTATTTTCTCTGGAGGATGAGTCTTTGTTAGATTCTTGTTAGGGGTAGGAGTTGACATCTCAACTCTTATCTCATCTCTAAGTTCATGCTCAATGATTAACACATCATTTTGTAGATCATTGTTAGTCTCAAGTAATACTTTTGCATTTTGTCTAACTATTCTAGAATTTTCTTCTTCATTTGAATTGTAATCTAACATCTTTTCCTTAGTTCCAAACATCTCATCAATCTTAAAATTTTTGCACTCAACTATTGTCTTAGTTCTATGATTTAAACATATGTATGCCTTGCTTTTCAATGAATAGCCAAGAAACATACCTTCATCACTTCTTGGATCAAACTTTCCAACATCATCATCTATCTTAATATAACACTTGCTTCAAAATATTGTGAAATATTTAATTGATGGTGAATGACCAAACCATATTTTATAACGTGTCTTGCTTATACCTTTTCTGATCTATACTCTATTCATAATGTACACTGATATATTGACTTCTTCTCTCAAAAATGTCTTGGATATATCATTCTCAAACAACATCCCTCTTGATGCCTTTGCTAATAATTTGTTTCTTCTTTCTGTAATCCCATTTTGTCGTGGTGTCCTAGGTAAAGATAATTGCCTTCTGATTCCATTCTATTCACATGTTGAAATATGTTAAACTCTCTAGAGGTGAATTCTCGTCCTCTATCAAATCTCAAACATTTTATCTTAACTCTATTCTTAAATATCTTAAACTTCTCAAGAGCTTCAGAATTCTCTTTGAGAAATGCTACCCACATCATTCTAGTGAAATTATCAATGAAAATAATGAAACACCTTTCACCATAGAATGCTCTTGTTCTTGAGGGACCACTTAGATCTATGTGAAAAATCTCTAAGTTCTCGATGGTAGAGAACTTTATGCTGGGAAAAGATACCTTCTTTTACTTAGTCAAAATACATTATTTGCAAGCCACATTAGTAGGCTTAATTATCTTTGGCAGATCTCTGACTGCAAATGTGCTACTAACCTTTACAATATCATCAAAATTTATATGATAGAATCTTATATGACATAACCAACTTTTATCCACTTTAGCAACTAAAAAATTCATCTCAGTGGGATTCAATTGAAATACATTACCCTTGGACCTAGTTCTAGTTCAAATCATCTTACCATCCTTATCCTTGATAGTCCAAGTCTTTGCCATGAATTGCAATTGACACCCTTTTTTCGTCAACTATCCAACACTCAAAAAATTATGCTTCAATTCATTAACAAAAAAAACACCATCAGTGTTACTCTTCTTCCATCTAAATTAATCAATCCAATCCCTATAATATGATAGGCTACATTGTTACCAACTCTAATAATGCGTCCATCATAGTTCCCAAATTTAACAAACTTATTCATATCACCAGTCATGTGATGTGAATAATAATTTCCTGTTATCCAATAAAATTTCTTTTTAACTTAGGAAACTAGAGCCTTTTCTTCTCTAATTTCTCTATCAAGATCATCTTCTTTAATAGCTACAAATCCTAGCTCAGTATCACTTTCACTTTGAGATCTTTCATTAGACTCGTCATCTTCATTAGCACACAAATAATTTCTATCTCTTCTAGGCTTAAAATTTCCCTTATAATTTTTCTCTCTTTCAGGACATTTAGATGCATAATGAATAAACTCATTACATGTCCAACATTTAAAGATATTCTTACCATATTTTTCTCTTCTCACAAGAAGTGTTATACCTTCCTCAATCTTCTTGCCTTAATTAGATCTGGTTTTGCTGCAACCAACAAGATCTCCATGTGTGCTTGCACTTCAAGACAAGCTTGGACAAACATTCAAGGAATTGTAAGTTGTCTCAACTCTTGTTAGTTATCCTGATTGCCTCAAATCTACTTCTACTATTTCTCATCTTCCAATCAAAATTTTCCTGGTAAAACCCTTAGTGCAAGGTATAAGTAAGTGAATCATCTAGGCAACTTTCTTGAATGGTGTTGTCAAAGTTTTCTAGATATTCCACACAACCTCATCCTCTTACTTGGTCAAATCACGTGACTTGATTCCTGCAACAAATTTTGATATTCTACCAATGTAGTTTCTTATAGATTCATCTTCCATCACTTTAGCATCTTTAAATGCACATACCCAATTCTGCAATCTTTCTCTCTTTGTGTAATATTTATTCTAATGCTTTCCAAATTTCATGAGATGTTTGAAGTGTCTATGCCTGACAATATTCATTCTTTGGAAGAGGTAATAGTAGATATTCTCTAGCTCTCATGTTGCAGATGAACATATCTCTGTCTACCTCACTACATTCTTCAATCTTCTCTTCTTTCACAATCATCTTTTGACTCTTTGTCAAGATCTAACAACCTAGACCCATACACCACAGATGAGTCCTCATTTACTCCTTCCAACTATCATAGTTGGCCTCATCAAATCTAGGATTATACTTTGGGGAAAGATTCTCCATCGATCTCGCAAAGTTATTAATTTTATCCTTCAAGGACCTAATGCTCTAATACCAATTGTTAAAATATATAGTCCACCAATATAAGTAAGAGGGGTGGGGTTGGGAGGGGGGTGTGAATCACTTATCCAACTATTATAAAAAATATTAACTTTAAAAAAAATTAAGCATATGAGTAATATAATAAAAAACCACAACAAGATACTTATACAAAATAACACCAAATATGTTAGCTAGGGAAACTCTTGATCAGAGGGAAAACCTCAGTGGGGATGGTATGCACAAGATGATGTACTAATATAAATATTCTTGGTTAGAGGATGGACCCTCTTAGGAGTATATAACAACATTTAGTACATATAAGTTCCTATTAGGAGACTTTGAATATGTGTTAATTCCACCCAGGTTAAGAGTTGTGCCACCCCTATTAGGATTTGTGGAAGAGAACTGGACCCACTGCCCAAATAGATTCAAGGTTAATACCAATGAGCCCACTATCTAAATGATCTCTATATTATTCCTAGAAGAATAATATAAATGAATAGTGCTTCCTTTCTCTATCTTTTCAACTAGACCGCTGATCCTTCTGATCTTGTAACTAGATCACAAAACTTGCATCCAATAATCCCTTTGATCACTTACTCACATTCAATAAACACTCTGCTCCTCTTCATACTTCTCACTTCCTATAATATCACATCTTACAAATAAGGAAAACATATTTCCTTTATACCATGTCTTCAAAATAATTCCTTGAGTTGGCCTTTAGGCTTTCCCAATTAGCTATTATAAGATAATTAATTAATTTCAATTACAATAGCATTGTGGGCTCATAGTCAATGCATAAATTCACATGTGTGATACTAGGGCTTGCACATCCACTGACATCATCTTTCACTATTTGAATATGTACCTTCTCATTACATCTCAGATGAAATATATAATATAACATCAAAAACTATTTTCCAAGCACCCTATCTCTGAACTGCTCTCTATAAATCATGTCCGACTTCTATACATCTTCAAATTTCATGTTGCACAGTGAACAACATGATTAGGACACTATACTAAACATTTCCATAACTACACATCACTAGACAAAAAAAAATTTGATCTCTCTGCTACTCTACTAGTCTTTACAAACTTATTTCTATGTTGACATCAATGACAAACACAATCATGAATGCAACATGTCAATGCTCTCCAATGCTTAGGATAATCGCCCAATGTAGTATCATCAAAATTCATGCTAACAAGTACCTTATCCTAGTAACTTCCAATGTTGAAGTTCACTAGCCATGAACTTACGGTCATCTTGCACCCATGAAATATGGTATGGATGAGGGTGTTTCTATCTATCTAGCTTCAAATTTATTGCCATCCTTTATGACACTAGATTTTCAGTACTTCCCACAATCAATGATCACATCACACAACTTATTTTCACATTTGGACCTTATGTGAAACAAGCTCCTTCTTTGATCAGGTTCATTTTTTCCACTTAGAAAAACTCTTCTATTAACTAGGACTTCTCATCTTTAACATCTTCACCAACACATGCAACTCTTGCCTATCCTTTTGTTCTTTGATCTATCCTTCTTTGGTGCTAAGAAAATTCAAATGCTCTATACCCTTCTTCACCTTAGCCTTGTATAGTGTATTCATCTTTATAATGTGTTTCCTCCCATCCTCATGGATATTTTTCAAATGTTCAGTAAATTCTTCTACTTGAAAACTAGCTATTTTTGCTTTATCTAACTACCTTAATTCAGAAGAATTTCTGGGACTACTCCCATATAAAATCATGAATGGTGAATTAACACTACTCCTATTGATAGAATTATTATATAAAATTTCTGCCTATGGTAAAATTAGATCCTAGCCTTTTGGATTGTCTCCAGCCAAACATCACAACAAATTTCCCAAAATGTGATTCACAAATTCTGTCCATCCATCAGTTTGTGGATGTTGTGATGAATTTAAATTCAACTCTAGCTTAAATTTTTTGAACAATGTACACCAGAACTACCCAAATAAATGGTATCTTAATTTGAAACTATACTTTTTGGCAAACCATGTAGTCTCATCACTTCTCTAAAAATCAACTCTGCCACATGAACAACATCACTAGTCTTCTTGTAGGGAATCAAATGTGCCATCTTTGGAAACCTATCAACCATGATAGAAATAGAATCATGCCCTTGCTATGTCCTCAGTAATACAAGAACATAACCCATGCTGACATCTTCCCATTGCTTCTCTGGAACAAGTAATGGGTGATACAACCCTATATTCTATTTCACTCCTTTCGTCGTCTAATATACTCTACAACTCTATAGAAACTTCTTGACATCTTGCTGCAACTATGGCTAGTAATAATTCTTAGCAACCAAATAAATGGTTTTATCACTACCAAAGTGTCCAACCAATCCTCCACTATGATTCTCCTTGATGAGCTTCTCTCTCATTGAACTTATTGGAATGCACAACTGGCTTCTTTTGAACAACATACCATCTTCAATTATAAAATCCAACCACTCTATCTTGTCAAGAGTAACTAGTTTTGTACAAGGCTTCCAAGCTTCACCGAATTTGGGATCTCATGGATACAAATTACTAAGTTCCTTGAACCCAACCACCTCAATCTACATCTCTGTTAGTAAAAATTGTTGTGTACTAAGAAAATCCACAACTCTATTAGACTTCTCACTACTTGGTTTCAAAAAACTATGTATAAATCTGCAAGAACTGAACCCACTTCAAATGCCTTTGGTTTAATTTTTTTTTACTATTCAAATATTGCAAAACTTGATGATCAATATAAAAAACAAAATACTTAGGAAGAAGATAGTATCTCAACTTCTTCAATGCTTAAACTATAGCATAAAATTCTTGATCACAAACAAAAAAATTTATTTTAGCATCATTCAATTTCTCACTAAAGTGAGAAATAGGTGTACATTCTTGGCTAAAAAAAACTCCTATTGTTGTACCAATAGCATCACAATCTACTTCAAACACCTTGTTAAAATTTAGAAGTGCTAAAATAGGCTACTCTATAACTTTTTGTTTCAACATATTAAAAATCTTATCTTCTCATATAGTCCATTTAAATTCTTTACTATCGTCTTTCATTGTTTCAGTCATGGGTCCACAAATGCTGCTAAAACTTTCTATAAAAACTAGCTAGTCCATGAAACAATGCTACCTCTGTAGCACTCTTTGGAGTAGGCCATTGAAGGATAGCCTTCACTTTCTCAGAGTCCATTTTTAGACCTTCTATTGAGTCTACAAATCCCATGTACACCAACATGTTCTTCACAAAACTACATTTCTTAAGGTTTAGAAACAAATTTTATTCCCTCAACTTATCAAGAACCTTTCCAATATGCATTTAATTATCCTCCAATATCTTAATAAAGATCAAAATATCATCTACATATAAATGAAAAAGTTACACAAAAACTCCTTCAGTACCTCATTCATGAGCCTCATGAAAGTGCTCAGTGCATTGGTTATCACAAAAGGCATGATGAACCACTCCTACAGTACTTTCCTTTGTCTTGAAATAATTCTTCCACTCATCACCTTCTCTGATACAAATATGACGATACCCACTCTTCAGATCTATGTTTGTGATCTTGTTGATAGCTTGAGAATCTTTGCACATCCTCCATTATCCATTCTTGTTTGGTGCTAATAATCATGGTACAACACATGGACTCAGACTCTCTCAAATCAAACCCTTCTAAAACAACTCATGAACTTGTCTATTCAACTCTTCACTTTTTGTTGCTGTCATTCTATGCACTACCTTATTTGGAAAACTTGCTCCTAGAATCAAATCCACCTAGGGTCTGATCTTCCTCACTGGGGGTAATCTATTAGGTAAATTATCCAACGCATTATTAAAAAAATCTCCCAACATATTTTTAACTTATGTAGTTACCTCCTCTATTTCTTCTTTACCATCTTTTTGAATGATAGAAAAACTCACGCTTCATATTTTGGAGAAACTTCTTTCCATCAATGAAACATATTCTAGATACACTACATACCTTTTCTTCTTTCTCCTTCAATGACTTCAACTTATGTTTCAACCCATCTTTTATCAGAGTGTAGGTATTTTCTCATACATCATGTAGAACATGGCTTTCAAACTACCACAACTGACCTAAAAACATATGACATATGTCCATTGGTATGACATCATAAAGTACCTCATTGTGGTAGCTTCCAATCTTGAACTTCACTAATAATTTCTCAGTGACCATGAACTTGTGGTCATCTTGCACCTAAGCAATACGACATGAATTTGGGTGTTTCTATCTCTTTAGCTTCAACTATGTGACAATCATTTCTGACACTAGATTTTCAGAGCTCCCACCATTAATGATCACATCACAACACTTATTTTCACACATGCACCTTGTGTGAAACAAGTTCCTTCTTTGATCAAGTTCATTTTTGCCACTTAGTAGAACTCTTCTATTAACTAGGAATTCTCCTCTTCCAAAATTTTTAGAATGCGATGATCTAGTATCTTCATCAACATGTTAAACCATTGTGTGGCCTTATGTTCTTTGATTTTTCCATCCTTGCACTAGGAACATTCAAATACTCTGTGACTTTTTTCTCTGTAGTGAAAACATTTCCCATAGAAACCTCCTCTTGAATATCCTTGTCCTCTTCCTCTTCCTCTATGATCTCTATAATATTGATCATGGAAACAATTTGGATTTTCCACCCTCTAGTTTTGACTGCTACTTCTAGCCTCATCCTTGTTCTTTTGATCATCACTTTGGCCTCCATAATACTGTCTGCCAGATCTTCCACCATGACATCTACCACTATTTTTGTTATAAAACTTTTTTCTTAACTTCTCCTGAACTCTTAGGGAAAACTAGCACACCTCCTCAATATTGGTCACTCAAACAAGACTTCGCTCCTCTTGAATGCTTGACCTTAACACATTAAGATAACAAACCGGTTTCTCCTTATTAGCTTCTACATGGTCGGTTATAATGAGAACTCAGTAAAACTCTTCATTATACTCTTGAATATATTTTCCTGCTTGCTTCAACCCTTGCATATTCTTCAATAGATCAAGCTCATAATCGATGGGAATGAACTATCACTTCACTTTAGCTACCATTTGATCCCATCTAGTGATTTTTTCCTTTCCTCTTTTATTTCGATTCAACTCTCCTACCACTCCATCTTTGCATGACCCTTCAGCTTAGCCTTCAAAAACTTGATCCTATTTGGATCTTCAATATCTTCATATTCAAAGTACTCTTCCAATTCATTGGTATGATCGATCAATTCCTCTAGGTTGATATTTCCAAAAAATGTAGGAACATCAAACTTAGTTCTTTTTCCAATATTGGAAATGGTCTTAAAAAGCTTCGCCTCCTTTGGGTTAAGAACTCCCTCTATTGTGGCTTGGTCTAAGTTTTCTTCTTATCTTTCATAGTCACTTTTATCATCCCTTATGAGAGGATTCATTGCTTTGTGCATCTATTCTTGCATTGCTTGCATTTACCTCTAGAGGGTTCTAAAATCCTCAAGTGTAACACCTTCGACTCTTCCACCATACTCTCTTCATGGAGGAATTCTTGTGCTTCTGTTGAAACTCTAGTGTAAACTGCCTCACAATTACAGATCTATCTACACGCTCAGTCCAAACCATTGTCCTGGTGCAAACTACCTCATAGTCAAAAATCTATCCACATAGTCAGGAACGATAACTCTAATACCACTTAATGAAGGGTGCTCACATTAATGCCATAAACACATAATAGAACCAAAGAAACAACAAAAATTTGTGAGAACAAAATATGGGCTTCTTATTGTTACCACAAATGCATAATTACAAAATTCAAAATTACAATATGCTAACCCACATGGGCACCTTCATTACAATAATCTACAAGACAAAGCTGTGAACTATCACTTAGAGCTATCTTAGACAATGTTCGAGCATTTCTCAAATAGGCAAGTTTATGCCACCTAGGAAGGTTCTAGACACTCAAACTTAATACCTAGGGCTGACAGACCCTAAGAATACTTATAAAGTTTGCCAAATACACCTTTGACATTTATTTTGGATGTTTTGGTTGGCTCAACTTTTGAAGACCATAACTCTCTAATTGTTGCATCAATTGGCTATTATAACCACTTTTTGGAAACCTAAGCACATTTAGGCCTCCAATGGTGATCCTAAAGTTTATATACTAAAATTACAAACCAAAAATGCACAATAAATCCATGAATAATAATGACATGAAACTAAGATTCAATTGGTAGGCTACTATATCCAAGATGAATATCTACCTCTTAAATTAGGACATTCTGAGCTTGTATGACTGACTTACTAAGTAGCGAGCCTCCACAGACATCAACTTTGCATTAAGACAAACCTTATTCAAACAAATTAAATTAAATATGATTAGTTGATGCAAGATTTCTCTTACACCTATGATGATCCTGCATCAATAGCTCAATTTTTTCTTATTATTTCTCTGTGAGAGGTCTCTTAATTGCAAGATTTTGCTTCTTTGATATGAATTTGAAACATCAGTGTAATGTCACCTGGTACCATAGTTTAGATATGTGGGATAATCATTTTGAAGTCTCTATTATTTCTATTAGTTATTACTCATAAACTTTATGTAATTGAGAAGATATAGGTCGTGGTAACATTATTTCAAGAACATTATGTGCATAAATAATTAATAATACTAAAATATTATTCAATTCTTGTAAGTCTCATAAAACATAAGATCCTCATTCCCAATGCAAGCGCTTCTTAAGGTGAGATTGTGATCAAATGCTTAGCTCATGAGGCTCTAATTAATAGAACAACTCTCCACTAAGCACCATCTTGTCACATACTTTTCCCTTTAAGACCTTATGGATAATAAATCTTGATATATCCATCCTTCCTAGGAGAGAGTTCTTTCTCATCCTAAGCCTTATGAATACCTGATTTGGGTGCATCCATCCTTCTTAGGAAAGGTATTATTCATCCCAAGTCTTATGGGTAACCACATGGGTATATCCATCCTTGCATGTGCATTTTTTTAATTATATATCGGTCCTTCAGAGAATGCTTGATTCATTGCCTTACTTCCCTAAGAATATTCCTTTATGGAATATCTTGCGAAGTCCTTCAGAGAGGTTAAATCTTTGCCTTAATTCCTTCCAGGAATTATTATTTTCCTCTTATAAGTGGCCACTTAGAGTAGTATATTTCTTCCTTCCATCGATCTCAATAAATTCTATTCTCTATAAGAATTTATAATTAATTGTAAGGAATCACTAAATCAATGTTTGGTCATATACATTTTGACTGATATTTTTGTTGCATCTTTTTTAGTTCCATCTGAACATTGTTGAATTATCAATTCCTCTTACTTGAATTGTTCCCTTGATTATTCATGTCTATTGATGTTCTTTCTTTCATATATATTGACAAGAACATGTTGTTTCTTGTTTGATCTGAGATGAATACTATGTGATAGATG
Organism: Cupressus sempervirens; assembly: GCA_028749045.1. Lineage (NCBI taxonomy): Eukaryota > Viridiplantae > Streptophyta > Pinopsida > Cupressales > Cupressaceae > Cupressus > Cupressus sempervirens. Next base: position 757,793,824 of record CM053787.1, read on the forward strand.
TTGAATGAGTTATGAGTTCTTAATTTTACTTCTTCTTTCATACATATTTGATAACAATTTTCTTCTTAGATGCTAAATATCAAATGTCACTTCTAAACAACCATTTTTCTACCTACTCTTGCAAGAACTCTATATATTTTCACCTCTATTTTAAAATGAATGCACTTCAAAACTACAAGACAATGATGAAAAACCCAATTTCCTCGACGAGATAGACAAAATGCACCCTGGTAATAGATGGAAGGAAAACAATAATAGTTTTGTTTTGTCTCTACTCTTCAATGGAAAACAGTATTTTCTCACATTCACAATATTAGAAAAACCAATTGAAAAATGTTTCATGCACTGCAGAAGAACCAAATGAATAAAATATTACCCTTTCCTAAAAGCCAAGCTTTTTAAAAATCCACTCACCTTAGAGTGACCAAGATTTGTAAATAAAACCATATGGTATTGTGATATTTCTTAAACAAAATAAGGAAACTAAAACCAAAATTATCAATTTGTGATTATGGTGTCTTCCACAATAATTCATGCAAGATAACTATAAACTCTTACATCTTACCATCTTCTGCTCCAAAATGCATGCATCTCTACTTTTTTTTTGTTTCTCATGGTCATGCATTTGTAACTACCACTTTCTCTAAATTTTATACTAAATGTTTTAAATCATTGGTCAGTTTTTCAATAACCAAGCTAACTCAATGCATGACTATTGTGGTTTATTCTGATAGGGATAATGAACTGCATCAATTTGGGAATCCATTGTTATCATTTTTATTAAACATTATTATTTAATTAAAACTATCATATGCCTTATTGTTTACATTGAAGATTGCTACTACTATAGAAAGCCTCTAGACTTAATTATATTTCAAATTTAATTCATAATTATTAATTTTTTACTCTTTTAAATAACTAAGTATTTTAGCTTGAGGTAATATAATTCAAGAGTTCAATATCATTATGTATTTTTTCCAATGAAAGTGATTAAAAAGGTTAATTAGTTATTATTGAATATATTTTTTAAATCATTTTTATATTTATTGATAATAATATTTTAAGAAAACATTTTAAAAAAATTGTTCCAAGGCTACATCTAACTAAAATAAGTACAATAGTACTTATGTTTTAGTTTGAAAATCAATTATAATTAATTTCTAAATAAATTGTTTAGTTGTGTTTCAAATATGTTAAAGATGGAAACATTTATCAATATCATCCAATGACACGACAATCATTCTCATTTATCCTAATCTTATTATTTTCATTGATGTGAATTATTTTATTTGTACTTGTTTTGAAAACCAAAATTAATTTATTTTTTATCAAGATAAAATGAAAAAGTAATATATAAAATATTAAAAATATCAATGACTAAAGAAAGATACTTTAATTAAAATAAGAATTCATTTTTATTTAATAATTATTTTATTAAACATTTTATGAAGGATATGAATTTGACATCTATAATAAATTTATTTAAAATTAATAAATAACCAAAATCTAAATACATCCACATATTACTAAATTGAAAACTATGCTCTTTTATGCCTTTAAATAAAAAAGAATGCAAAAAGACCCAATGCTATTATAGTTTTGACTCTCAAGCCATGATAAATTCATGTAAGCCTCAATGTATTGAGAAAAATATGAAACATAACTATGTGGATGAGTGGCTTCAGAAAAAATATGAACAATAATCATCTCGATGAGTCGTATTTCAGAATACAATGCACAATCTATTCTTAGCTTTTCTAACATTAGAATGTAAAATGCAATGATCCTAGACACAAATTAAATATCCTTCTCTAAAATGCAACGATGTTTAATATCAGAATTGTCATGATTACAATTCCCAATTTTTACTTTTGATATCCTTCTTCCATCCAGTGTTTCATTCATATCACTTGAGTCATTTGCATCACCTACAACATTAAAAGTGTTAGATTAAAAAACATTGAAGCAACAATTTTTTATACCTTACATTACAATCAGTCCTTCAAAATCCATAGATGAAGAATATGATAGAAAAATTTAACAAATATATAGATCCTACTATATGTTCCCTTCGAATGACAAAACTATTATAAATATGAACTTTCACAAAAGACATTTCATGAGATCGTAATTTTAAAAAAATAAGTGAGATGAAATGGTTTACTAAAACCAATTTCTGCTAATCAATTATCATATATAGTCATTTCTTCTCAAGCAAAATGTCCTCAAATAGAAAAGCACAACTAACTGGAGCAAAAGATTATTTCTATGGTGACATTTTTCTGAAACAAAAACCGTTTTCAGTACCATGGATTGGAGGAGATTGGATAAGAATCTATGACCGAAAAATCAAACTCATTTTGAAATAATTTTAGATTTTTTTCAGCTATCATTTTTATCCATTTCTTCAAATGTGAGAGGGAAAAAAACAACATACAATGATGTACCCAAGAACTATTTTATCTACAACATACCATAGATAATGTGTTCCAGAATGGGTATACGGTGCTGAGAAAATTCGGCATGTCAAGGAACTATTAATTTGTTGTGAAGTGTCTATACCAGCCAGAGCAATTTCTTCCATCAATCCAACACCTCTAGCACGTACCTTAACCAAGCTATTTATTTTTTGTTCGATTTCTCATTTGCTTGAGCTTTCTTCTTCTTCGGCTTTTTGAAGTTTCTCTATATATTGTAGGATTCAAACAATAGCAGCAACACAAAAGAAAAACAAAATGATAATATTCAAAACAAGGAAGGCTCTGTTTTACTGCAGAGATAAAAACTGATATATTATTCCAACTACAAATTTGTATTCAACCAATACATTTATTCAAATAAAAATTGTTAAAAACTAATCCCTAACACATAGATCAAAATATAGATTAGGAGTTCTGACAGTAGTTTTAGCATTATTCCATGCCTATGATTAAGGATGGGAGAAGAAGTAACTAAGACTAAACTAAAATGCATTCAAAAATATCATCTAATGCATGCCATATGTACATCATGCTTCTTGTTTAAACTACTCCTAAACTAAAGTATATTTGAAATTATTCATAGAATGGTGGAAATGGAGTGGTGGAGCTGGAGTTTGAAGTAAAGATCTCAGCATCAATCTTCATACTCCCCCTTGATGCTGAGAGGACTCACAATCTGATCTTTGAGTATCAAAAACTGATCTTTTGTAACTGCCTTTGTGAAGATGTCTGCAATTTGCTCCTTTGTGCTGATGTACTTCAACTCAACCGCTTTATTTTGTACCAAATCTCTGATAAAATGTTGTTTAAGATCAAAGTGTTTGGTCCTGCTATGATGAACCAGATTCTTGGCCAATTTAATGGCACTTATGTTGTCACAAAAAATCACAGTAGGCTGAACCTGTATCTCTCCAATTTCTTCAAGAAGCTTTCTAAGACATAAAGCTTGTGTGCCAGCTGAAGTGATCGCAACATATTCTACTTCTTTAGAAGAGAGAGCAACCATACTTTGCTTCTTTGAACTCCATGTAATTAAACCGGAACCCAAAGAAAAATAATTACCAGATGTAGATTTTCGATCATCCAAACAACCTCCCCAATCTAAATCACTAAAGCCAACAAGCTCAAACTTATTAGAAGAATAGTGAATGCCAAAATCTACTATGCTTTTCACATACCTCAAAATTCTCTTGGCTGCCTTCATATGTTCCTCTGATGGATTTGTCATATACCTTGAAACCAATGAAATTGAATAAGCAATATCAGGCCTTGTGTGAGTTAAAAACATCAAACTCCCCACAATGCTTCTGTATAATGTCTCATCAACAATTTTAGCACCATCATCTCTACATAATGTAACTCCATGAGCAATTGGAGTGGAAAGAGGTTTACAATCAGCCATATCAAATTTTTTCAACATATCTTTTGCATACTTTTCTTGACAAATAAAAATTTCATCTTTACCTTGATAAACCTCCATGCCAAGAAAGTACTTCATGAGACCTAAATCTTTCATCTCAAACTCATTCATCATAGAAACTTTAAATTCATCTTTTTTCTTTGAACTACTACCCATATATAACAAATCATCAACATACAAACTCACAATGAGAATATCATTACCTTCTTGTTTGTAGTAAAGGGTAGGTTCACTCTTACTTCTTCGAAAGCCATTCTGCTGAAAATATCCATCAATTCTTGCATACCATTCACATGGTGCTTGCTTGAGGCCATACAAAGCCTTCTTCAACTTGTACACATAATCTTCTTTGCCTTAAATCTCAAAACCTTGTGGCTGTCCCACATATACCTCTTCTTCTAAGTACCCATTCAAGAAAGCACTTTTTACATCTATGTGATGAATACTCCATTTCTTTTGAGCTGCACGAGATATTAGCATCCTAATAGTCTCTTGTCTTACTACTGGTGCAAAAGTTTCTTCATAATCAATGCCATACCTTTGAGTGAAACCTTTAGCAACCAATCTTGCCTTGTGTCTTTCAACACTCCCATCACTATTATACTTGGTCTTATAGACCCATTTTGTGCCAATCTTCTTCTTCTTATGTGGAAGATTTACAAGCTCCCATGTTTCATTCCTATCAATGGAATCCATCTCTTCATTCATTGCTTGCATCCAAATCTCATTAACACATGCATCTTCAAAACATGATGGCTCAAAATCAGCTTTAGCAAGTAATGCAAAATTTACTGTCTCACCTATTGGATCTTCTTCATGTGCTTGATTTTGACACCTCTCATAAATATCACTCAATCTTCTTACCTTCCTTGGAGGACTAGAGGATGGACTTGCTCTTGGTATTGGTGAGGGGTTTTTTGGTGGGCTTGGTGATCTTAAAATAGAACCATTAGCTGGCTGCTCATTATCATTATCAGCAATATCATCATCATCCAAAACTGATTTTGGCTTTCCAACATATTGTTTTTGATGACCATAAACTCCCCCTTCATCAAAAATCACATCTCTTGAAACAACAATCTTATTAGTAATAGGATTGAATAATCTATAATCTTTGCTTTCCTCACTATAGCCCACAAAAATACATGATTCACTTTTAGCATCTAGCTTTTGCCTATTCTGATTAGGGATGTGAACATAAGCCAAACAACCAAAAACTTTAAAATGATTTACATTAGGCTTTTTCTCATACCATGCTTCATATGGAGTCATCTTGTGTAGGGCACTTGTAGGACTCCTGTTGAGAATATATACGGCTGTAGCAACTGAATCAACCCAATAAGAATTGTTCAAACCCTTGGTTTGTAACATGCTCCTTGCCATTTCTACCACAGTATGATTCTTCCTTTCAGCCACTCCATTCTCTTGGGGTGTGTATCCAGTTGTGAGTTGTCTTTTGATGCCATTCATCTCACAAAAATTTTGAAAATTGTTTGAGCAAAATTCTCCTCCTCGATCTGTTCTCAAACATCTTATTGTGTTCTCTTTCTCATTCTCTACATGAGCTTTAAACTTCTTGAATGTATCAAAGGCTTCATCTTTAGTCTTCAAAAAATATACCCAACATATGCATGAGTAATCATCAATAAAAGTAATGAAATATGACGACTTACCCAAACTTTGTGTTTGCATTGGACCACAAATATCTGAATGAATAAGTTGAAGTGGGTATTGGGTCCGCCATGCATTGCCTTTTGAAAATGATTCTCTTGAATGTTTTCCTTTTGCACACCCTTCACAAATTCGTTTATGCTCTTCAACCTTAGGCAATCCAAGAACTAATGCATTTGATGTTAGATTCTTCAAACTATTGAATTTCAAATGGCCATACTTGAGATGCCACAACCAACTTTTATCCTCATAAGCCATATTGACAAGTTGATTATCATTTTGACCAAACTTCAAAGGAAACATCCTATTCTTTTTCATAGGAACAACTATAATCACTTTTTTTTTTTTATTCTTATCATAGATAGTATAGTGCATGTTCTCAAATACCACTCTATAATTCTTCTCACATAGCTGCCCAACACTCAATAAATTATGCTTTAACTTGGGAGTATAATAAATATCTTGAACACTTTTCATACCTTCCTTTGTTTGAACATCCATGGCTCCTTTGGCTGCAACATCCACAGTATTGTTATTACCAAGGGTAATATTGGATCTATAACTATCATTAAGCTTTGAAAATATTTCTCTGTTGCCAGACATATGGTTAGAGCATCCAGAATCCAAATACCAAACATCATTCACAGTACTTTCACCTTTCCCATAACACAAAAATAAATTACCCGAGGAAGGATCCTCATCTTGGTGGGCATAATTTGCATTATTGTTACCTGATTTCAGTCTACACTCTCTCTCAAAATGTCCATACTTATTGCAATGATAGCATTGGATGTTCCTTTTATCAAATCTGCCTCTACCTCTGCCTCCTTGAGCACCTCCTCTTCCTCTAGATCCTCTTGAAAAATTCTGATTTTGGCCCCTTCCCGAACCTTTGTTGTTGTTACTACTGCTGCTAGCACCATCGTTCTTTGAAATTTGCAATTGGGAAGAAAAAGCCTTCTCATTAACACTGATAGATGTGTCCCTTATTCTATCCTCATGTGATATAAGAGATCCAACCAATTCATCATACTCCATGGTAGCTAAATTTTTGCTTTCTTCTATGGTAATTACTACAATATTCCATCTTGGGGTTAGAGATCTCAATACCTTTTGTATTATTTGCTCTTGAGCAATAGATTCACCCAAAGTGGCCATTTTATGAGTCACATCTTTCACTCTCACATAGAAATCTCCCACACTCTCTGTCTCCTTCATCTTCAAGTTCTCATATTCTTTTTTCAAAGTTTGTAGCTTCACAACCTTAATCTGATCATTGCCATGGTAAGCATCTTTTAGAGTCTTCCAGGCCTCTTTTGTTGTTTGTGCATCAGCAATTCGAAGAAACAAGCTCTTATCAAGAGCCATCTGAATGTGAAACAATGCCATTGCATTCTTCTTCTCAGCTTCTTTCTTCAATGTCCTGTCATTAGGTTGGAGAGTATTCCAATCTGCAAGCTCTTCATATCCAGATTCAATGATCTCCAAAAAATCTTTCCCAATCAAAAAAGTCTTCATCTTGATTGACCAATATTGGTAATCAACTCCATCAAACTCTGGGATTTGCAAATTGTGAGTCATGCTGCTGTCTTCCAAACACCTTCAGCTCTGATACCATATATGACTTTCTCTACTAGATCTTTCTCCTTCTCCGGCTTCTCTCTGTACGATTTTTTTTCGTCCTTCGACTTTCTCAAGTTTCTCTCTATTGACTTTTTCACATTCTTCTGCCTTCTTAAGCTCTCGCTATAATCGGCTGTTCTTCCTATTCAATAATATGATGCTTGCATCAACATTGGCTACTTCTTCTTTAGTCAAACGTAGGCTTTCACCCATATAAGAAATAACTTCTTTATCACTTCGTTCACCTTGAGATTCTCCTTTCTCCATAGCTGAGAGATCATCTGAATCTATTCAAACTCTCTTTGCACTTCTTATGTGTCTCGTCTTTCTTCTAAATTTCGCTCCCAGATTTCTTCTTGCACAAGAAAGCAATCAACGCAATATCATTCTTCTTGTCAAGAAGATTAGCTCAATATATATTGAGAGTGTCGTATGTTGGTGTAAATAGGTGGAGTCACACGTGTCAAAACCGTTGATCATTTAATGAAATAGGTATGGTGGAGATTTGGAGGATTCCACACCATTTTTGGACATCTGTTGCGATAAATCGAATATATTTTGCAGCGATAACATGTGTCTGTCAGAAAAAGGGAAGTCTTAAAAAGGAAATATCGAATATATTTTGCAGTGATAACATGTGTCTGTCAGAACAAGGGAAGTCTTAAAAAGGAAACTTTGAATTAAATTTCTACTGCGCGGACAGAGTCCTTTCTAGCTATAGCAGGACACCATCCCCTCTTTTTTTAATTTAATCCTCAAATATGCTGTGTAGGTTCATATATTGATGTTTATATCACAAGTGTAATTAAGCTAGAGGCTCCTTGGAGTATGGATACCAACTTTTATGGCATAAGATTTATCAAATTTAGAAAGTACAAACTCGCCGTTATGTTTAGATCTCCCATTTTCTATTATGGATAAAATTTTATCTTATTTAAATAGATATTGTGAAAAGACTATTCAAATAATAAAAGCGAACATGGTAGAATGGTTTCCAATGACACTAATGGGAATATCGATAGCTTAGGATGAGGAAGTCTAAGAAATAGCACTCCTTCAACTTTTTCATCTTCAAAGAAGAATAGTGCACTTTTATGTCTATAATAATGGATTTTGTTTAACATACAATTGGTCTATATTGTAATACATTTATAAGAGTGAAAAATGTGTTTTATTTCCAGTTATATTTTGGGTTTATTATACAAGTCTAATTAAGTACATAGGCTTCTAGAGCTTTGAATACCATCTTTTTTAATGGCCTAAAATATAGAGACAAAATATATTGATTTTCCATTGTTGATTATAGATAAGATTTTAATTTATTTATACTGTTGATGTAGAAAGTCTATTTCAAGTACCATTTAATCTCATATTTTAAAGTAATTATTTTTGTAATGTTAGCTTTAGCTTTTCAAAAATTATAACAATTTAATTTTTAAGGTAATACATTATTTAATTCTTAATTGTTCTATTTAAAATCAGTTTAGAAGTTTCTAATTCCGTTATCTATAAATAAAATATTGTTTATAATAAGAGTAATATATAGTTTTTGAAGTAATTGATAGTAGCCAACAAGATGGGGGCTGACCCCAAAGTACAAAAAGGCTGAATAAACAACCAGAGGTAACCTCCCTGTCAACTAACCTATACCAACTTTAAACTTCAAAAAAAAAAAATATGTTCATAGTCAGCTTAGCAATACTAGCAGTCTTTAAACTAATATGCATAATAGTCTTTAAAATAAAATAACAACCATTAAAAAATTGCTTCTATGAGTCCTCTTAAATTACATAAACATAAAGACCTCGTGGTCTACCAAGTTTAGAGGCATAAATATAAACAATCAAAAAAAGGAAAAGACATAGGGCTAGCTACCCTTCTCCAACCCATGAGCATCCTTCTTCTCAAGCGCATCCTTGTCCTTGTTTTCACTGTCCACTTTAATCGATTTGTCCAAGATGGTTTTTAACCAATCCTCAACTAGGAACCCATAGATGGAACAAGTGGTCTTAGTGACTTTGCCCAGGTCCTTTGCCTATTTGTTAGCATATAGAAAATAAAGGATGGTGGCCATGGAGTGCATGACCTTGGTGGAAAATTGTACCAATCTTTCAAACCTCTGGTAGATAGTTCTTTTGGTTGTCATCCAAGTCCCTTATGGAATTCCCCAGTGTTTCGAATCTGACCTTTCTATGGCTATGCTTTCCTTAATTCCCAAAACCTTAGGGGGTTTCTTTTCTTAGGGAGATTATATCATCCCACCCACTCCTAGTCAAGGTAGCCTTGGGAGTTTCAGATACATGGGAGGGACATATAGGGCTTGGTTTAGGTTTCTTATCCCAAGGTATTCTCTTCTTTGTAGCGGGTTTAGCATCACTTTCGGAGGAATCAAAGTTGGAGTCATGCATGGGGAGTAACTTAAATTTTTCCATTTGGAGGAATTTTCTGGATGTCCTAGCACTTTTCTTACCTTTCTCAGAGTCTGAATCTGTCTCAATTGAGCTAACCTCTATGTTAATTTTGACATTAGGAGGAGGGGTTTTCTTGAACTTCTTGTGGCTCGAGCTAGGGCTAGGGTCAAGGGAGGCTTGGGGGTGATAGAGGCAAGGGTGTTAGTCAAAAGTGATAGATTGAGGATAAGATGTTGAGTATAAAGTTTATTCATCAACCCTTGGTGTATGAAGTAGAAGGTTTTCCCTCCTCATGTTTCCTCCCTCCTCATGTTTCCTCCTTGTCGTCCTCTAGTGAATTCAATAACAAAAATAGGAAGGAGATGTGGTCCAGATTCCTAAAATGATTTAGGCTGGAGAAATCATAGTAGTATGGTACCTAGAAATGGTCCTCCAAGGTGATATATTGCATGATGGCATAATAGATGATGACCCAATGCTTAGTAAGGGAAAACTGAGAAAACTCACCACACATTCTCTTCAGTTCCTCTTTGCCCTTGAAGAAATTTCATACGCTAGCTTCCTCCTTGACATTTTCTTTCCTCCACCAGTTCTTTCCTTCCATTGAAAATTCATCAACCCTCACAATGGTTTCTTCAAAAATATTGAAGCTCATGCCATTAATAGTCACCTTCCTATCCTTCCAAGTCTAGAAGAATTGCATCAATATAACCTATTCACGCTTCACCATACACTCCATATACTTAAAAGGCCACCTTATTGCAAGTACACCATCACCACCTTGCTTCTATGAATGCTATCTTCCACACCCACTGATTCTATTTGATGACTATTTCACATACGGTCACCCAAATCAACCACTAATTCATCAGACCACATAGCCTTGTTGTAGGTTTTGATGTTGATGGATATAGATTGAAGACCCCCATCAAATAAAATGAAAAGGCATTGCATGACCATCATAAGTCTGCAATGTTTCCCAAAAAATAAAAAATCTCTCTTCTCGGCACCTGTGAGCGTTCTCTTTCCCTTTGTACGACTATTGCCAATTGTATCTTGTGTAGGAATTCATTAACCTATCATTTTGAAGATTACTAGATCATTCATTGCATCTCACCAAATCTTCCCTTTGCACCCTTTTATGACATTCATTAATATTCACAACAACTAAAATCACAATGCAAATCAGTAAACAATCATGTCAAAAACTCCTTTAATGAAGCGTCTTGTTCATACACCCACATGGAGAAAAGAAGGTTTTCCAACCATTTTGGTTATTCATATGGAATTAATGAAGGTATGCTCCCTTTCCATCACAACTTCAGTTAATGATGACAATATTTTGACGTCATCCCATTCCACAAGGTGCATGTCACTGTAGCAAAATTTAGCCAGTACATCTGACACACGATTGCCCTCTTAATATATATGGGCAACGTGGATCTCTTGAAAATATTTCATCAACCTTCAAATTTCCTTGATTATACTTTAATCAACCAATTGATTCTATCTTCTCTCTTTGCAACCTTAATTATTAACATTGAGCCTCCCTTAATAGCCAGCTTATTGACTCCTTGTGCTCTCATAATTCTCAGTCCCCTAAGAAGTGTTGATGCTTCTACTTCATTGTTGGATCCCCCTCCATAGTTTCCTATGTAGGTGACGATGACATTTCCCATACTATTGCAAAGGGTACCTCCCACAGTAGTACTACCCAGCATAGTCAAACCATCAAAGTTTCTCTTGAGCCAGGAGTCAAGGGGGATACCAAACCATCTTCATTCTAGCAAAAACTTTAGAATTGTCAATATGAACCACCATTCTAAGCCAAATCCTATTTCATATAAAACTTTCTCGGGGGGAGTGGGGGGGGAGGGTGGGGGGGGGGGATCGAGGGGCTTCCAGTGCAATACCTTGCTACATTCTTTTAGAAGCCTATTAGTGATTTGTGAAAATCATGTTTTTCCTTTCCTTCTAGATATTCCATGATATGTATGGGGGAAGAATCGTCCATAAGTTTTTGAGGTATGGGTGGTTAGCCAGGCCATCTCAATGAGTGAATTATTCCAAATTTCTATCCATGCACCATTGAACTTCCCATATCACAAGAACCTCCCTCCACACCTCCATGGAAAATGGGCACTAAATAAGCATATAATTAATAGATTCAATTTCATTGAGACATAAAATACAACAATTAGTGAGTTGGAACCCTCTACGCTAGAGGTTGTCAATAGTGAGAATCAACCCATGTAAGGTCATCCACCAAAAGAAGTTTATCTTGAGAAGAATCCAAGGGTGCCAAACTTTAATCAAATTAGCATGTGCCACCTCCCCCTAGGTTACAAAGGTAAGAAGACTTAACTATGAACTCCATCAAAGGTGTGAGCTTTCAAACTAAAGAATCCTCCACAATGGTGAAAGAAATAACATCATTTTTTTGTCGCACTCCTCCAACCATTGTACCCTAGATCTCTTTTTCCAAAATATTTCCTCTTTATTTAGGAGGGTTTTCCATTTGTCTCTACGCTCCTCCTCTTGATAACTCTTAGATGTGTCTCCTTGTGCAATTTGATTTTAGAGAGCATCTACCCTTTTTTTAGTGGCCTTCTTATCTTTGAATAGACTTCCAAAAGAGGATTTACTCCATTTTTTCACTTCTCTTTGGATGCTAGATATATAGTTACGAAAAAATGCAATTTTATTATTATCTCTATCGCTTCCTTATTTGTATGAACTAACCTCTTCATGTTTCTCTTTGTGTTCTAAACACTCCCCTCTATATTATGTATCATGCACAAACATCCATATTCCTCCTCCAACAAATCTATATCTCTACCATTCTCTCCTTTACACTCATTTCCCTTATATTAACATTTAATTATTCCTATCATGTCAATAAGTTATAGATACATAGATATATATCCTTGTATATATATAGTTAAGATAATATGTAATTTTATTATTATATCTATTTCTTCCTCATTTGTATGAACTAACTTCTTTATGCATCTCTCTATCTAATAAACACAACCCTCTATAATATATATCCTGACCCTCTTTATGGACTAACTTGTTTATATCTCTCTTTGTTTCTAATGTCGTGACCCACCTTAAGTGACTCCTATTTCATAGGATGTCTTTGACAGTTTCAACTTAGTTGAGGTTGTCAATTTACCTGGAATGCTATCTATGTATATATTTTGGGTCAGATTCTAAGTTGATATATTATTCAATTTAGACCTTAGTTGGTATGTATTCCACTTAGATATTAGTCTAAGCGTAGTTTAACTATGTGGTTTAGAGTTTTTGTCTTCCTAAGTTTTCATTTATATGGACACATTTAGTTAATAAGTTGGTCAACTTTGTGACTATGTTTTCTACACACAAGTTGATGGTACATGATCTTGTTATGTTTTAATTATTACATAAGCTCAGATGCATATAAATGATTTATTTTATGTAGGAACCATAATGCTTACACTATATTTAATTGTGAATTGATATGTAATGATATTTCATTTAATGAATAAAAGAAAATATGGTTTCATTTCATTTATTACCATATTTGAGAGATACTGACCTACTCCTATAGTATGAGTGTGACTCATTCGTTAGAGGTTGAAGGAAAGAATGTGGTTGAGGTAGAGGATGCTAGCTCTTTAGCATTGCTAGGTATGGATGGGCTGGTAGGCATAGTCCACTTAGTCCCATCTTTCTAAGTATCATGTCCCTATTTTAAGATATAATTTTAATAATAATTAGATAATACAATATTATTAATTAAATAATAATAAATTGATATAAAAATAATTTAAAATAATTGAATATATATAATATTATCAATAAAATAATATTGAGAAATTATAAGAATATAATAAATGAATAAATAAACTAAATTAAATACATGAGTGAATATTCTAGATAGTATATTACCTTTCTAAGTTAGATTTGATAATAAACACAAAATAATAAATTAATTCAATAATAGTAATTAAATATTGAAGTTAACCAAGTCTAATGAAAGTCCAAGAGATATAACAAAACGAGAATATTAGAAAGTAAAGTCCACCAGGATAACTAAGATTGGGGGGGAATTAGGTATCTGATTAATCCCACTAATAACAACCTTATTAAATCTTTAAACATGTGATCAATAAAACCAAAATCCATAAGCAAATACACATACACAATAACTCTATGTTAACTAGGGAAATCTTGGATGAGAGGGAAGATGGTACCCATAAAAATAATTTACTAATATATAACTTCCTTGCAAGAAGATGTACTCTATTTGAAGCTAATTAAATTCATTCCGTACATATCAGTCCCTCTTAGGAGACTTCGAATCGTAGTGAGGACATTTTGACACTTTTAGGAGTTGTGGAATGTAGAACTTGACCAATGTCAAAACAACTTAAGGGAAAAACCATTGAACCCACTAGCCAACTAGTGTTTTTATTATTCCTTTCAAAATAATAGGATGTGTTACTGATCTCACCTACACAGAATTTTGTCCTTAGCTGTCTTAGGACCCCTAGGGACATATTTCATCATTTAATGGGTGAAAGGGGGTCATAGGGTGAACCTATGACCCACTTTGACCATGTGAACAATTCTACATATGTCGTCATTTAATGCGTAAAAGGGGGTCATAGGTCACCCTATGACCCCCTTTGACACATATGAATAATTCTAATATGTCCCTAGGGTTCCTTGAACCCCTAGGGACATATTTCGTCATTTAATGGGTCAAAGGGGGTGATAGGTGACCCTATGAGGCCCATTGACCCATATGAACAATTCTAATATGTCCATAGAGGTCCTAGGACCCCTAGAGACACATGTCATCATTTAATGGGCCATTGGGTGAAAGTATGACCCCCTTTGACTATATGAACAATTATAATATGTCTCTAGGGGTCCTAGGACCCCTAGAGATATATGTCATCATTTAATGGATCAAAGGGACCTATGACCCCCTTTGACCCATATGAACAATTCTATTATGTCCCTAGGGGTCCTTAGACCCCTAGCGACATATGTCATCATTTAATGGGTCAAAGGGGGTCATAGGTCACCCTATGACCCCCTTTGACTCATATGAACAATTTTAATATATCCCTAGGGGTCCTACGACCATTAGGGACATATTTCTTCATTTAATTGGTCAAACAGGGTCATACGTCATCCTATGACCCCCTTTGATGCATATGAACAATTTCAATATGTCCCTTGGGGTCCTTGGACCCCTAAGGGCATATTTGTTCATTTAATGGGTCAAAGGGGGTCATAGGTCACCCTATGACCCACTTTGACCCATATGAACAATTCTAATACATCCCAAGGGGTCCTAGGAATTCTAGGGACATATGTCATCATTTAATTGGTCAAAAGCATCATAGGTCATCCTATGACTCCCTTTGACCCATATGAACAATTATAATATGGCCCTTGGAGACCAATCGGAACATATGTCCTCATTTAATAGGTCAAAGGGGGTCATAGGGTGAACCTATGACCCTATTTGACCATATGAACAATTTTAATATGTCCTTAAGGGTCCTAGGACCCCTAGGGACATATGTCATTATTTAATGGGTCAAAGGGGGTTATAGGTCACCCGATGACCCCCTTTGAACCATATTAACAATTCTAATATGTCCCTAGGGGTCCTAGGACCCCTAGGGACATATGTCGTAATTTAATGGGTCAAAAGGGGTCATAAGTTGAACCTATGACACCCTTTCACCATATGAACAATTCTAAAGTGTCCCTAGAGGTCCTAGGACCCCTAGGGGCATATGTCATCATTTAATGAGTCAAAGGAGGTCATAAGTCACCCTATGATCTCCTTTGACTCAAATGAATGATTCTAATATGTCCCTAGGGGTTCGTAGACCCCGAAGGACATATGTCATCATTTAATGGGTCAAAGGGGTTGATTGGTCAACATATGACCCCCTTTGATCCATATGAACAATTCTAATATATCCATAGGGCTCCTAAGACCCTTAGTGACATATGTCATCATTTAGTGGGTCAAAGGGGGTAATAGGGCTGACCTATGACCCCCTTTGACCATATGAACAATTCTAATATGTTCCTAGGGGTCCTACGACCCCTAGAGACATATGTCATCATTTAATGGGTCAAAGAGGGTTGTAGGTCACCCTATGACCCTCTTTGACACATATGAATAATTCTAATATATCCCTAGGAGTCCTAGGACCCCTAGGGACATATGTCATCATTTAATGGATCAAAGGGGGTCATAGGGTGAACCTATGACCCCCTTTGACCATATGAACAATTCTAGTATGTCCCTAGGGGTTGTAGGACCCCTAGTGAGATATGTCATCATTTAATGGGTCAAAGTGTATCATAGGTCACCCTAAGACCCCCTTTGACCCATATGAAAAATTCTAATATGTCTCTGTGGGTCCTTGAACCGCGATGGACATATGTCATCATTTAATGCATCAAAGGGGGTCATAGATCACCCTATGACCCCCTTTGACCCATATGAACAATTCTAATATGTCCCTAGGGATCCTAGGATCCCTAAGGACATATGTCATCATTTAATGGGTCAAAGGGCCCCTTTGACACATATGAACAATTTCAATATGTCCCTAGGGGTCCTAGGACCCCTAGGGACATATATCTTCATTTAATGTGTCAAAGTGTGTTGTAGGTCACCCTATGACCCCCTTTGACTCATATGAATGATTCTAGTACGTCTCTAGGGGTCCTAGGACCCCTAGGGACATATGTCATCATTTAATGGGTTAAAGGGGGTCATATGTCACCCTACGACCCCCTTTGACCCATATGAACAATTTTAATACATCCCTAGGGGTCCTAGGACCCCTAGGAAGATATGTCATGATTTAATGGGTCAAAGGGGGTCATAGGGTGAACCTACGGCCCCCTTTCACCAATATGAACTATTCTAATATGTCGCTAGAGGTCTTAGGACCCCTAAAGACATATGTTATCATTTAATGGGTCAAAAGGGGTCATAGGTCACCCTATGGCCCCCTTTGACCTATATGAACAATTCTAATATGTCCCTAGGGGCATTTGAACCCGTATGGACTTATGTCATCATTTAATATGTCAAAGGAAGTCATAGGTCACCCTATGACCCCCTTTGACCCATATTAACCATTCTAATATGTCCTTAGGGTTCCTAGGACCCTTAGGGACATGTGTCTTTAGTTAGTGGGTGAAAGGGGCTCATAGGTCACCCTATGACCCCGTTTGACCCATATGAACAATTCTAATATGTCCCTAAGGGTCTTAAGACCCTTAGGGACATATGTCATCATTTAATGGGTCAAAGGGGGTCATAGGGTGAACCTATGACCCTCTTTGACCCATATGAACAATTCTAATATGTCTCTAGGGCTCTTAAATGAATTAAAGGGGGTCATAGTGTGACCTATGATCCGTTTGATCTATTAAATGATGACATATGTCCGTAAGGGTCCTAGGATCCCTAGGGACATATTAGAATTGTTTATATGGGTAAAAGGGGGTCATAGGTCAACCTATGACCCCCTTTGACCCATTAAATGATGACATATGTCTCCATAGGTCCTAGGACCCCTAGGACCCCTAGAGACATATTATAATTGTTCATATGGGTCAAAGGGGGTCATCTGTTGACCCATCACCCATTTTAACCCATTACATGATGACATATGCCCCTAGTTCCCCTAGGGACATTTGAGAATCTCTCTTATTATACATGTTAATATGTATGTTATTAATATATATAATAACATAATATTTTCATTAAATATAATTTCTTATATTTTATTATATGAATATGTTTAATAATATAATATATGTATAATATTGTAGTATATATATATATATATATATATAATATTATTATATTAATATTCTTATATTAATATGTATGTTATTAATATATAATAACATAATATATAATACATTATATATATATATATATAATATATTATGTTATTATATTTAGTAATAATAATAATAATATAAATTATATTTATAGATTATAATAAGAATAATATAATACATTATTATATATTGATAGATTATTTCTTATATCTTTACATTATGTTAGTATATATATATATATATATATAAAATTTATTAAAATACATCTTTAGATAGTAAATAATTTATAAATAATAAGCTATAACTCTTAAACCCGATTTTCCCTCCAAAATGAGTTGGGATTTCAAATTTCCTTGCAAAATTGACCAAGCCATATTAGATATCTGATTTGGAATCGGATATCCGATTAGGCTTGGTATTTACCAACCCTTCCTGGTCAACCCAAAAGATGTGTTTGAAGAGGGTTTTAGTGATACTTAGACTTCAACTAGCCATTTGACAATGTTATTTTCATCAAAATTGAATGAAACGAAAAGGGTTCTTTAATATCGCTCTCGAGATTTCATCAATATAGTTTCTGTGAAATTCTGAGTTTGATAAGTATTTATTAGTTAATTATCAATGAAGATTATTATAATGTGCTAATTGACATATTGGTTGAAAAATAGCTATAACTTTCAAATGTTATAACATTTTTTAAATCTAAAAGTTGCATCACATTCTATGCTTCACCTAGTATAAGCAAAAAAAAAAATTAAATTAAATTTGGTAAAATTTTCTATTAGTTAAGGTGATCAGACATGAGAATTTTTTTTTCTCAAAAACTTTTGGTAGAAAATTCATATTTAATTATTTATTTTGAATAAAAAGACCAAAAAATATGCATCACATCTGGGCATGAGTCTACTTCTCATATCTATAATTATATTAAGAAATAATTATCATTTGATTTTGATTAAGGTGGTAAGACATACACCTACTTTTTATTTTTGCACTAAAATTTTCGTAGCACTGTATTAAAATTCAAACTTTTGACCAATCAATTATTTTTTTCCATACTACCTACCCAATTCACATTACTATATGCACATAAAGTGAAATCACTCAATCTGTCATACCAAATTCCATAGTCCCTACGACCCAGCGACATATGTCATAATTTAATGGGTCAAATGGGGTCATAGGTCATCCTATGACCCCCTTTGAGCCATATGAACAATTCTAATACGTCCCTAGGGGTCCTTGGACCCCTAGGGACATATGTCATCATTTAATGGGTAAAAGGGGTTGATAGATCACTTTATGACCCCCTTTGAACCATATGAACAATTCTAATATGTCCGTAGGGCTCCTAGTTCCCTTAGGGACATATGTCATCATTTAATTGGTCAAAGGGGGTCATAGGACTAACCTATGACAGCATTTGACCATATCAACAATTTTAATATGTCCCTAGGGGTCCTAGAAATCATAAGGACATATGTCATCGTTTAATGGATCAAAGGGGGTCATAGGTCACCCTATGACCCACTTTGACACATATGAATAATTCTAATATATTTCTATGGATCCTAGTACCCCTAGGGACATATGTCATCATTTAATGGGTCAAAGGGAGTCATAGGGTGAACCTATGACCCACTTTGACCATATGAACAATTTTAATATTTATCTACGGGTCCTAGGACCCCTAGTGACACATGTTGTCATTCAATGGGTCAAAGGGGGCCATAGGTCACCCTATGACCCCCTTTGACCCATATGAACAATTCTAATATGTCCCTAGGGGTCCTAGAACCCCTAGGGACATAAGTCATTATTTAATCACTCAAAGCGGGCTATAGGTTGAACCTATAACCCACTTTGACCATATGAACAACTCTAAAATGTCCTTAGGGGTCCTAGGACCCCCACGGACATATGTCATCATTTAATGGATCAAATGGGATCATAGGTCACCCTATGGCTCAAACCTATGACCCCCTTTGAGCCATATGAACAATTCTAATATGTCCCTAGGGGTTCTTGGACGCTTAGGGACATATGTCATCATTTAACGGGTCAAAAGAGTTGATAGGTCACCATATGACCCCCTTTGACCTATATGAACAATTTTAATATGTTCGTAGGGCTCCTAGGTCCCCTAGGGACATATGTCATCATTTAGTGGGTCAAAGAGGGTCATAGGGTTAACCTATGACCCCCATTGACCATATGAACAATTCTAATATGTAAGACCCCTAGGGACATATGTCATTATTTAATGGATCAAAGGAAGTCATAGGTCACCCTATGACCCCTTTGACACATATGAGTAATTCTAATATATCCCTATGGGTCCTACGACTACTACGGATATATGTCATCATTTAATGGGTCAAAAGGGTCATAGGGTTAACCTATGACCCCCTTTGACTATATGAACAATTCTATTATGTCCTTAGGAGTTTTAGGACCCCTAGTGACATATGTCGTCATTCAATGGGTCAAAGTGGTTCATAGGTCACCCGAAGACCCCCTTTGACCCATATGAAAAATTCTAATATGTCCTTACAGGTCCTTGGACCCCTACGGACATATGTCATTATTTAATAGGTCAAACGAGGTCATAGGGTGACCCATATGAACAATTCTAATATGTCCCTAGAGGTCCTAAGATCCTTATGGACATATGTTGTCATTTAATGGGTCAAACAGGGTCATAGGTCACCCTACGATCCCCTTTGACCCATATGAATAATTCTAATATGTCCCTAGGAGTCCTAGGATCCATAGGGACATATGTCATCATTTAATGGGTCAAAAGGTGTCATAAGTCACTCTACGACCCCCTTTGAACCATATGAATGATTTTAATATATCGCTAGGGGTCCTAGGATCGACAAGGACATATGTCATCATTTAATGTGTAAAGTGGGTCATAGGTCACCTTATGACCCCATTTGACCCATATGAACGATTCTAGTATGTCCTTAGTGGTCCTAGGACCCCTAGGAACATATGTCATCATTTAATGGGTCAAAGGGGGTCATAGGTCACCCTATGACCCCCTTTGATCCATATAAACAATTCTAATACGTTCCTAGGGGTATTATGACCTCTAGGGATGTATGTCATCATTTGATGGGTCAAAGAGGGTCATAGGGTTAACCTATGACCCCTTTTTCACTAATATGAACAATTCTAATATGTCGCTAGGGGTCCTAGGACCCCTAGGGACATATGTAATTATTTAATGGGTCAAAGGGGGTCATAGGTCACCCTATGACCCCTTTTGACCCATATGAACAGTTCTAATATATCCCTGGAGGTCTTTGGATGCCTAGGGACATATGTAACCATTTAATGTGTCAAAGGGGGTCATAGGTCACCCTATGACCCCCTTTGACCAATATTAACCATTCTAATATATCCCTAGGGTTCCTAGGACCCCTAGGGACATATTTCTTCATTTAATGGGTTAAAAGGCGTCATAGGTCACCCTATGACTCCCTTTAACTCATATGAACAATTCTAATATGTCCCTAGGGGTCCTAGGACCCTTAGGGACATATGTCATCATTTAATGGGTCAAAAGGGGTCATAAGGTGAACTAATGACCCCCTTTGACCTACATGAACAATTGTAATATGTCTCTAGGGGTCTAAATGAATCAAAGGGTGTCATAGTGTGACCTATGACCCCCTTTGATCCCTTAAATGATGACATGTGTCCCTAGGGGTCGTAGGACCACTAGGGACATATTAGAATTGTTTATATGGGTCAAAGGGGGTCATAGGTTAACCTATGACCCCCTTTGACCCATTAAATTAGGACATATTTCCCAAGGGGTCCTAGGACCCCTAAAGACATATTATAATTGATTGTATGGTTCAAAGGGGGCCATATGTTGACCTATCACCCCTTTTATTCTATTACATGATGACATATGTCCCTAGGACCCCTAGGGGCATTTGAGAATCTGTCTTGTTATACATGTTAATATGTATGTTATTAATATATATATATATATATATAATAACGTAATATTTTTCTTAAATATGATGTGTTATATTTTATTATATGAATATGTATACTAATATAATATATGTATAATAACATAGTATATTATGTGTGTGTGTGTGTGTGTGTGTGTGTGTGTGTGTGTGTGTGTGTGTATTATATATTATTATATTAGATATTATTATATTAATATTCTTATATTAATATGTATGTTATTAATATATATAATAACGTTATACATATATATATATTATTAATATATATTACTATATAATATGTTACGTTATTATACATATATTATATTTATTGAAAATATTACGTTATTATATATATATATATATATATATATATATATATATATATAAAACATACATATTAATATAATAATATTAATATAATAATATATTATATATATATATATATATATATATATTACGCTATTATATTTAGTAATAATAATAATAATAATATAAATTATATTTATAGATTATAATAAGAATAACGTAATATATTATTATACATTAATAGATTATATCTTATATTGTTACATTAAATTAGTATATATATATAATATATTAAAATACATCTTTATGTAGTAATATAACTGAAATAATTTATAAATAATAAGCTATAACTCTTAAACCCAATTTTTCCTCCAAAATGGGTTGAGATTTCAATTTCCTAGCAAAATTCACCAAGCCATATTGGATATCTGATTTGAAATCAGATATTCGATTAGGCTTAGTATTTACCAACCCTTTTCAATCAACCCAAAAGATGTGTTTGAAGAGGCTTTTAGTGATACTCAGACTTCTGGTAGCCATCTGACAATGTTATTTTGATCGAAATTGAATGAAAAGAAAAGGGTTCTTTAATATCGCTCTCGAGATTCCATCAATATAGTTTTTGTCAAATTCTGAGTTCGATAAATTTTTATTAGTGAATTATCATTGAAGATGATTGTAAAGTGTTGATTGACATACTGATTGAAAAATAGCTATAACTTTCAAACGGTATAACATTTTTTAAATCTAAAAGTTGCATCACATTCTATGCTTCACCTAGTATAAAAAAATTAAATTAAATTAAATTTGGTAAAATTTTATATTAGTTAAGGTGGTCAAACACGAGACATTTTTTGTAGAACTTTTGGTAGAAAATTCATATTTAATTATTTATTTTGAATAAAAATGCTGAAAAACATGTGTCACATCCGAGCATGAGTCTAGTTTTCATATCTATAATTATATTAAAAAAATATTATCATTTGATTTTGATCAATATGTCATACCAAATTCCATAGTTAGATGTTCCTTTCAAATATATGAATATCCTCTTGACTGATACATAATGATACTTTTGAGGATTAACTTGTAATCTAGCTCAAATCCCAATTGCATTTTCTATATCTAGTTTAATGTGAGCCAGATATTGTAAACCTCCAATCATGGATTTGTACTTTTTCTACTCAACTGTAGGTATCTCATCTTTGCTAAATAACTTCTAACCAATTATCATGGATGTACTAATAGTCTTACAAATTTCCAATCCAAATCTCTTCAAAAAATCCTTCAAGTACTTAGCTTGTGAAATAACAATACCAACACTATTCTACATGATCTACAATCCTAGAAAAAACTTTATTGTTCCTATCATGCTCATTTCAAACTCATTCTTCATGTCTTCAAAAAACTAAACACTTGTTTCATCATTACCTCTGAATATGATGTCATCAAAAAATACTACTATTATCAACAAACCATTCTCATTAGTTTTTGAAATACAAGTTACTATCTATTGTACCTTTAGAAAATCTAGGCTTTGCCAAATAGTTGTCCAACCTTGCATACCAGGTTCTAGGTTCTTGCTTTAGAAACAATAGAGATTTTTTATTTTGCATACCATTATTTTTTCTTCTATCAAAGGAAAACCTTCAAGCTTCTCAATATATACCTCTTCTCCAAGTTTTCCATTTTGGAAGACTAATTTAACATCCATCCGATATACCTTGAACTTCTAATTTGCTACATAAGCCAAGAACATTCTTACTACTTCAATTCTAGATACAAGTGCATATGTCTCCTCAGAGCCCATGCCTTCTTGATGTGAATATCTCTTGCATTCAAGTCTAACCTTGTTCCTGAAAACTCCACCTTGCTCCTTCATCTTGTTTTTGAATACCCATTTGATTCCTATCACATTCTTATCTTTATGTCTACGAACTAACTCCAATGTTTCATTCTTCACAATATGATATAACTCTTCCTTCATTGCTTGAATAAAATGATTATATTTACATGCTTCATCTGTATTCTTAAGTTCAACTTAAGAAGTCAAACACATCTCTTCATTAACTTAGTTTCTTGTGATCACAACTTTGTCTTTACTTCCAATTATCTGCTCTAGAGGATCAATCTTTGTTAAATTCTTGTTAGGGGTAGGAGTTGACATCTCAACTCTTATCTCATCTCTAAGTTCATGCTCAATTATTAACACATCATTTTGTAGATCATTGTTAGTCTCAAGTAAAACTTTTGCATTTTCTCTAACTATTCTAGAATTTTCTTCTTCATTTGAATTGTAATCTAACATCTTTTCCTTAGTTCCAAACTTCTCGTCAATCTTAAAATTTGTGCACTCAACTATTGTCTTAGTTCTATGATTTAAGCATTTGTATGCCTTTCTTTTCAATGAATAGCCAAGAAACATGCCTTGATCACTTCTTGGATCAAACTTTCCAACATCATCATCTATCTTAATATAACACTTGCTTCCAAATATTGTGAAATATTTAACTGATGGTGAATGACCAAACCATATTTTATAGTGTGTCTACCTTTTCTAATATATACTCTATTCATAATGTGCACTGCTATATTGACTTCTTCTCTCAAAAATGTCTTGGATATATCATTCTCAAACAACATCCCTCGTTCTGTCTTTGCTACTAATTTGTTTCTTCTTTCTGTAATCCCATTTTGTCCAAGTGTCCTAGGTAAAGATAATTTCCTTTTGATTCCATTCTCTTCACATGTTTAAATATTTTAAACTCTCTAGAGGTGAGTTCTCATCCTCTATCAAATCTCAAAAATTTTACTTAACTCTATTCTTAAATATCTTAAACTTCTCAAGAGCTTTAGAATTCTCTTTAAGAAATGCTACCCACATCATTCTAGTGAAATTATCAAGGAAAATAATGAAACACTTTCACCATAGAATGCTCTTGTTCTTGAGGGACCACTTAGATCTATGTGAAAAATCTCTAAGTTCTCGATGGTAGTGAACTTTATGCTGGGAAAAGATACCTTCTTTTGCTTAGTCAAAATACATTATTTGCAAGCCACATTAGTAGGCTTAATTATCTTTGGCAGATCTTTGACTGCAAATGTGCTACTAACCTTTACAATATTATCAAAGTTTATATAATAGAATCTAATATGACATAACAAACTTTTATCCACTTTAGCAACCAAAAAAGTCATCTCAGTGGGATTTAATTGAAATACATTACGTTTGGACCTAGTTCTAGTTTCAATCATCTTACCATCCTTATCCTTGATAGTGCAAGTCTTTTCCGTGAATTGCAATTGACACCCTTTTTCCATCAACTATCCAACACTCAAAAAATTACGCTTCAATTCATTATAAAAATAAACACCATCAGTGTTACTTCTTCCATCTAAAGTAATCAATGCAATCCCTATAATATCATAGGCTACATTGTTACCAACTCTAACAATACATCCATCATAGTTTCCAAATTTAACAAACTTATTCATATCACCAGTCATGTGATGTGAATAATCATTTCCTATTATCCAATCAAATTTATTTTTAACTTAGGAAACTAGAACCTTTTCTTCTCTAATTTCTCTATCAAGATCATCTTCTTTAATAGCTACAAATCCTAGCTCATCATCACTTTCACTTTGAGATCTTTCATTAGATTCCTCATCTTCATTAGCACACAAACAATTTCTATCTCTTCTAGGCTTAGAATTTCCGTTATACTTTTTCTCTCTTTTAGGATATTTAGATGCATAATGATTGATCTCATTACATGTCCAACATTTAAAGATATTCTTACCATATTTTTCTCTTCTCACAAGAAGTGTTATACCTTCTTCAATCTTCTTTCCTTAATCAGATCTGGGTTTTTTGTTACCAACAAGATCTCCATTTGTGCTTGCACTTCTAGACAAGCTTGGACAAACATTCAAGGAATTGTAAGTTGTCTCAACTCTTGTTAGTTATCCTAATTGCCTCAAATCTACTTCTGCTACTTCTAATCTTCCAAGCAACATTTCCCTGGTAAGATCCTTACTACAAGGTATAAGTAAATGAATCATCTAGGCAACTTTCTTGAATGGCGGTGTCAAAGTTTTCAAGATCTTCCACACAACCTCATCGTCTTACTTGGTCAAATCACGTGACTTGATTCCTTCAAAATTTTTTGATATTATACCAATGTAGTTTCTTACAGATTCATCTTCCATCACTTTAGCATCTTTAAATGCACATACCCAATTCTGCAATCTTTCTCTATTTTTGTTTATATCACATTCAAAAATAGATTCTAATTCTTTCCAAATTTCATGAGATGTTTGAAGTGTCTATACCTAACAATATTCATTCTTTGGAAGAGCTAATAGTAGATATTATCTAGCTCTCATGTTGCACATGTACATATCTCTCTCTACTTCATTGCATTCTTCAATCTTCTCTTCTTTCACAATCATCGTTTGACTCTTTGTCAAGATCTAATAACCTAGACCCATACACCATAGATGAGTCCTCATTTACTCCTTCCACCTATCATAGTTGGCCTCATCAAATCTAGGATTATACTTTGTGAAAAGATTCACCATCGATCTCCCATAGTTTTTAAGTTTATCCTTCAAGGGCTTGATGCTCTAATACCAATTGTTAAAATATATAGTCCACCAATATAACTAAGAGGGGTGGGGGGGTGTGAATCACTTATCCAAAAATTATAAAAACTATCAAATTTAAACAAAATTAATCATGTGAGTAATATAATAAAAAACCACAACAAGATACTTATACAAAATAACACCAAATATGTTAGCTAGGGAAAACCTCAGTGGGGATGGTATGCACAAGATGATGTACTAATATAAATATTCTTAGTTAGAGGATGGACCCTCTTAGGAGTCTATAAAAATAGGGTAAGTGCACCAAGTTGTGGTGCCAAAAAGATAACACCTCTTTTTCTCATTCTGGTTTTGCAAAGCGCACACATGCTATAGTGCGTATGCACTATAGTGCACACACACTATGGCTTGGGTGTGCCAAGCCATAGCACATATGCACTATAGTGTGTATTCATTAAAGTGTGTGCACACTTTTCAAAAAAAAAATTACAAAGTGCGAATCCGTTATTTAATAGTAAATTTAAAAGGCTTTAAATATAGCGCACATGGACTATTTAAAGCTTTACATTCTACCAAGCCTAATGTTTGGCTCTGGCTTGGGGATCTAACCCAAAGCTTTGGAGTCTATAAACTAGTCTGAGATGTGTTTTGCTGCAAACATACAAAAAATGATTAATTTTTCTTATGTGCTCTCCTTCCAGTTTCCTCGTGGTTGAGCATCGATAAAATCAGGTTACATGACATTGTAGGTCTCTGTGTTAGCTACATAACCATATAATATATTTTTTATTTGAACTATTTCAAGCCTTTAATCTATAATTTTTTTTGAATGTATGTCCATTTTTTGTCAAAAACCAACATGTACTAATTGGGCTATAGATTTTAGCTCTTTCATCGAATTTTACAACAACTTAGTTTTTTAGAAACTAGACTCCATTCTACACACTTTGAAAAAGAAAAGTTTTCATTTTAGATTAGTTTTCAATGATTTATAGGGGGAGCACACATATATTTCACATTTTTGGGATGTTTCTGATTAAAAAATTCATTAAAAAAAAATATACACATTATAAAATTACCCAAAAAATTTGGGATAAACTACATAGTGTCAAGTAACTTTTGACTAGAGTGATTAAAGATTTTCAAAAAAAAAGTTAAAATTTTAGGAGGGCCACACTTTGTACTATGTTATGTCTTTATGGAGTAAATAGTACCACTTTTTGTGGCCCCGTTTTTTGAGGACCTAAAACTAAACCATTTTGAAAAAAAAAATTAGTAGTTTAGAAACTAGATTCAGAGGACTATGACTTTTTTTTTTGTCATATCTTAAAATTTTGAGCGTAACTATCTTCAAATTCTTGTTGAAGTCCAGAAATTGCTGATTTCAAGAAAAAGGTGTCCACTTATACCCCCCTTTTGGCACCACAGCTTGGTGCACTTACCCATGTATGAAATTAAATTCAATAGCTAATCTATTCGAAACTTTGATAGAGTATTGATGCAACTTTAATCTATAAGTGGAAACCTTTTTATTGAAGTAGGAATGAAAATCTATTCAAGAGTATACCGAAGAGTTTTACTGGTTTCTCATTAGCATTGGCCAATAAGAAGCTGGTAAGGGGAAAGCGGCTCATTATATTAATGGGTTAAGGCCAAGTATTCAAGAGGAGCTAACTCTTTGTTAAGTGATAGTATTGAGGAGGTGTACCAATTTTCCCCAAGAGTTCAGGAGATGCTAAGCAAAAAGTTTGATAACAAAAATAGTGGTAGAGATTACAGTAGAAGATCTGGTGGATAGTCTTATGGAGGCCAAAATGGTGATTTGAAAAATAAGGATTTGGTAGGAGGCAACAGTCAAAACCAAAGGAGGAACAATTCCAATCATTTCTACAATCCAAATAATAGAGATCATAGAGGAAGAGGGAGAGGACAAGGATATGGAAGAGGAGGCTTTCATGGGAAATGTGTTCACTATGGTAAAGAAGGGTATAGAGAATTTGAATTTTCTTAGCACCAAGGAAGGATAGATCAAAGAACAAAAGGAGAGGCAAGAGTTGCATGTGTTGGTGAAGATGTTGAAAGATGAGAAGTCCTAGTTAATAGAAGAGTTTTTCTAAGTGGAAAAAATGAACCTGATCAAAGAAGGAGCTTGTTTCACATAAGGTCCAAATGTGAAAATAAGTTTTGTGCTGTGATCATTGATTGTGTGAAGTACTGACAATCTAGTGTCAAAAAGGATGGCCATAAATTTGAAGCTAGAGAGATAGAAACACCAGCATCCATACCATATTTCTTGGGTGCAAGATGATCATAAGTTCATGGCTAGTGAACTTCAAGATTGGATATTACTAGGATGAGGTACATGTTAGCATGAATTTTGATGATACTACATTGGTGGATTATCCTAAGCATTGGAGAGCATTGACATGTTGCATTCATGATTGTGTTTGTCATTGACGTCAACATAGAAATAAGTCTATAAAGACTAGTAGAGTAACAGAGAGAGATCAAAGTTTTGTTTGTCTAGTGATGTGTAGTTATGGAAATGTTTAGTATACTGTCCTAATAATGTTGTTCACTATGCAACATGCAATTTGAAGATGTACAAAAGTTGCACATGATTTATAGAGAGCAGTTCAGAGATAGGGTGGTAGGAAAATATTTTTTGATGTTTTTATTATATATTTCATCTGAAATGTAATGAGAAGGTACATATTCAAATAGTGAAAGATGATGTCAATGGATGTGCAAGCCCTAGTATCACACGTGTGAATTTTTGCATTGACTATGAGCCCACAATGCTATTGTAATTGAAATTAATTAATTATCTTATAATAGTTAATTGGGAAAGTCTAAAGGCCAACTCAAGGAATTATTTTGAAGACATGGTATAAAAGAAATACGTTTTCCTTATTTGTAAGATGTTGTGATATTATAGGAAGTAAAAAGTAGGACAAGGAGTAGAGTGTTTATTGAATGTGAGTAAGTGATCCAAGGGATTATTGGATGCAAGTTTTGTGATCTAGTTACAAGATCAGAAGGAGCAGAGGTCCAGTTGACATGATAGAGAAAGGAAGCACTCTTCATTTATATTATTCTTCTAGGAATAATATAGAGATCATTTAGATAGTGGGTTCATTAGTGTTAACCTTGAATCTATTTGGGAAGTGGGTCCAGTT
This sequence comes from Cupressus sempervirens, assembly GCA_028749045.1. Lineage (NCBI taxonomy): Eukaryota > Viridiplantae > Streptophyta > Pinopsida > Cupressales > Cupressaceae > Cupressus > Cupressus sempervirens. Next base: position 757,823,392 of record CM053787.1, read on the forward strand.
TTCTTCCACAAATCCTAATAGGGTTGGCACAACTCCTAACCTAGTTGGAATTAACGCATATTCAAAGTCTCCGAATAGGAACTTATATGTACTAAATGTTGGGTAAGTGAACCAAGTGCACCTCTAGGTTGATAACTTCCTCTATTGTGGCTTGGTTTGTGTTACCTTTTTCTTCTCTTTCATCATCGCTTTCATCATCCCCTAAAACAAGATTCAATCCTCTATGCATTTGTTTTTGCATTTTCTTCTAGAGGGTTCTAAAATTCTTAGGTGTAACACCTTTGACTCTTCCACGACACTCTCTTTGTGGAGGCATTTTTGTACTTCTACTTAAATCCTAGTAAAAACTACCTCATAATTGGCAATCTATCTACATGATCAGCCCAAACCATAGCACTGGTGCGAACTGTATCACAGTCAATGATCTTCTACACACTCAAGAAATCTAGGCCTGATACCACTTGATGAAGGATGCTTCTCTTAATATGATAAACACATGACAAAAATAAAGAAAAAATAGTAATTACAAGAACAAAATATGGACGTTTTATTATTGCTACAAATGTAGAATTATAGAATTCATAATAACACTATGCTAACACTCTGATAACCTACTCTTGCTAACCCTAACAATACATATACAGTTATCCAAATACACCTTTGACATTTATTTTTGGAATTTTTGGTTGACCCAACTTTGGAAGATCATAACTCTCAAATTTTTGCTCCGATTGGCTATTATAACCACTTTTTGGTAACTTCAGCTCCCGATCTACATGCTTGCATTGTGAAAGAACCCATTTGTCAATTTTTCAAGCCTCATTTTGTAACTTTAGGTCTCAACCAATGAGCTTAAATTTTATATACCATAATTGTAAACCAAAAATCTACAATAAATCAATGAATACTCATGATATAGTAGTGAGCTTCAACTAGTTGGTTGATATATTCAAGATGAATATCCACCTTTGAAATTAGGAAACTCTGAGCTCGTATGATTGACTTGCTAAGTAGCAAGCCTCCACAAAAAATAACTCTACATTAAGAAAACCCTTATTCAAATAGCTAAAATGAAATATTTTTCATTAATGCAAGATTTCTCTTACACCCAGGATGTTCTTGTTTCAGAAACCTAGGGTTCCTTGAGAAGTGACCCCATCAGGCCTCAAGTATTTAGAGGAAAACCAAGATGGTTAAACTCCTCCATTACTAGCCATAATGAATCTTCTATTGGCATCTCTTTACATTTGATGAGGTATTCTTCATAAGTTTTTTCCCTTGTACTTTTACTAGCACAAATGTTGAGTATTTCTTCAATCTCCTAGTTTGTAGTTGAACTAGCTACTAGAATGCTACATTGTGCTTTTGTAACTTCATCATCACTATCTCCTTCATAATACTCTATAAAATCTAAAATTTTGAATACTAGTGAAATATTCAATTTAACAGGCAACTCAACTTCATATTCATTTTCAAAATCATTCCTTTTAACTATCTTACATGGTCCAAACTTCTTCATCTTTAGCTTATTGTATGTATCCACTGGAAAATGTTCCTTGCTCAAATGAACCATGAATTCATCTCCAATTTATAATTCCTTATACATCCTTTTCACATCTACCTTAGCCTTGTATAGTGTATTCATCTTTATAATGTGTTTCCTCCCATCCTCATGGATATTTTTCAAATGTTTAGTAAATTCTTCTACTTGAAAACTACCAATTTTTGCTTTATCCAGCTACCTTAATTCAGAAGAATTTATGGGACTACTCCCATCAATTTGTGGATGTTGTGATGAATTGAATTTCAACTCTAGCTTTAATTTTTTGAACAATTTACATCGGAAATACCCAAAAAAATGGTATCTTAATTTCAAACTATACTTTTTGGCAGACCATGTAGTCTCATCACTTCTCTAAAAATCAACCCTGCCACATGAACAACATCACTAGTCTTCTTGTAGGGAATGAAATGTGCCATCTTTGAAAACCTATCAACCACCATAAAAATAGAATCATGCCCTTGCTATGTCCTCGGTAATATGAGAACATAATCCATGCTAACATCTTCCCATTGCTTCTCTAGTACAAGTAATGGGTGATACAACCCTATATTCTGCTTCACTCCTTTCGCCATCTAATATACTCTACAACTCTATACAAACTTCTTCACTTCTTGCTGCAACTATGGCTAGTAATAATTCTTAGCAACCAAATAAATGGTTTTATCACTACCAAAGTGTCCAACCAATCCTCCACTATGCTTCTCCTTGATGAGATTCTCTCTCATTGAACTTATGGGAATGCACAACTGGCTTCTTTTGAACAACATACCATCTTCAATTATGAAATCCAACCACTCTATCTTGTCAAGAGTAACTGGTTTTTTACAAGGCTTCCAAGCTTCACCAAATTCAGGATCTGATGGATACAAATTACTGAGTTCCTTGAACCCAACCACCTCAATCTACATCTCTGTTAGTAAAAATTGTTGTCTACTAAGAAAATCCACAACTCTATTAGACTTCTCACTACTCGGTTTCAAAAAAATATGTATAATTCTGCAAAAACTCAACCCACTTCAAATGCCTTTGGTTTAATTTTTCTTGACTATTCAAATATTGCAAAACTTGATGATCAATATAAAGAACAAAATACTTAGGAAGAAGATAGTATCTCATCTTCTTCAATGATTAAACTATAGCATAAAATTCCTAATCACAAACAAAATATTTTATTTTAGCATCGTTCAATTTCTCACTAAAGTAAGAAATAGGTGTATGTTCTTGGCTCCAAAAAAATCCTATTGTTGTACCAATAGAATCACAATCTACTTCAAACACCTTGCTAAAATTTGGAAGTGCTAAAATAGGCTGCTCTATAACTTTTTGTTTCAAAATATAAAAAATCTTATCTTCTCATATAGTCCACTTAAATTCTTTACTATCCTCTTTCATTGTTTCAATCATGGGTCCACAAATGCTGCTAAAACATTCTATAAAAACTACCTAGTCCATGAAACAATGTTACCTTTGTAGCACTCTTTGGAGTAGACCATTGAAGGATACCCTTCACTTTCTCAAGGTCCATTTTTAGACCTTCTACTGAGACTACACCAATGTGTTCTTCACAAAACTACTTTCTTAAGGTTTAGAAACAACTTTTATTCCCTCAACTTATCAAGAACCTTTTGGATATGTATCAAATCATCCCCCAATATCTTAATAAAGATCAAAATATCATCTACATAAAAATGAAAAACTTACAGAAAAACTCCTTCGGTACCTCGTTCATGAGCCTCATGAAAGTGCTCAGTGCATTGGTTATCACAAAAGGCATGACTAACCACTCATATAGTCCTTCCCTTTGTCTTGAAATAATTCTTCCACTCATCACCTTCTCTGATACAAATACAATGATACCCACTCTTTAGATCTATGTTTGTGAAATACTTAGTCCCACTCAAACATTCCATAATATCATCCATCCTTGGTAATGGAAATCTATACGTGATTGTGATCTTGTTGATAGCTTGAGAATTTTTGCACATCCTCCATTATCCATTCTTGTTTGGTGCTAATAATCATGGTACAACACATGGACTCGGACTCTCTCAAATCAAACCCTTCTATAACAACTAATGAACTTGTCTCTTCAACTCTTCACTTTTTGCTGGTGTCATTCTATGCGCTACCTTATTTAGAAAACTTGATCCTAGAATCAAATCCATCTAGGGTCTAATCTTCCTCACTGGGGGTAATCTATCAGGTAAGTTATCCAATGCATTATTAAAAAAATCTCCCAACATATTTTTAACTTATGTAGGTACCTCCTCTATTTCTTCTTTACCATCTTTTTGAATTATAGAAAAACTCACGCTTCATATTTTGGAGAAACTTCTTTCCATCAATGAAACATATTCTAGCAACACTACATACCTTTTATTATTTCTCCTTCAATGACTTCAACTTATGTTTCACCCCATCTTTTATTAGAGTGTAGGTATTTTCTAATCCATCATGTAGAACATGGCTTTCAAACTACCACAACTGACCTAAAAACATATGACATCGTAAAGTACCTCATCTTGGTAGTTTCCAATCTTGAACTTCACTAAGAATTTCTCAATGACCATGAACTTGTGGTCATCTTCCACCTAAGCAATATGACATGGATGTGGGTGTTTCTATCTCTTTAGCTTCAACTGTGTGACAATCATTTCTGACACTAGATTGTCAGAGCTCCCACCATTAATGATCACATCAAAACACTTATTTTCAAACATGCACCTTGTGTGAAACAAGTTCCTTCTTTGATCAAGTTCATTTTTGCCACTTAGTAGAACACTTCTATTAACTAGGAATTCTCCTCTTCCAACATTTTTAGAATGTAATGATCTAGTATCTTGATAAACATGTTCAACCATTTTGTGGCCTTATGTTCTTTGATTTTTTCGTCCTTGCACTAGGAACATTCAAATACTCTGTGACTTTCTTCTCTACAATGAAAACATTTCCCATAGAAGCCTCCTCTTGAATATCCTTGTTCTCTTCCTCTTCCTCTATCATCTCTGTTATATTTATCATAGAAACAATTGGGATATTCCACCCTCTAGTTTTGACTTCTACTTCTAGCCTCATCCTTATTCTTTTGATCATCATTTTGGGCTCCATAATACTATCTGCCAGATCCTCCACCATGACATCTACCACTATTTTTGTTATCGAACTTTTTTCTTCACTTCTCTTGAACTCTTAGGGAAAACTAGCACACCTCCTCAATATTGGTCACTCAAACAAGACTTAGCTCCTCTTGAATGCTTGACCTTAACACATTAAGATAACAAACTGCTTTCTCCTTATCAGCTTTTGCATGGTTGGTTATAATGAGAACTTGGTAAAGCTCTTCATTATACTCTTGAATAAATTTTCCTGCTTGCTTCAAACCTTGCATATTCTTCAATAGATCAAGCTCATAATCTATGGGAATGAACTATCACTTCATTTTACCTACCATTTGATCCTATCTAGTGATTTTTTCCTTTCCTCTTTTATTTCGATTGAACTCTCCTAGCTCTCCATCTTTGCATGACCCTTTAGCTTAGCCTTAAAAAACTTGATCCTATCTAGATTTTCAATATCTTCATATTCAAAGTACTCTTCCAATTCATTGGTACGATCGATCAATTCCTCTAGGTTGAGATTTCAAAAAAAAATTAGGAACATCAAACTTAGGTCTTTTTCCAATATTGGAAATGGTCTTAAAAAGCTTCACCTCCTTTGGGGTAAGAACTCCCTCTACTGTAGCTTGGTCTGATTTTTTTCTTATCTTTCATAGTCATTTTTATCATCCCCTATGAGAAAATTCATTCCTTTGTGCATCTATTCTTGCATTTCTTGCATTTACCTCTACAGGATTCTAAAATCCTCAGGTGTAACATCTTCGACTCTTCCACCATGCTCTCTTCATGGAGGTATTCTTGTGCTTCCATTGAAACTCTAGTGCAAACTACCTCACAATTAGAGATCTCTCTACACACTCAGTCCAAACCATTGTCCTGGTGCAAACTACCTAACAGTCAACAATCTATCCACATAGTTAGGAACTATAACTCTAATACCACTTAAATGAAGGGTGCTCACCTTAATGCCATAAACACATAATAGAAACAAAGAAACAACAACAATTGTGAGAACAAAATATGGGCTTCTTATTGTCACCACAAATGCATAATTACAATATTCAAAATCAGAATATGCTAACCCACATGGGCACCTTCATTACAATAATCTGCAAGACAAAGTTGTGAACTATCACTCAAAGCTATCTTAGACAATGTTTGAGCATTTCTCAAATAGGCAAGTTTATGCCACGTGGAAGGTTCTAGACACTCAAAATTAATACCTAGGGCTGACAGACCCTAACAATACTTATAAAGTTTTCCAAATACACCTTTGACATTTATTTTGGATGTTTTGGTTGGCCCAACTTTTGAAGACCATAACTCTCTAATTGTTGCATCAATTGGCTATTATAACCACTTTTTGGAAACCTTAGCACATTTAGGCCTCCAATGGTGATCCTAAAGTTTATATACTAAAATTACAAACTGAACATGCCCAATAAATCCATGAATAATAATGACAAGAAACTAAGATTCAATTGGTAGGATGCTATATCCAAGATGAATATCTACCTCTTAAATTAGGACATTCTGAGCTTGTATGACTGACTTACTAAGTAGCAAGCCTCTGAAATGTCCCTTTACTAATTTTTTATGATATTTCCAGCCTCAAATCAGAACTTTAAAATCAAACAACCAATATTACAAAGATCTGTCAATTCTCCAATAAAACCCAAATCGGGTATGTCCAAATTAGTGCCAAAAAAAACTTCACAACTTCACAAATTGTTAATAAATCTGAAAATGGACATTTTTACAGAAATTTCAGCAGCATAACAGCCTACAAAATGACATTTCCAGATTTGTACAGCCCTTACACAACAGATCACAAATGTAGAGCAAAACTATGCTCAATCGGGCTCCCGAAATTAACACCAAAATGCCCGAAAACACCAAAAAACACTCATAAATTATCTCAGAAGTTTGATCACGACCCAATACATATATTCAGCTCTATTTTAACATCATAAAGTCTGAAATACAACAGCAAACCAAACTGATATGAAACACTCAACTGAAAACCCAAATTCAAACCAAAAACAATCCCCGAAAACACCCAAATTGGCACTATTCAGCACAAGGGCAAACTCTGTATGAGCATGCACATGGAATGGCTTCAAACTCCCGTCCTTAGCCTTCCTAGAAACCTGCAAACTCCCGTTCTTGGGTCTCCTTCTCCACAGGTTTGGCAGCCTCTGAAGAACAACAAGAAAATTAGCAAGAATCAAGATGTAGAATGAGCCCAAAATGCCTCCAAAACCCTTTTTAAAGAGGCATAACCCTAACTCACGTCCAAGAGGGGTTAATAAAATATAATTTAATAATAATTTTTATTTATTAGTCCATTGGTTTCCAAAGATTAACCCCTTTTTCCGAAATTTCACCTTTTTGGAGCCTGCCTGCCTTAACAAAGTTTATTTTTTTTTAATTATTTGAATAGGGGACATGACAAGTCCTCCCCTCCCAAATATTGCTTGTCCTCAAGCAATGAAGGTTGGAATTCTCAAGAATATGTTCTCCTTCCCAAGTTGCATCCTCTAGTGGTAATCCTTTCCATTTGACCAAATGCTCTATGATGCTCCTATTTCTCAACCTTTTCTCTCTTGTATCCAAAATTTCTTCTGGTATCAAAACTAATTTCCCTTCATCATCAAGAGGTGGTAATTCTGTAGATACTATGGTTTGCTGGCCTATAACCTTCTTTAAGCAAGATACATGAAAAATATTATGTATTTTGCTGTTTGGTGGGAGCTCCAATTCATAAGCTACCTCTCCTACCTTCTTGATGATTTTATAAGGCCCATAGAACCTTGGCTTGAGTTTCTCTGCCCCACTTCTCTTCAAGGTGCTTTGCTTATATGGCTGCAACCTAACAAATACCAAATCTCCCACCTCAAAAGATCTTTCAATCCTTTTCCTGTCAGCATATATCTTTTGTTGGTTTTGTGCATGTTGTAGATTATCCTTGAGGGACCTTATTATGTCTTGGCTTTGCTTGATGAAATCACTTGCTGCGGGTACTCTGCTATCGGAAAGTATTAGATCAACAAAGGAAAGGGCATCGTAACCATAAAGAGCACGAAAAGGAGGCATACCAATAGACATGTGATGAGATGTATTGTAACAATACTCCCCTAGGTGTAACCATTTCACCCAAGCATGTTGTTGATTTGAAACATAGTTCCTCAAATATCCTTCTATCCATTTATTAACTATCTCTGTTTGTCCATCTGTTTGAGGGTGATAGCTAGTACTGGGAGTGAGTTCAGTTCCTGCCAAATGAAAGAGCTCCTTCCAAAAAGAGCTAAGGAATCTACTGTCCCGGTCACTAACAATGTTTCTAGGCAAACCATGTAATCTAAAAATTTCCTTGAAGAACAATTCAGCCACTTGTGATGCCTTGAAATCAGATGTGATAGGAAAGAAATGTGCATACTTAGTTAGTCTATCTACCACCACATATATGCAATCCTTACCTTGAACCTTGGGCAACCCAGTGATGAAATCCATGGAAATACTTTCCCATTTTTGTTCAGGAATAGGAAGTGGCTGCAACAACCCTGCAGGAAAATTTTGCTCACTCTTGCTTTGTTGGCATACCATACATTCCTTAATGTGTTTAAGGACATCCTCCTTCATACCCTTCCATGAAAACCGCTCTCGAATTTGCCTGTATGTCTTGAAGTATCCCTGGTGACCAGCCAAAGGTGTGTCATGAAAAGCCCTCAATATCCTCTCCTTAGTTTTTGACCCTGGTACTAAGAAGATCCTGTTCTTGTAATAAATCAATTCATCAACAACCTTGTACCTGTTATCATCCACTAACTTATCCAAAATCTTGGTGGCAAATGAATCTTTAGCATACTCTAAAATTATGGAGACTTTCCAATCAGCAGAGATAGATGATAAGGAACACAAAGTGGGCTTTCTTGAGAGAGCATCAGCAACCACATTATTCTTTCCTTTCATGTATTCAATATAAAAATCATAAGCTTGCAATTTGCTTACCCATTTTTGTTGACGATCATTCAAATCCCTTTGGTTCAAGAAGAACCTGAGGCTATTATGGTCTGTCTTTACAATGAATCTCCCACATACCAAATATTGTCTAAACTTATGAAGTGCATGCATGATTGCCAACATTTCCTTATCATAGATGGAGTACCCTTTCTCTGATTGATTTAATTTTCGACTCTCAAATGCTATTGGATGTCCCCTTTGAGTTAGGACAGCCCCTATACCTTCTCCTGAAGCATCACATTCAACAACAAAAGGTAAAGAGAAATCTGGAATTGCAAGCACAGGGCATGAACTCATTACCTCCTTAAGCTTATCAAATGTTTTTTGTGCCTCTTCTGTCCAAACAAAAGCTCCTTTCTTTGTCAAATCAGTCAAGGGGGCAGCAAGCTGAGAAAATCCCTTGGCAAATCTCCTATAGTAGCTACACAACCCGAAGAAACCTCTCAACTGTGTAAGATTAGTGGGTGGAGGCCAATCCAAAATTGCCTGGATTTTCTGTTGATCAACCTGTACTCCTTTAGAGTTTATAATATGTCCCAAATATAGGATCTCTGTCAAACCAAACTCACATTTAGATAGCTTAGCATAGAAGGATTGCTGCTCCAAGATTCCCAAAATAGTGTCTATGTGCTTTAGATGCTCTTCCCATGTTTTACTGTATATCAAGATATCATCAAAAAATACCAAAACAAATTTTCGAAGATGCTGACTGAATACCTTATTCATACAAGATTGGAATGTTGCTGGTGCATTAGTGAGTCCAAATGGCATAACAAGAAATTCAAAGTGCCCATAGTGACATCTGAAAGCAGTCTTTTCCACATCTTCACTCCTCATTCGGATTTGATGGTAGCCTGATCTTAAGTCAATTTTTGAGAAGTATACAGCACCATGTAACTCATCAATGAGTTCATCTATGCGTGGTATGGGATACCTATTTTTTATGGTCTTCTTGTTTAGAGCCCTGTAGTCTATACACATTCTCATTGTACCATCCTTTTTCTTGACAAGTACCACAGATGATGCAAATGGACTAGAGCTAGGCCTTATGAATCCCATGTCCAGGAGTTCTTTAATAGTTTTTTCAATTTCTTCCTTATAACCTCTTGGATGGCGGTATGGGGTTGTTATAACTGGTTTGGCACCCTGTTCTAACTCTATAACATGCTCAAAACCTCTATCTGGTGGTAATCCTGGAGGCAAGTCATTGAAAACTATACTATGCTTATCAAGAATATTTTGAATTTCAAAATGGAAATTACCTTGATTCTTGGGAGAGCTTGTTGGTTGGATTATGACTCCTGCTGCCCATGTTACTTGTCCTCTTCGAAAAGTCCTCTCCATCCTCTTTGCAGAGACCGCCTTAGGTGCTCCATTTGATAACCCTCTCAATATGACTTCTTTCCCATTGGAATGAAATTTAAACTCCATAGTTTGATGGTTCATGTAATAGCCTCCGATAGAGTGCAACCATTGAACACCCAATACAAGATCTGTCTCCCCAATACCAACCACATAGAAGTCATCACATAACTCATAATCTCCTAAGGTCATCTTGAGTTGTTTCACCACTCGTGTGCAAGGCATAGTGAATCCATCAGCTACAGTAACATTGAATCCCTCAAAATCTTCTGCTTTAAGCCCTCTTTTCATGACAAATCCCTCATCAATAAAATTGTGAGTTGCCCCACTATCAAGAAGAACAGTCAACCTTTGCCCTGCTAGTACCCCTCGAATTCGGAAGGGATGGTATCTTGGGACTCCTGATAATGCTGCTAAAGTGCCATCCTTGCTGATTTCTTTTACTTTCTCTTCTTCTACCTCCTCCTTAGTATCATGAAATTCCTCATGCTCATCTGAATCAGATTCTGAAGCAACTTCAATATAGTGCACTTGACCTTTCCCCAAACATCTGTGTCCTGGAACCCATGGTTCTCTACAAGTAAAACAAAGTTTTTTCCTTCGTAATTCACTCCTAGTCTCTTCATCTACCTTCTTTTTTGCCACATTTGTCACATCTTTTGGTGGTAGTGTTGGGAAAGTCTTTTTCTGAAAATTTCCCTTATGTTGCCAAAGATTTGGGGGTTTTTGATTAGTGATTGATTTCATAGGCACGCACGTTTCAAGTTGCAAGCTTCTTTTGATAGCTTCCTGTAAGGTTGAGGGTGAGAAAGCCTTAACCAAACCCTTAACAGAATCTTCTAAACCATCAAGAAAAAGATAAACGATCCTCTTTTCACTCATATCAGGTACCATAACAGCCACTTTTTGAAATTCTTCTACATACTCATTAACTGATCTGGTTTGCTTCAACTTTGACAATTCTTTAAAGTACTCTTCATCATCCTTGAGGTCAAATCTATCTATCACCCTTTGACTGAAATCTTCAAATGTAGTTACCTGATCGTGACCTTGAGTAGTCATTCCATGATACCACCAATCATAGGCTGCATCTTCCAAGTGTAGACTTGCAAATTGAATAGCATCACTCTCTTTCATGGGGTTGAGTGTGAAGAAAGTTTGTAATTTTTGTAGCCATGCTCTAGCTGAAATTTTATTTGTTCCATCAAAAGTAGGCGCTGTAAACTTGCTTATTTTATTTTTGAGCTCTCTTCCACTTGTGTCATGCTCCCTCCTATTCTCTTTCTTGGGCATCAAAGCGTTCATCATATCCACATATTCTTTAAAAGGAACTGAACTACGAAAGTCATCATCTAAGCCATTGTAAGTAGCTCTTAATGTAATCAAATTACCTGTAACCTCTTCCACTGGATTAATGGCTGGATTTGGTACTGGTGGCTCATCTGCAGGCAAGAAAATAGATTTGGATGATTTAGATGGTGTGGATCTCCCATTTCTCGGCTCCTCTGAAGTGCTCCCTTTCTCATTAATAGATGCAATTCCTTGTAATTTTTTTGTCAATATTCGCAAAGCCTCTCTAGTTTCCGCCAAACCATCCACTGTTTGCTTCTGAGTATTTTGGATGTCTTGGAAGAATTTCTTTGCCATCTCATCTGGATCAGCCATACTTTTTTCTTCCTTGGATTTTGTACTTTTGCTTTCAACTGGGGGTTTGATCAAAATTTCTTTATTCTTTTCTCGCTGCAAATATCTTTTTTCTCTTTCACTTAGTTGCATGCAATCATAAAATATGACATGCAAGATCTGGGTAGTTATCAAAACTTGACATGCAAGATCTGGGTAGTTGTTAAAACTGACATGCAACTTCTACAAACCCTCAGGCTGGCAAGATCACGGCTCTGATACCACTGAAATGTCCCTTTACTAATTTTTTATGATATTTCCAGCCTCAAATCAGAACTTTAAAATCAAACAACCAATATTACAAAGATCTGTCAATTCTCCAATAAAACCCAAATCGGGTATGTCCAAATTAGTGCCAAAAAAAACTTCACAACTTCACAAATTGTTAATAAATCTGAAAATGGACATTTTTACAGAAATTTCAGCAGCATAACAGCCTACAAAATGACATTTCCAGATTTTTACAGCCCTTACACAACAGATCACAAATGTAGAGCAAAACTATGCTCAATCGGGCTCCCGAAATTAACACCAAAATGCCCGAAAACACCAAAAAACACTCATAAATTATCTCAGAAGTTTGATCACGACCCAATACATATATTCAGCTCTATTTTAACATCATAAAGTCTGAAATACAACAGCAAACCAAACTGATATGAAACACTCAACTGAAAACCCAAATTCAAACCAAAAACAATCCCCGAAAACACCCAAATCGGCACTATTCAGCACAAGGGCAAACTCTGTATGAGCATGCACATGGAATGGCTTCAAACTCCCGTCCTTAGCCTTCCTGGAAACCTGCAAACTCCCGTTCTTGGGTCTCCTTCTCCACAGGTTTGGCAGCCTCTGAAGAACAACAAGAAAATTAGCAAGAATCAAGATGTAGAATGAGCCCAAAATGCCTCCAAAACCCTTTTTAAAGAGGCATAACCCTAACTCACGTCCAAGAGGGGTTAATAAAATATAATTTAATAATAATTTTTATTTATTAGTCCATTGGTTTCCAAAGATTAACCCCTTTTTCCGAAATTTCACCTTTTTGGAGCCTGCCTGCCTTAACAAAGTTTATTTTTTTTTAATTATTTGAATAGGGGACATGACAGCCTCCACAGACATCAACTTTGCATTAAGACAACCCTTATTCAAAAAAATTAAATGAAACATGATTAGTTAATGCAAGATTTCTCTTACACCTATGATGATCCTACATCAATAGCTCAATTTCTTCTAATTATTTTTCTACTAGAGGTCTCTTAATCACAAGATTTTGCCTCTTTGATATGAATTTCAAACATCAGTGTAATGTCTCCTGGTACAATAGTTTAGATATGTGGGATCATCATGTTGAAGTCTCTATTATTTCTATTAGGTATTACTTATAAACTTTATGTAACTGAGAAGATATAGGTCATGGTAACATTATTTCAAGAACATTATTTGCATAAATAATTAATAATACTAAAATATTATTCAATTCATGTATGTCTCATAAAACATAAGATCCTAATTCCAAATGTAAGCCCTTCTTAAGGTGAGATTGTGATCAAATGCTTAGCTCTTGTGGCTCTAATTAATAGAATAAGTCTCCACTAAGCACCATCTTGTCTAAGAAATAGCACTCCCTCAACTTTTTCATCTTCAAAGAAGAATAGTGCACTTTTATGTCTATAATAATGGATTATGTTAACATACAATTGGTCTATATTGTAATACATTTATAAGACTGAAAAATGTGTTTTATTTCTACTTATATTTTGGGTTTATTATACAAGTCTAATTAAGTACATAAGCTTTTTGAGCTTTGAATACAACCTTTTTTAATGGCCTAAAATATAGAGACAAAATATATTGATTTTCCATTGTCGATTATAGATAAGATTTTAATTTATTTATACTGTTGATGTAGAAAGTCTATTTCAAGTACTATTTAATGTCATCTTTTAAAGTAATTATGTTTGTAATGTTAGCTTTAGCTTTTCAAAAATTATAACAATTTAATTTTTAAGGTAATACATTATTTAATTCTTAATTGTTCTATTTAAAATCAGTTTAGAAGTTTCTAATTCCTTTATCTATAAATAAAATATTGTTTATAATAAGAGTAATATATAGTTTTTGAAGTAATTGATAGTAGCCAACAAGATGGGGGCTGACCCCAAAGTACAAAAAGGATGAATAAACAACCAGAGGTAACCTCCCTGTCAACTAACCTATACCAACTTTAAACTTCAAAAAAAAAAAAATGTTCATAGTCAGCTTAGCAATACTAGCAGTCTTTAAACTAATATGCATAATAGTCTTTAAAATAAAATAGCAGCCATTAAAAAATTGCTTCTATGAGTCCTCTTAAATTACATAAACATAAAGACCTCATGGGCTACCAAGTTTAGAGGCATAAACATAAACAATCAAAAAAAGGAAAAGACATAGGGCTAGCTACCCTTCTCCAACCCATGAGAATCCTCCTTGTCAATCACATCCTTTTCGTTGTCTTCACCTTCCAATTTAATCGGTTTGTCCAGGATGGTTTTTAACCAATCCTCAACCAGGAACTCATAGATGGAACAAGTGGTCTTAGTGACTTTGCCCAGGTCCTTTGCCTATTTGCTAGCCTATAGAAAATAAATGATGGTGGCCATGCAATGCATGACCTTGGTAGAAAAATCTACCAATGTTTAAAACCTCTAGTAGATAGTTCTTTTGGTTGTCATCCAAGTCCCTTATGTAATTCTCCAGTGTTTCCAGTCTCACCTTTCTGTGGCTATGCTTTTCTTTCCTCCCAAAACCTTTGGGGGTTTCTTTTCTCAAGAAGATGATATCATCCCCCCCACTCATAGTCGAGGTAGCCTTGGGATTTTCAGATACATGGGAGGGACATATAGGGCTTGGTTTAGGTTTACTGTCCCAAGGTATTCTCTTCTTTTTACCGGGTTTGGCATCACTTTCGAAGGAATCAGAGTTGGAGTCATGCATGGGGGGTAACTTAAATTTTTCTATTTGGAGGCATTTTCTGGATGTCCTAGCACTTTTCTTACCTTTCCCAGATCTAACCTCTTGGTTAATTTTGACATTAGGAGGAGGAGTTTTCTTGAACTTCTTGTGGCTAGGGCTAGGGCTAGGGTCAAGGGAGGCTTGGGGGTGATAGAGGCAAGGGTGTTGTTTAAAAGTGATAGATTCAGGATAAGGTGTTGGGAATAAAGTTTATTCATCAACCCCTGGTGTATGAAGTAGAAGGTTTTCCCTCCTCATGTTTCTTCCTTGCCGTCCTCTAGTGAATTCAAGAACAAAAATAGGAAGGAGATGTGGTCCAAATTTCTAAAATGATTTAGGACGGGGAAATCATAGTATTATGGTACCTAGAAATGGTCCTCCAAGGTGATATATTGCATGATGGCATAATAGATGATGTCCCAGTGCTTAGTAAGGGCAATCTGAGAAGGCTCACCAAACATTCTCTTCAGTTCCTCTTTGCCCTTGAAGAATTTTCATAGGCTAGCTTCATCCTTGGCATTTGGTTTCCTCTGCCAATTCTTTCCTTCCATCAAAAATTCACCAACCCTCACAATGGTTTCTTCCAAAACATTGAAGCTCATGCCATTAATAGTCATCACCTTTCTATCCTTCTAGGTCTAGAAGAATTGCATCAATATAACCTATTCACACTTCACCATATGCTCCATATACTTAAAAGGCCACCTTCTTTCAAGAACACCATCACCACCTTGCTTCTATGAATGCTATCTTCCACACCCACTAATTCTATTCGATGACTATTTCCCATATTGTCACCCAAATCAACCACTAATTCGTTAGACCACATAGCCTTGTTGTAGGTTTTGATGTTGATGGATATAGATTGAAGACCCCCAGCAAATAAAATGAAAAGGCACTGCATGACCATCATAAGTCTGCAATGTTTCCCAAAAAATAAAAAATCTCTCTTCTCGGCACCTGTGAGCGTTCTCTTTCCTTTCGTATGACTATTACCAATTATATCTTGTGCAAGAATTTATTAACCTATTATTTTGATCATTACTAGATCATTCACTGCATCTCACAAAATCTTCCCTTTTCATCCTTTTATGATAGTCCTTAGTATTCAAAACAGCTAATATCACAATGCAAACCAATAAACAATCATGCCAAAAACTCCCTTCATGAAGCGTCTTGTTCATACACCCACATGGAGAAGAAAAGAAGGTCTTGCACCCATTTTGGTTATTCATATGGAATTAATGAAGGTATGCTCCCTTTCTTTTCCATCACAACTTGGGTTGATGATGAAAATCTTTTGACATCATCCCATTTCACAAGGTGCATGCCCTTGTAGCAAAATTTAGCCAGTCGATCAGACACACGATTTCCCTCTTGATATATATGGGCAATGTGGATCTCTTGAAAATCTTTAATCAACCTTCAAATTTCCTTGATTATACTTTAATCGGCCAATTGCTTCTGTCTTGTCTCTTTGCAACCTTAATTATTAACATTGAGTGTCCCTTAATAGCCAGCTTATTGACTTCTTGTGCTCTCATAATTCTCAGTCCCTTGAGAAGTGTCGATGCTTCTGCTTCATTGTTAGATCCCGCTCCACAGTTTCTTGTGTAGGCGACAACCACATTTCCCATACTATTGCAAAGGGTACCTCCCATGGGAGTGCTACCAAACATAGTCAAACCATCAAAGTTTTGCTTGAGCCAAGAGTCAGGGGGGGATACCAAACCATCTTTATTCTAGCCAAAACTTTGGAATTGTCAAATTGAACCACCATTCTAAGCTAAATCCCATTTCATATAAAGCTTGCTCGGGGGGAGGGGGGGGGGTCGAGGGGCTTCTAGTACCATACCTTGCTACATTCTTTTAGAAGCCTAACAGTGATTTGTGAAAATTATGTTGTTCCTTTCCTTCTAGATATTCCATGATATGGATTGGGGAAGAATTGTCCATAAGTTTTTGAGGTATGGGTGGTTAGCCAGGCCATCTCAATGAGTGAATTATTCCAAATTTCTATCCATGCACCATTGAACTTCCCATAACACAAGAACCTCCCTCCACACCTCCATGGAAAATGGGCACTGAATAAGCATATAATTAATAGATTCAATTTCATTGAGACATAAAATACAACAACTAGTGAGTTGGAACCCTCTACGCTAGAGGTTGTCAATAGTGAGAATCAACCCATGTAAGGTCCTCCACCAAAAGAAGTTTATCTTGGGAAGAATCCAAGGGTGCCACAATTTAATCAAATTAGCATGTGCCACCTCCCCCTAGGTTACAGAGGTAAGAAGACTTAACTATGAACTCCATCAAAGGAATTAGTAAAGAGCCAAACCTTCAAAATATTCAGCTACTATTATATTACACCAACTTCCTTGTTAGTTCACTAAATTTCAACCAAT
Source organism: Cupressus sempervirens (assembly GCA_028749045.1). Classification (NCBI taxonomy): domain Eukaryota; kingdom Viridiplantae; phylum Streptophyta; class Pinopsida; order Cupressales; family Cupressaceae; genus Cupressus; species Cupressus sempervirens. The sequence continues at coordinate 757,840,548 of CM053787.1, forward strand.
TTTGGTTAAGAGAGGCCTATTAAGGTGACCAATTCTTCTTAAGTTCAAACCTCCAAGAGCTTTCAAGTGAAAAACTTTCTCCCAGTTCACCAAGTCCATTATGGTCTTCTCTTTAGTACTACACCATAAGAAATTCCACTGTATTTTCTCAAGAATATCTCTGAATCTACCAGGGATATTGAATATAGAGAAGAAATACACTAGGATACCTTGTAGAGAGATAGAGAGAAGCTGGAATTTCCCAGCATTACTCAAACTTTTTCCCTTCTAGCCCACTAGATTATGTTGAAAGTGTTCAACCAGAGCATTCCAATATTAGTTGGGGACATCCTTTATTGTAAGCAGTAGGCTAAGATAACTATTAGAGAGGGATGCTTCTTGGGAGCCAAGAATATTAGTCACCTTTTCTCTCAAACTAGCAATGGTGTTGATGAAATAAACTTTACTTTTTTGATAATTAATGCATTGGTTAGATATCAACACATAGTGGTTTAGAGTGTCCTTCCATTCTTCTTCTTCATGAATTAATGAGATGCTGAATAAGAAAGTGTTATCCACAAACTATTGGATAACTAGTGGGGGGCACTAGGAGGTAGCTTTTACACCCTTAATTCTGCTAGAGTTAGTTAAAGAAACTAGATTTCTACATAAAACTTCTACCACAATAATAAAAAGGTAAGGAGATAAGGTGTCACTTTGATGAAATCCCTAGGAGGAGGAAAGGAAGTTTCTAGGGGTTCCATTATCAAGTACCAAGAAAGCAACTGAGGTAACAAAATTTTTAATAATCCTACTAACCATCTCACTAAAGCCAATTCTAGCAAGTATAGAAAAGAGGAAATCTAGCTCGACTTTATCAAAGGCTTTGTAAATGTGCAATTCAAGGGCCATACCTAGGATCTTAGACTTTTCCATAGAATGAATCACCTCATGGGTTGTTATAACCACGTTGAGGATCTACCTCCTAGGAACAAACCTATTTTGGTATGGCCAATGAATTTTTCCAGGAGGGGCTTGATGTGATTTACCATAACCTTAGCTAGAACCTTATAAATAGTGTTACAAAGGCTAATGGTTCTAAAGTCTCCCAGTCTCCAAGGGTCCTCAATCTTAGGGATGAGAAAAATGAAGGTCAGGTGTTTAGTTCCTTTAGTAGCTTTCCCATTCTTAAAAAGTCACAATCAGCATGGATGATGTCATATTTGACAATGTCCTAGGTTTCTTGAGAAAAAGTAGGAGGGAAGCCATTAGGGCCATGGGGCATTATACCAATCCATACTAAAAAAAACCATTCTAACTTACTCCTCCTTGACTTTGCTCTTTATCTCTTCATTCATTTTTTTATGAATCATAGGTTGAAATGATCTCAATATATCATTTTGTAAAATACTATCAACTTGGGTAACCAAAGGGACGTACATTTTGTGGAAGTAGGAGTTGACTTTATCTTCTACTTGTTCTACTTTGGTGATTTTGTGATCATTATCATCCAACAACATGTTGATAGTGTTTCTCTTTTTCCTTCTTGAGGCTGATTTGTGGAATAACATCATTTTTTTGTCCCCCTCCTCCAACCATTGTACCCTAGATCTCTTTTTCTAAAATATTTCCTCTCTATTCAGGAGGATTTTCCATTTGTCTCTACACTCCTCCTCTTCATAAATCTTAAATGTGTCTCTTTGTGCAAGTTTATTTTAGAGAGCATCTAGCTTTTTTTTTTAGTGGCCTTCTTATCTTTGGATAGACTTCCAAAAGAGGAGTTACTCCATTTTTTCACTTCTCTTTGGATGCTAGATATATAGTTAAGACAAAATGCAATTTTATTATTATCTCTATCTCTTCCTTATTTGTATGAACTAACCTCTTCATGTTTCTCTTTGTCTTCTAAACACTCCCCTCTATATTATGTATCATGCAAAAACATCCATATTCCTCCTCCAACAAATCTATATCTCTATCGTTCTCTCCTTTACACTCATTTCCCTTATATTAACATTTAATTATTCCTATGATGTCAATAACTTATAGATACATAGATATATATCCTTATATATATAGAGTTAAGATAATATGTAATTTTATTATTATCTCTATTTCTTCCTCATTTGTATGAACTAACTTCTTCATGCATATCTCTATCTAATAAACACACCCCTCTATAATATATATGACACACAAACATCCATAGTCATAATCTCTCTCTCTCTCTCTCTCTCTCTCTCTCTCTCTCTCTCTCTCACACACACACACACACACACACACACACACACACACACACACACACACACACACACACACACACACACACACTCACTCACTCACTCTCAGACACATCTTATTTCTTCCTTCTGATCTCTAGACTTATCTCTCTATCTCCCTCCCTCTTTAACTCTATAATCTCACCCTTTATTTTCTTACCATCTCTCATCTTCTCATCTCCTCTATATTTCTCCTCATGTATCTCCTACCTTCCCACTCTATTGCTTTGTCCCTACATCTCTCCATTTCTCATGGACAATATATCTCTATCTGTGATTTCTATTTTGACATAACTATCATTCACTGTACCATCTCCTATTAATATCATTTTCTTTGTTATATATTTCAATACCTAGTTATTTCTATACTTTTTTCTTTCTTCCTTTCTCCATCAAAAAGCCTTACCATGTACATATATAAACATATTTTTGCATTTTTTTTATATCTCTCTCTATTTCTAATGTCATGACCCACCTTAGGTGACTCCTACTTCATACGATGTTTTTGACACTTTCAACTTAGTTGAGTTGGTCAATTTACCATGAATGCTATCTATGTGTATATTTTGGGTCAGATTCTAAGTTGATATATTATTCAATTTAGACCTTAGTTGATATGTATTCCACTTAGATGTTAGTCTAAGTGTAGTTTAACTATGTGGTTTTGAGTTTTTGTCTTCCTAAGTTTTCATTTATACAGACACATTTGGTTAATAAGTTGGTCAACTTTGTGACTATGTTTTCTACACACAAGTTGATGATACATGATCTTGTTATGTTTTAATTATTACAAAAGCTCAGATGCACATAAATGATTTATTTTATGTGAGCACCATAATGCTTACACTATATTTAATTGTGAATTGATATGTAATGATGTTACATTTAATGAATAAAAGAAAATATGATTTCATTTCATTTATTACCATATTTGAGAGATACTGACCTACTCCTATAGTATGAGTGTGACTCATTGGTTAGAGGTTGAAGGAAAGAATGTGGTTGAGGTAGAGGATGCTAGCTCCTCACCATTGCTAGGTATGAATGGGCTAGTAGGTGCACTCCAGTTACTCCCATCTTTGTCAGTATCATGTCCCTATTTTAAGATATTATTTTAATAATAATTAGATAATATAATATTATTAATTAAATAATCATAATAAAGTGATATAAAAATAATTAAAACTAATTGAATATATATAATATTATCAATAAAATAATATTGAGAAATTATAAGAATATAATAAATGAATAAATAAACTAAATTAAATATATGAGCGAATATTCTAGATAGTATATTACCTTTCTAAGTTAGATTTGATAATAAACACAAAATAAGAAATTAATTCAATAATAATAAGTAAATATTATAGTTAACCAAGTCTAATCAAAGTCGAAGAGATATAGAAAAAAGGGACTATTAGAAAGTAAAGTCCACCAGCATAACTAAGAGTCGGGGGGAATCAAGTATCCGATTAATCCCACTTTTATCAATCTTATTAAATTTTAAACATGTGATCAATAAAACCAAAAACCATAAGCAAATACACATACACAATAACATTATGTTAACTAGGGAAATCTTGGATGAGAGGGAAAATAGTACCCATAAAAATAATCTAATAATATATACTTTCCTTGCAAGAAGATGTACTCTATTTGAAGCTAATGAAATTCATTCCGTACATATCAATCCCTCTTAGGAGATTTTGAATCCTAGTGAGGACATTTTGACACTTTTAGGAGTTGTGGAATGTAGAACTTGACGCAATGTCAAAACAACTTAAGGGAAAAACCATTGAACCCACTTGCCAACTGGTGTTTTTATTATTCCTTTCAAAATAATAGGATGGGTTACTGATCTCACCTACTCAAAATATTGTTCTTCCCTCTTACTGTACCTTATCCAAACAAACCACTCTTCAAATCTCAATATCAGATCTCTAACATCCCATCACAATAGTCCCTTTGATCACATATTCACATTTACCAATCTTACTGTTACACACTTAATCACATTTACATCTTTTGTTCCATCACTAGGAAAATAACTTTCCTTTATACCAAGTCCTCAAAATAATTTATTGAGTCATCCTTGAGGCTTTTCCAATCAATTATAATAGGACCTCATTAAGATAAAATAATTTCATAATTACATGACATTTTTGGGTCACATTCATTACAAATATGAACAATTCTAATATGTACCAAGGGGGCCTAGGACCCCTAGGGACATATGTCATCATTTAATGGTCAAAGGTGGTCATAGGGTGAACCTATGACCCCCTTTGATCATATGAACAATTCTAATATGTCCCTAGGGGTCCTAAGACACCTAAGGACATATGACATCATTTAATGGGTCAAAGGGGGTCATAGGTTGACCTATGACCCCCTTTGACCCATATGTACAATTCTAATATGTCCCCAGGTGTCCTAGGACCCTTACAGACATATGTCATCATTTAATGGGTGAAAGAGGGTCATAGGGTGAACCTATGACCCCCTTTGACCATATGAACAATTCTACATATGTCGTCATTTAAAGGGTCAAAGGGGGTCATAGGTCATATGTCATCATTTAATGGGTCAGAGGAGGTGATAGGTGACCCTATGAGCCCCATTGAACCATATGAACAATTCTAATATGTCCCTAGGGGTCCTAGGAACCCTAGAGACATATATCATCATTTAATGCGTCAAAGGGGGTCATAGGCTGAAACTATGACCCCCTTTGACCATATGAACAATTATAATATGTCTCTAGGGGTCCCAGGACCCCTAGGGAAATATGTCATCATTTAATAGATCACAGGGGTTCATAGGTAACCCTATGACGCCCTTTGACCCATATGAAAAATTCTAATATGTCCCTAGGGGTCCTTAGACCCCTAGCGACATATGTCATCATTCAATAGGTCAAATGGGGTCATAGGTCACCCTATGACCCCCTTTGACTAATATAAACAATTCTAATATGCCCCTAGGGGTCCTACGATGCCTAGGGAAGTATTTCTTCATTTAATGGGTCAAAAGGACCTATGACCCCCTTTGACCCATATGAACAACTCCAATATGTCCCTTGGGGTCCTTGGACCCCTAAGGGCATATGTCCTCATTTAATTGGTCAAAGGGGGTCATAGGTCACCCTATGACCTGCTTTGACCCATATGAATATTTATAATACATCAATAGTGGTCTTAGGAACCCTAGGGGCATATGTCATCATTTAATTGGTCAAATGGGGTCATAGGTCATCCTATGACTCCCTTTGACCCATACGAAAAATTTTAATATGTCCATTGGGGACAAAGGACCCTTCGAGACATATGTCCTGATTTAATAGGTCAAAGGGGGTAATAGGGTGAACCTATGACCCTGTTTGACCATATGAACAATTGTAATATGTCCCTAGGGGTCCTAAGACCCCTAGGGACATATGTCATCATTTAATGGGTCAAAGGGGGTCATAAGTCACCAGATGACCCCCTTTGAACCATATTAACAATTTTCATATGTCCTTAGGGATCCTAGGACCCCTAGGGACATATGTCATAATTTAATGGGTCAAAGGGGGTCATAGGTTAAACCTATGACCCCCTTTGATGATATGAACAATTCTAAAGTGTCCCTAGGGGTCCTACGACCCCTAGGGGCATATGTCATCTTTTAATGGGTCAAAAGGGGTCATATGTCACCTTATGACCCCCTTTGGTCCAAATGACCAATTCTAATATGTCCCTAGGGGTAGGTAGACCCCAAGGGACATATGTCATCATTTAATGGGTCAAAGGGGGTGATAGGTCACCCTATGACCCCCTTTGACCCATATGAACAATTCTAATATGTCCCTAGGGCTCCTAGGACGCTTAAGGACATATGTCATCATTTAATGAGTCAAAGGGGGTCATAGCGTGAACCTATGACCCACTTTGATCATATCAAGAATTCTAATATGTCTGTATGGGTTATAGGACCTCTAGGGACATATGTTGTCATTTAATGAGTCAAACAGGGTCATTGGTCACCTTATGACCCCCGTTGATCCATATGAACAATTATAATATGTCTCTAGCAGTCCTAGGAACCCTAGGGATATAAGTCATCATTTAATGGCTCAAAGGGGGCTATAGGTTGAACCTATGACCCCCTTTGACCATATGAACAATTGTAATATGTCCCTAGGGGTCTTAGGACCCCTAGGGACATATGTCGTTATATAATAGATCGGAGGGGGTCATTGCTCACCCTATGACCCCCTTTGACACATATGAATAATTCTAATATATCCCTAGGGGTCCTAGGACCCCTAGGGACATATGTCATCATTTAATGGGTCAAAGGGGGTCATACGTTGAACCTATGACCCCCTTTAACCATATGAACAATTCTAGTATGTCACTAAGGGTCATAAGGCCCCTAGTGAGATATGTTGTCATTTAATGGGTCAAAGTGGGTCATAGGTCACCCTAGGACCCCCTTTGATCCATATGAAAAAATTTAATATGTCCTTGCAGGTACTTGGACCCTTAGGGACATCTATGATCATTTAATAGGTTAAAGGGGGTCATAGCGTGAACCTATGACCCCCTTTGACCAAATGAACAATTTCAATATGTCACCAGGGGTCCTACGACCCCTAGGGACATATGTCATCATTTAATGGGTCAAGGGGGGTCATAGGTCAACCTATGACACCCGTTGACCCATATGTACAATTCTAATATGTCACTCCGTGTCCTAGGACCCCTAGGGACATATCTCATCATTTAATAGGTGAAAGGGGGTCATAGGGTGAACCTATGAACCCCTTTGATTATAAGAAAAATTCTACATATGTCGTCACTTAATGGGTCAAAGGGGGTGATAGGTGACCCTATGAGCCCCATTGACCCATATGAACAATTCTAATATGTCCCTAGGCTTCCTACGACCCCTAGAGACATATTTCATCATTTAATGGGTCAAAGGGGGTCATAGGGCGAAACTATGACACCTTTTGACCATATAAACAATTATTATATCTCTCTAGGGGTCCTTGGACCCTTAGGGACATATGTCATCATTTAATGGATCAAAGGGGGCCATAGGTCACGCTATGGCCCCCTTTGACCCATATGAAAAATTCTAATATGTCCCTAGGGGTCCTTAGACCTGTAGTGACATATGTCATCATTTAATGGGTCAAAGGGAGTCAAAGCTCACCCTATGACCCCCTTTGACTCATATGAACAATTCTAATATGTCCCTATGGGTCCTAGGATTCCTAGGGACATATTTCTTCATTTAATGGGTCAAAAGGGGTCATAGGTCACCCTATGACCCCCTTTAACCCATATGAACAATTCCAATATTGCACTTGGGGTCCTTGGACCCCTAAGGGCATATGTCCTCATTTAATGGGTGAGAGGGGGTCATAGGTCACCCTATGACCTGCTTTGATCCATATGAACAATTCTAATACATCACTACGGGTCCTAGGAACCCTCAGGACATATGTCATCATTTAATAGGTCAAAGGTGGTCATAGGTCATCCTATGACTCCCTTTGACCCATATAAACAATTCTAATATGTCCCATGGCGACCAAGGACCCTTCGGGACATTTATCATCATTAAATAGGACAAAGGGGGTCATAGGGTGAACCTATTACGCTGTTTGACCATATGAAGAATTCTAATACGTCCCTACAGGTCCTAGGACGTCTAGGGACATATGTCATCATTTAATTGGTCAAAGTCGGTCATAGGTTAGCTGAAGACCCCTTTTGAACCATATTCACAATTCTAATATGTCAGCCTATGACCCCCTTTTACCCATATGAACAATTCTAATATGTCCCTAGGGCTCTGAGGACCGTTAGGGACATATGTCATCATTTAATGGGTCAAAGGGGGTCATAGGGTGAACCTATGACCCACTTTGACCATATCAACAATTTTAATATGTTTGTAGGGGTGTTATGACCCCTCAGGACATATGTTGTCATTTAATAGGTCAAACGGGGTTATAGATAAACCTATGAACTCCTTTGACCCATATGAACAATTCTAATATGTCCATGGAGGTCCTAAGACCCCTAGGGACATTAGTCATCATTTAATGTCTCAAAAGGAGTTATAGTTTGAACCTATGACCTCCTTTGACCATATGAACAATTCTAATATGTCCCTCGAGGTCCTAAGACTCACAGTGACATATGTCATCATTTAACGGGTCAAAGGGATCATAGGTCACCCTATGAACCCCTTTAAGACATATGAACAATTCTAATATGTCCCTAGGGGTCCTTGGACCACTAGGGACATATGTTGTCATTTAATGGGTCAAAGGGGTTGATAGGTCACCCTATGACCCGCTTTGACCCATATGAACAATTCTAATATGTTCTTCAGGCTCCTAGGACCCTAAGGGACATATGTCATCATTTGGTGGATCAAAGGGGGTAAAAGGGCTAATCTATGGACCCCTTTGACCATATGAACAATTCTACTATGTCCCTCGGGGTCCTAGGTCTCCTAGGGACATATGTCATCATTTAATGGGTCAAAATAGGTCATAGGTCACCCTAGGAACCCCTTTGACCCATATAAAAAATTCTAATATGTCCTTGAGGGTCCTTGGACCCCTAGGGAGATATCTCATCATTTAATGGGTCAAAGGGGGTCATATGGTGAACCTACGACACCCTTTTGACCATATCAACAATTCTAATATGTCCTTAGGGGTCCTGTCATCATTTCATGGGTCAAAGGGGGTCATAGGTCAACCTATGACCCCCTTTGAAACAAATGTACAATTCTAATATGTCCCTAGGTGTTCTAGGACCCCTAGGTACATATGTCATCATTTAATGGGTGAAAAGAGGTCATAGGAAGAACCTATGACACCCTTTGACCATATGAAAAATTCTACATATGTCATCATTTAATGGGTCAAAGGGGTTCATATGTCATATGTCATCATTTAATGAGTCAAAGGGGGCGATAGGTGATCGTATGAGCCCCATTCACCCATATGAACAATTCTAATATGTCTCTATGGGTCCTAGGACCCCTGGAGACATATGTCATCATTTAATGGGTCAAAGGGGGTCATAGGGTGAAACTATGACCCCTTTTGACCATATGAAGACTTATAATATGTCTATGAGGCTCCTAGGACCCCTAGAGACATATGTCATCATTTAATGGATAAAAGGGGGTCATAGGTCACCCTATGACCCCTTTTGACCCATATGAAAAATTCTAATATATCCCTACAGGTCCTTAGACCCCTAGTGACATATGTCATCATTTAATGGTACATAGGGGGTCATAGGTCACCCTATGACCCCCTTTGACTCATATGAACAATTCTAATATGTGGTCAGACATACACCTACTTTTTATTTTTGCCCTAAAATTTTTGTAGTACTGTATTAAAATTCAAACTTTTGACCAATCAATTATTATTTTCTCCTGATAAGGCCTAGTAGTTTAGAAAATAAATTCAATTTCCTATAGATTATTTTCTTTCAACTTTTTGATATAAAGTATATAACCACTTTAAGATTATGTGTCAAATTGACATAACCCTTATTTGTTGGTTTTTTACTGCCACTTAAGGCCATAGTTTGGTTGACCATGATCCTGCACATACCCGAATACAATCTTGTTTCTTTCTAAGCCAAGAAACCAATCTTCCCCAAGAAAGAATGCTCCACCACAAGTGTTCTTGTTGTCATCCATACTACCTACCCAATTCACATTAGTATATGCACATAAAGTGAAATCACTCAATCTGTCATACCAAATTCCATAGTTAGATGTTCCTTTCAAATATATGAATATCCTCTTGACTGATACATAATGATACTTCTGAGGATTAACTTGGAATCTAGCTACAATCCCAATTGCATTTTCTATATCTAGTTTAGTGTGAGCCAGATATTGTAAACCTCTAGTCATGGATTTGTACTTCTTCTACTCAACTGTAGGTGTCTCATATTTGCTAAATAAGTTCTAACTAGTTGTCATGGATGTACCAATAGGCTTACAAATTTTCAATCCAATTTTTTTTTCAAAAAATCCTTCAAGTACTTAGCTTGTGAAATAACAATACCAACACTCTTCTACATGATCTACAATCCTAGAAAAAAATTTATTTCTCCTACCATGCTCATTTCAAACTCATTCTTCATGTCTTCAAAAAACTTATCACTTGTTTCATCATTACCTTTGAATATGATGTCATCAAAAAATATTACTATTATCAAGAAACCATTCTCATTATTTTTTAAAATACAAGTTACTATCTGTTGTAGCTTTAGAAAATCTAGGGTTTGCCAAATAGTTGTCCAACCCTGCATACCAGGTTCTAGGTTCTTTCTTTAGAAATAATAGAGATATTTTATTTTGCATACCATGATTTTTTCTTCTATCATAGGAAAACCTTCAGGCTTCTCAATATATACCTCTTCTCCAAGTTTTCCATTTTGGAAGACTAATTTAACATCCATCTGATATACCTTGAACTTCTAATTTGCTACATAAGCCAAGAACATTCTTACTACTTCAATTCTAGATAGAGGTGCATATGTCTCCTCATAGCCCATGCCTTCTTTCTGTGAATATCTCTTGCATTCAAGTCTAGCCTTGTTCCTCAAAACTCCACCTTGCTCATTCATCTTGTTTTCGAATACCCATTTAATTTGTAATCTAACTTCTACATTTTGTCTAACTATTCTAGAATTTTCTTCTTCATTTGAATTGTAATCTAACATCTTTTCCTTATTTCCAAACTTCTCATCAATCTTAAAATATGTGCACTTAGCTATTGTCTTAGTTCTATGATTTAAACATCTATATGCCTTGTTTTTTAATGAATAGCCAAGAAACATACCATCATCACTTCTTGGATCAAACTTTCCAACATCATCATCTATCTTAATATAACACTTGCTTCCAAATATTGTGAAATATTTAACAGATGGTGAATCACCAAACCATATTTTATAATGTGTCTTGCTTATACCTTTTCTGGTCTATACTCTATTCATAATGTACACTACTATATTGACTACTTCTCTCAAAAATTTCTTGGATTTATCATTCTCAAACAACATCCCTCTTTTTGCCTTTGCTACTAATTTGTTTCTTCTTTCTGTAATCCCATTTTGTCCAAGTGTCCTAGGCAAAGATAATTTCCTTTTGATTGCATTCTCTTCACATTTTGAAATATGTTAAAATCTCTAGAGGTGAATTCTCATCCTCTATCAAATCTCAAACATTTTATCTTAACTCTATTCTTAAATATCTTAAACTTCTCAAGAGGTTCAAAATTCTCTTTAAGAAATGCTACCCACATCATTCTAGTGAAATTATCAATGAAAATAATGAAACACCTTTCACCATAGAATGCTCTTGTTCTTGAGGGACCACTTAGATCTATGTGAAAAATCTCTAAGTTCTTGATCGTAGTGAGCTTTATGCTGGGAAAAGATACCTTCTTTTACTTAGTCAAAATATATTATTTGCAAGACACATTAGTAGGCTTAATTATCTTTGGTAGATCTCTAACTGCAAATGTGCTACTAAAATTTACAATATTATCAAAGTTTATATGATAGAATCTCATATGAAATAACCAACTTTTATCCACTTTAGCAACCAAAAAAGTCATCTCACTAGGATTCAGTTGAAATACATTACCTTTGGACCTAGTTCTAGTTCCAATCATCTTACCATCCTTATCCTTGATAGTGCAAGTCTTTTTCGTGAATTGCATTTGACACCCTTTTTCCATCAACTATCCAACACTCAAAAAATTATGCTTCAATTCATTAACAAAATAAACACCATCAGTGTTACTTCTTCCATCTAAAGTAATCAATCCAATCCCTATAATATGATAGCCTAAATTTTTACCAACTCTAACAATACTTCCATCATAGTTACCAAATTTAACAAACTTATTCATATCACTAGTCATGTGATGTGAATAATCATTTCCTATTATCCAATCAAATTTCTTTTTAACTTAAGAAACTAAAGCCTTTTCTTCTCTAATTTCTCTATCAAGATCTTCTTTAATAGCTACAAATCCTAGCTCATCATCACTTTCACTTTGAGATCTTTCATTTGATTCCTCATCTTCATTAGCACACAAACAATTTTTATCTCTTCTAGGCTTAGAAGTTTCCTTATACGTTTTCTCTCTTTTAGGAAATTTAGATGCATAATCATTAAACTCATTACATGTCCAACATTTAAAGATATTCTTACCATATTTTTCTCTTCTCACAAGAAGTGTTATGCCTTCCTCAATCTTTTTTCCTTCATCAGATCTGGTTTTGCTACTACCAACAAGATCTCCATGTGTGCTTGCATTTCTAGACAAGCTTGGACAAACATTCAAGGAATTTTAAGTTGTCTCAACTCTTGATAGTTATCCTAATTGCCTCAAATCTACTTCTGCTTCTTCTAATCTTCCAAGCAACATTTCCCTGGTAAAATCCATAGTGCAAGGTATAAGTAAATGAATCATCCAAGCAACTTTCTTGAATGGTGGTGTCAAAGTTTTCAAGATTCTCCACACCACCTCATCCTCTTACTTGGTCAAATCATGTGACTTGATTCCTGTAACAAATTTTTATATTCTACCAATGTAGTTTCTTACAAATTCATCTTCCATCACTTTAGCATCTTTAAATGCACATCCCCAATTCTGCAATCTTTCTATCTTTATGTTTGTATCACATTCAAAAATAGATTCTAATGCTTTTCAAATTTCATGAGATGTTTGAAGTGTCTATACCTGACAATATTCATTCTTTGGAAGAGGTAATAGTAGATATTCTCTAGCTCTCATGTTGCACATGAACATATCTCTCTCTACTTAACTGCATTCTTCAATCTTCTCTTCTTTCACAATGATCTTTTGACTCTTTGTCAAGATCTAATAATCTAGACCCATACACCATAGATGAGTCCTCATTTACTCCTTTCAACTATCATAGTTGGCCTCATCAAATCTAGGATTATACTTTGTGAAAAGATTCACCATCGATCTCCCAAAGTTTTTAAGTTTATCTTTCAAGGGCCTAATGCTCAGATACCAATTGTTAAAATATATAGCCCACCAATATAACTAAGAGGGGTGGCGGGGGGGGGTGGTGTGAATCACTTATCCAACTATTATAACAACTATCAACTTTAAACAAAATTAATCATGTGAGTAATATAATAAAAAACAACAACAAGATACTTATACAAAATAACACCAAATATCTTAGCTAGGGAAACTCTTGATCAGAGGAAAAACGTCAATGGGGATGGTACGCATAAGATGATGTACTAATATAAATATTCTTGGTTAGAGGATGGACCCTCTTAGGAGTATATAACAACATTTAGTACATATAAGTACCTATAAGGAGACTTTGAATATGTGTTAATTCCAACCAGGTTTCAAAAAAATATGTATAAATCTATTAGACTTCTCACTACTCGGTTTCAAAAAAATAAGTATAAATCTGCAAAATCTCAACCCACTACAAATGCCTTTGGTTTAATTTTTCTTGAGCAATCAAATATTGTAAAACTTGATGATAAATATAAAAAACAAAATACTTAGGAAAAAGATAGTATCTCTACTTCTTCAATGCTTAAACTATAGCATAAAATTCCTGATCACAAACAAAATATTTTATTTTAGCATCGTTCAATTTCTCACTAAAGTAAGAAATAGGTGTATTTTCTTGGTTCAAAAAAACTCCTATTGTTGTACCAATAGCATCACAATCTACTTCAAACACCTTGTTAAAATTTGGAAGTGCTAAAATAGGTTGCTCTGTAACTTTTTGTTTCAACATATTAAAAATCTTATCTTCTCATATAGTCTACTTAAATTCTTTTCTATCCTCTTTAATTGTTTCAGTCATGGGTCCACAAATGTTGCTAAAACTTTCTATAGAAACTAGCTAGTCCATGAAACAATGTTATCTCTGTAGCACTCTTTGGAGTAGGCCATTGAAGGATAGGCTTCACTTTCTCAGGGTCCATTTTTAGACCTTCTACTGAGACTACAAATCCCATGTACACCAACATGTTCTTCACAAAACTACATTTCTTAAGGTTTAGAAACAACTTTTATTCCCTCAACTTATCAAGAACCTTTTGAATATGCATCAAATCATCCTCCAATATCTTAATAAAGATCAAAATATCATCTACATAAAAATGAAAAACTTACAGAAAAACTCCTTTAGTACCTCATTCATGAGCCTCATGAAAGTGCTCAGTGCATTGGTTATCACAAAAGGCATGAATAACCACTCATAAAGTCCTTCCCTTTGTCTTGAAATAATTCTTCCACTCATCACCTTCTCTGATACAAATATGATGATACCCACTCTTTAGATCTATGTTTGTGAAATACTTAGTCCCATTCAAACATTCCATAATATCATCCACCCTTGGTAGTGCAAATCTATACTTGACTGTGATCTTGTTGATAGCTTTAGAATCTTTGCGCATCCTCCATTATCCATTCTTGTTTGGTGCTAATAATCATGGTACAACAAATGGACTTAGACTCTCTCAAATCAAACCCTTCTGTAACAACTCATGAACTTGTCTATTCAAATGTTCACTTTTTGCTGGTGTCATTCTATGTGCTACCTTATTTGGAAAACTTGCTTCTAGAATCAAATCCATCTAGGGTCTGATCTTCCTCATTGGGGGTAATCTATCAGGTAAATTATCCAATGCATTATTATAAAAATCTCCCAACATATTTTTAAATTATGTAGGCACCTCCTCTATTTCTTCTTTACTATCTTTTTGAATTATAGAAAAACACATGCTTCATATTTTGGAGAAACTTCTTTCCATCAATGAAACATACTCTAGGAAAACTACATACCTTTTCTTGTTTCAACTTCAATGACTTCAACTTATGTTTCACGCCATCTTTTATTAGAGTGTAGGTATTTTCTCATCCATCATGTAGAACATGGCTTTCAAACTACCACAACTGACCTAAAAACATATGACATATGTCCATTGGTATGACATCGTAAAGTACCTCATCGTGGTATCTTCCAATCTTGAACTTCACTAAGAATTTCTCAATGACCATGAACTTGCGGTCATCTTGCACCTAAGCAGTACAAAATGGATGTGGGTGTTTCTATCTCTTTAGCTTCAACTATGTGACAATCATTTCTGACACTAGATTGTTAGAGCTCCCACCATTAATGATCACATCACAACACTTATTTTCACACATGAACCTTGTGTGAAACAAGTTCCTTCTTTGATCAAGTTCATTTTTGCCACTTAATAGAACATTTCTATTAATTAGGAATTCTCCTTCTCCAATATTTTTAGAATGTGATGATCTAGTATCTTCATCAACATGTTCAACCATTGTGTGGCCTTATATTCTTTGATTTTTCCATCCTTGGACTAGGAACATTCAAATACTCTGTGACTTTCTTCTCTATAGTGAAAACATTTCCCATAGAAGCCTCCTCTTGAATATCCTTGTCCTCTTCCTCTTCCTCTATGATCTCTATTATATTGATCATGGAAACAATTGGGATTTTCAACCCTCTAGTTTTGATTGCTACTTCTAGCCTCATCCTTCTTCTTTTGATCATCATTCTGGCCTCCATAATATTGTCTGCTAGATCTTCCACCATGACATCTACCATTATTTTTGTTATCAAACTTTTTTCTTAACTTCTCCCAAACTCTTAGGGAAAACTAGCACACCTCCTCAATATTGGTCTCCCAAACAATACTTAGCTCCTCTTGAATGCTTGACCTCAACTCATTAAGATAACAAACCGCTTTCTCCTTATCAGCTTCTGCATGGTCAGTTATGATGAGAACTCGGTAAAACTCTTCATTATACTCTTGAATATATTTTCCTTCTTGCTTCAACCCTTGCATATTCTTCAATAATTCAAGCTCATAATCCATGGGAATGAACTATCACTTCATTTTAGCTACCATTTGATCCCATCTAGTGATTTTTTCCTTTCCTCTTTTCTTTCGATTCAACTCTCCTTTCACTCGATCTTTGCATGTCCCTTCAGCTTAGCCTTCAAAAACTTTATCCTATCTGGATATTAAAAATCTTTATATTCAAAGTACTCTTCCAATTCATTGGTACGATCGATCAATTCCTCTATGTTGAGATTTTGAAAAAATGTAGGAACATCAAACTTAGGTCTTTTCCAATATTGGAAATGGTCTTAAAAAGCTTCGCCTCCTTTGGGTTAAGAACTCCCTCTACTGTGGCTTGGTCTGAGTTTTCTTCTTATCTATCATGATCACTTTTATCATCCCTTATTCGAATATTCATTCCTTTGTGCATCTATTCTTGCACTGCTTTCATTTACCTCTAGTGGGTTCTAAAATCCTTAGGTGTAACACCTTCGACTCTTCCACCATGCTCTCTTCATGGAGGCATTCTTGTGCTTCCGTTGAAACTCTAGTGCAAACTACCTCACAATTAGGGATCTGTCTACATGCTCAGTCCAAACCATTATCCTGTTGCAACTTACCTCACAGTCAACAATCTATCCAGATAGTTAGGAACTATAACTCTAATACCACTTAATGAAGGGTGCTCACCTTAATGCCATAAACACATAATATAAACAAAGAAACAACAACAATTGTGAGAACAAAATATGGGCTTCTTATTGTCACCACAAATGCATAATTAAAAAATTAAAAATTACAATATGCTAACCCACATGGGGACCTTCATTAGAATAATATGCAAGACAAAGCTGTTAACTATCACTCAGAGCTATCTTAGAGAATGTTCAAGCATTTCTCAAATAGGCAAGTTTATGCCACCTATGAAGGTTCTAGACACTCAAACTTAATACCTAGGGTTGACAGACCCTAACAGTACTTATAAAGTTTTCCAAATACACCTTTGACATTTATTTTGGATGTTTTGGTTGGCCCAACTTTTGAAGACCATAATTCTCTAATTGTTGCATCAATTGGCTATTGTAACCACTTTTTGGAAACCTTAGCACATTTAGGCCTCCAATGGTGATCCTAAAGTTTATATACTAAAATTGCAAACCAAAAATGCACTATAAATCCATGAATAATCATGACATGAAACTAAGATTCAATTGGTAGGCTGCTATATCCAAGATGAATATCTACCTCTTAAATTAGGACATTCTGAGCTTGTATGACTGACTTACTAAGTAGCAAGCCTCCATAGACATCAACTTTGCATTAAGACAACCCTTATTCAAATAAATTAAATGAAATATGATTACTTAATGCAAGATTTCTCTTACACCTATGATGATCCTGCATCAATAGCTCAATTTCTTCTAATTATTTTTTTGAGAGAGGTCTCTTAATTGCAAGATTTTGCTTCTATGATATGAATTTGAAACATCAGTGTAATGTCTCCTGGTACGATAGTTTAGATATGTGGGATAATCATGTTGAAGTCTCTATTATTTCTCTTAGTTATTGCTTATAAACTTTATGTAATTCAGAAGACATAGGTCGCGGTAACATTATTTCCAGAACATTATGTGCATAAATAATTAATAATACTAAAATATTATTCAATTCTTATAAGTCTCATAAAACATAAGATCCTAATTCCCAATGTAAGCCCTTCTTAAGGTGAGATTGTTATCAAATGATTAGCTCCTGGGGCTCTAATTAATAGAACAACTCTTCAGTAAGCACCATCTTGTCACATACTTCTCTCTTTAAGACCTTATGGATAATCAATCTTGATAAATCCATCCTTCCTAGAAGAGAGTTCTTTCTCATCCTAAGCCTTATGAATACCTGATTTGGGTGTATCCATCCTTCTTAGGAAAGGTATTATTCATCCCAAGTCTTATGGGTAACCACATGGATATATCCATCCTTGGATGTGCATTTGTTTAATTATATACCGGTCCTTCAGAGAATACTTGATTCTGTGCCTTACTTCCCTAAGAATATTCCTTTATGGAATATCTTACGAAGTCCTTCAGAGAGGTTAAGTCTTTACCTTAATTCCTTCTAGGAATTATTATTGTACTCTTATAAGTGGCTACTTAGAGTAGTATATTTCTTCCTTCCATTGATCTCAATAAATTCCATGCTCTATAAGAATTTATAATTAATTGTAAGGAATCACTAAATCAATGTTTGGTCATATACATTTTGACTGATATTTTTGTTGAATCTTTTTGAGTGCCATTTGAACATTGTTGATTTATCAATTCCTCTTACTTGAATCATTCCCTTGATTATTCATGTCTACTAATGTTCTTTCTTTCATATATATTGACAGGCACATGTTGTGTCTTGTTTGATCTGAGATGAATACTATGTGATAGATGTTGAATGAGTTATGAGTTCTTAATTTTACTTCTTCTTTTACACATATTTGATAACAATTTTTTTCTTAGATGCTGACTATCAAATGTCACTTCTAAACAACCATTTTGCTACCCTACTCTTGCAAGAACTCTATATATTTTCACCTCTATTTTAAAATGAATGCACTTCAAAACTACAAGACAATGATGAAAAATCCATTTTCTTCAACGAGATAGACAAAATGCACCACTAGTAATAGATGGAAGGCAAAAAATTATAGTTTTATTTTGTCTCTACTCTTAATTGGATAAAACTATTTTCTCACATCCACAATATTAAAAAATCCAATTGAAAAATGTATCATGCATTGCAAAAGAACCAAATGAATAAAATATTACCCTTTCCTAAAAGTCAAGTTTTTCAAAATCGACTCAGCTTAGAGTGACCATGATTTGTAAATACAACCATATGGTATTGTGATATTTCTTAAAAAAAATAAGGAAATTAAAACAAAAATTATCAATTTGTGATTACAGTGTCTTCCACAATAATTAATGCAAGATAACTATAAACTCTTACATCCTACCATCTTCTACTCCAAAGTGCACAAGAAAGCAATTAACGCAATATCATTCATCAAGAAGATAAGCTCAATATATATTGACAGTGTTGTATCTTGGTGTAAATAGGTGGAGTCACATGTGTCGAAATGGTTGCTCATTTAATGAAATAGGTATGGTGTAAATTTGGAGGATTCCATGCCATTTTTGGACATTTTCTGCGATTAGTCGAATATATTTTGTAGTGATAACATGTGTCTGTCAGAAAAAGGGAAGCCTTAAAAAGAAAACCTCAAATTAAATTTCTACTACATGGACAAGGTGGGGGAACTGTGGCATTTGATGTTCAAAAGTGCACAAGGAAGAGTCCTTTCTAGCTATAGCAGGATAGCATCCCCCCTCAAACAGAGAATAATCCACTTTACTCAGTTTATATGCTAATACATTTAGACAAATATAAGCTCTATTGGCATAGCTGTATAGGTTCATATATTGATGTTTATATCACAAGTGTAATTAAGCTAGAGGCTCCTTGGAGTAATATATAGTTTTTGAAGTAATTGATAGTAGCCAACAAGACGGGGGCTGACCCCAAAGTACAAAAAGGTTGAATAAACAACCAGAGGTAACCTCCCTATCAACTAACCTATACCAACTTTAAACTTCAAAAAACAAAATATGTTCATAGTCAGCTTAGCAATACTAGCAGTCTTTAAACTAATATGCATAATAGTCTTTAAAATAAAATAGCAACCATTAAAAAATTGCTTCTATGAGTCCTCTTAAATTACATAAACATAAAGACCTCATGGGCTACCAAGTTTAGAGGCATAAACATAAAATATCAAAAAAAGGAAAAGAAATAGAACTAGCTACCCTTCTCCAACCCATGAGAATCCTCCTTGTCAATCACATCCTTGTCCTTGTCTTCACGTTCCACTTTAATCGATTTATCCAGGATGGTTTTTAACCAATCCTCAACCAGGAACCCATAGATGGAACAAGTGGTCTTAGTGACTTTACCCAGGTCCTTTTCCTATTTGTTAGACTATAGAAAATAAAGGATGGTAGCAATGGAGTGCATGACCTTGGTGAAAAACTCTACCAATGTTTCAAACCTCTAGTAGACAGTTCTTTTGGTTGTCATCCAAGTCCCTTATGTAATTCTCTAGTGTTTCCAATCTCACCTTTCTATGGCTATGCTTTCCTTTCCTCCCAAAACCTTTTGGGGATTTCTTTTCTCAGGGAGATGATATCATCCCCCCCACTCCTAGCCGAGGTAGCCTTGGGAGTTTTAGTTACATGGGACAGACATATAGGGCTTCGTTTTGGATTCCTGTCCCAAGGTATTCTCTTCTTTTTAGAGGGTTTAGCATCACTTTCGGAGGAATCAGAGTTGGAGTTATCCTTGGGGGGTAACTTAAATTTTTCCATTTGGAGGCATTTTTTGGATGTCCTAGTACTTTTCTTACCTTTCCCAGTGTCTGAATCTGTCTCAATTGAGCTAACCTCTGGGTTAATTTTGACATTAGGAGGAGGGGTTTTCTTGAACTTCTTGTGGCTAGGGCTAGGGCTAGGGTCAAGGGAGGCTTGGGGGTGATAGAGGCAGGGGTATTATTTAAAAGTGATAGATTCAGGATAAGATGTGTGGTATAAAGTTTATTCATCAACCGTTGGTGTATGAAGTAGAAGGTTTTCCTTCCTCATGTTTCCTCCTTGTCGTCCTCTAGTGAATTCAATAACAAAAATAGGAAGGAGATGTGGTCTAGATTCCTAAAATGATTTAGGATGGGGAAATCATAGTAGTATGGTACCTAGAAATGGCCCTCCAAGGTGATATATTGCATGATGGCATAATAGATGATGTCCCAGTTCTTAGTAAGGATAAAATGAGAAAACTCACCACACATTCTCTTCAGTTCCTCTTTACCCTTGAAGAATTTTCATAGGCTAGCTTCCTCCTTGAGATTTGCATGCCTCCGCCAGTTCTTTCCTTCCATCAAAAATTCACCAACCATCACAATGGTTTCTTCCAAAATATTGAAGCTCATGCCATTAATTGTCACCTTCCTATCCATTCAAGTCTAGAAGAATTGCATCAATATAACCTATTCAGGCTTCACCATACCCTCCATATACTTAAAAGGCCACCTTCTTGGAAGTACGTCATCACCACCTTGCTTCTATGAATGCTATCTTCCACACCCACTGATTTTGTTTGATGACTATTTCCCATACTGTCACCCAAATCAACCACTAGTTCATTAGACCACATAGCCTTGCTGTAGGTTTTGATGTTGATGGATATATATTGAAGACCCACAACAAATAAAATGAAAAGGAATTGCATGACCATCATAAGTCTGCAATGTTTCCCAAAAAAAAAAAAATCTCTCTTCTCGGCACTTGTCAGCGTTCGGTTTCCTTTCGTATGACTAATGCCAATTGCATCTTGTCCAGGAATTCATTAACCTATCATTTCGATCATTACTAGATCATTCACTACATCTCAACAAATCTTCCCTTTGCATCCATTAATGACAGCCATTAATATTCACAATAGCTAAAATTACAATGCAAGTCAGTAAACAATCATGCCAAAAACTCCCTTCAAGAAGCATCTTGTTCATACACCCACATGGAGAAAAGAAGGTCTGCCACCCATTTTGGTTATTCATATGGAATTAATGAAGGTATTATCCCTTTCCTTTGCATCACAACTTGAGTTGATGATGAAAATCTTTTGATGACATCCCATTCCACAAGGTGCATGCCACTATAGCAAAATTTAGCCAGTCCATCTGACACACGATTGCCCTCTTGATATATATGGGCAACGTGGATCTCTTGAAAAATTCTCATCAACCTTCAAATTCCCTTGATAATACTTTAATTGACCAATTGCTTCTATCTTCTCTCTTTGCAACCTTAATTATTATCATTGAGTCTCGCTTAATAGCCAACATATTGACTCCCTGTGCTCTCATAATTCTCAGTCCCCTGAGAAGTGTCAATGCTTCTACTTCATTGTTATATCCCCCTCCACAGTTTCTTCTATAGGCAACAACCACATTTCCCATGCTATTGAAAAGGGTACCTCCCACGGTAGTGCTACTCAACATAGTCAAACCATCAAATTTTTCTTGAGCCAGGAGTCAGGGGGGATACCAAACCATCTTCATTCTAGCCAAAACTTTGGAATTGTCAAATTGAACAACCATTATAAGCTAAATTCCATTTCATATAAAGCTTTCTCGGGGGGAGGGGGGGTGGGGGGGAGTCGAGGGGCTTCTAGTGCCATACCTTGCTACATTCTTTTAGAAGCCTAATAGTGATTTGTGAAAATCATGTTGTTCCTTTCCTTCTAGATATTGCATGATATGTATAGGGGAAGAATCATCCATAAGTTTTTGAGGTATGGGTGGTTAGCCAAGCCATCTCAATGAGTGAATTATTCCAAATTTCTATCCATGCACCATTGAACTTCCCATAACACAAGAACCTCCCTCCACACTTCCATGGTAAATGGGCACTGAATAAGCATATAATTAATAGATTCAATTTCATTGAGACATAAAATACAACAATTAGCGAGTTGGAACCCTCTATGCTAGAGGTTGTCAATAGTGAGAATCAACCCATGTAAGGTCATCCACCAAAAGAAGTTTATCTTGGGAAGAACCCAAGCATGCCAAACTTTAATCAAATTAGCATGTGCCACATCCCCCTAGGTTACAGAGGTAAGAAGACTTAACTATGAACTCCATAAAAGGTGTGAGCTTTCAAGGTAAAGAATCCTCCACAAGGGTGAAAGAAATCTTACAGTTTTGTAGGAGGACCTACAAATCATGAGCAAGGCCCAACTCCTTAGGCTCAAGGTTCTGGAAGGTAATTCATTGTCTTTTAGGGGTGATAAAGTTTTGGATCTAGGGGCCATACATTCTAGTGCAATCCTCCCATAGAGATAAAAAATTAGTTTGCATGAGTGGGTTCTCATGAATCTGTTGATCCTCCTAGAAGTCAATAGAATTGCCATTCCCTAAAATCCAGTGACACCATTTTCTTAGGATCTTATGGGTATTAACAAAATTGTTCAATATTTTTTATTGTTGGGGGAGAGTCTAGGCCCAAAGGAATTAGTGAGGAGCCAAACCTTCAAAATACTCAGCTACTATTATATTACACCAACTTCCCTAGTAGTTCACTAAATTCCAACCAATTTTGGTTAAGAGAGGCCTATTCAAGTGACAAATTCTTCTTAAGTTCAAACCTCAAAGAGCTTTAAAGTGAAAAGCTTTCCCCTAGCTCACCAAGTTCATTGTGGTCTTCTCTTTAGTACTAGACCATAAGAAATTCCACTGTATTTTCTCAAGAATATCTCTCAATCTACCAAGGATTTTGAATATGGGGAAGAAATACACTAGGATACCTTGTAGAGAGATAGAGAGAAGCTGGAATTTCCCATCATTACTCAAACCTTTTCCCTTCTAGCCCACAAGATTATGTTAAAAGTGTTCAACCAGACCATTCCAATATTAGTTGGGGACTTCCTTTATGGTAAGTAGTAGGCTAAGATAACTATTAGGGACGGATGCTTCTTGGGAGCCAAGAATATTAGTCAGTGTTGAAGAAATAAACTTTACTTTTTTGATAATTAATGCATTGGTTAGATATCAACACATAGTGGTTTAGAGTGTCCTTCCATTCTTTTTCTTCATGAATTAATGAGATGCTGAATAACAAATTGTCATCCACAAACTATTGGATAACTTGTGGGGGGCACCAGGAGGTAGCTTTTACACCCTTAATTCTGATAGAGTTAGTTAAAGAAACTAGATTTCTACTTAAAACTTCTACCACAATAATAAAAAGGTAAGGAGATAAGGGGTCACCTTGATGCAATCCCTGGGAGGGGGAAAGGAAGTTTCTAAGGGTTCCATTAACAAGCACCAAGAAAGCAACTGAGGTAACAACATTTTTAATAATCCTACTAACCACCTCACTAAAGCAAAGTCTAGCAAGTATAGCAAAGAGGAAATCTAGCCTTATTTTATCAAAGGCTTTGGAGATGTGCAATTCAAGGGCCATACCTAGGATCTTAGAGTTTTCCATAGAATTAATCACCTCATGGGTGGTTATAACCATGTTGACAATCTACCACCTAGGAACAAACGTATTCTGGTATTGCCAATGAATTTGTACAGGAGGGGCTTGATGTGATTTACCATAACCTTAGCTAGAACCATATAAATAGTGTTACAAAGGCTAATGGTTCTAAAGTATCCCAGTCTCCAAGGGTCCTCAATCTTGGGGATGAGGACAATGAACGTTAGGTATTTAGTTCCTTTAGTAGCTTTCCCATTCTTACAAAGCCACCATCAGCATGGATGATGTCATATTTGACAATGTCACAAATTTCTTGAGAAAAAGTAGGAGGGAAGCCATTAGGCCCATGGGGTTTTATACCAATCCATACTAAAAAAAACCATTCTAACTTCCTCCTCCTTGACCTTGCTCATTATCTCCTCATTCATTTTTTTATTAATCTTAGGTTGAAATGATCTCAATATATCATTTTGTAAAATACTATCAACTTGGGTAACTAGAGGGTCATACATTTTGTGGAAGTAGGAGTTGACTTTATCTTCTACCTGTTCTACTTTCGTGATTTAGTGATCATTATCATCCAACAACATGTTGATAGTGTTTCGCTCTTTCCTTCTTGAGGCTGATCTGTGGAATAAAATCATTTTTTTGTACCCCTCCTCCATCCATTGTACCCTAGATCTCCTTTTCTAAAATATTTCCTCTCTATTCAGGAGGGTTTTCCATTTGTCTCTACACTCCTTCTCCTCTTGGTAACTCTTAGATGTGTCTCTTTGTGCAAGTTGATTTTAGTGAGCATCTAGCTTTTTCTTAGTGGCCTTCTTATCTTTGGATAGACTTCCAAAAGAGGAGTTACTCCATTTTTTCACTTCTCTTTGGATGCTAGATATATAGTTAAGACAAAATGCAATTTTATTATTATCTCTATCTCTTCCTTATTTGTATGAACTAACCACTTCATGTTTCTCTTTGTCTTCTAAACACTCCCCTCTATATTATATATCACACACAAACATCCATATTCCTCCTCCAACAAATCTATATCTCTATCGTTCTCTCCTTTACAGTCATTTCCCTTATATTAACATTTAATTATTCCTGTCATGTCAATAAATTATAGATACATAGATATATATCCTTGTATATATATAGTTAAGATAATATATAATTTTATTATTATCCCTATTTCTTCCTCATTTTCATGAACTAACTTCCTCATGCATCTCTCCATCTAATAAAGACACCCCTCTATAATATATATCACACACAAACATCCATAGTCATAATCTCTCTCTCTCTCTCTCTCTCTCTCTCTCTCTCACACACACACACACACACACACACACACACACACACACACACACACACACACATACACACAAACTCTCTCTCTCTCTCTCTCTCTCTCTCTCTCTCTCTCTCTCTCTCTCTCTCTCTCTCTCTCTCTCTCTCTCTCTCTCTCTCTCTCTCTCACTCACTCACTCTTAGACACATCGTAATTCTTCCTTCTGATCTCTAGACTTATCTCTCTATCTCCCTCCCTCTTTAACTCTATAATCTCACACTCTATTTCTCTCCCTATTATTTATCATTTATTTTCTTACCATCTCTCATGTTCTCATCTCCTCTATCTTTCTCCTCATCTATCTCCTAACTTCCCACTCTATTGCTTTTTCCCTACATCTCTCCATTTCTCCTGGAGAATATATCTCTATCTGTGATTTCTATTTTTACATAACTATCATTCCCTCTACCTTCTCCTATTAATATCATTTGCTTTTTTTTATTTTTCAATACCTAGTTATTTCTATACTTTTTTCTTTCTTCCTTTCTCCATCAAAAAGCCTTACCATGTACATATATTAACATATTTTTGCATTTGTTTATATCTCTCTCTGTTTCTAATGTCATGACCCACCTTAGGTGACTCCTATTTCATACGATGTCTTTGACACTTTCAACTTAGTTGAGTTGGTCAATTTACCATGAATGCTATCTATGTGTATATTTTGGGTCAGATTCTAGGTTGATATATTATTCAATTTAGACCTTAGTTGATATGTATTCCACTTAGATGTTAGTCTAAGTGTAGTTTAACTATTTGGTTTTGAGTTTTTGTCTTCCTAAGTTTTCATTTATACAGACACATTTGGTTAATAAGTTGGTCAACTTTGTGACTATGTTTTCTACACACAAGTTGATGGTGCATGATCTTGTTATGTTTTAATTATTACACAAGCTCAGATGCATATAAATGATTTCTTTTATGTGAGCACCATAATGCTTACACTATATTTAATTGTGAATTAATATGTAATGATGTTACATTTAATGAATAAAAGAAAATATGATTTCATTTCATTTATTACCATATTTGAGAGATATTGACCTACTCCTATAGTATGAGTGTGACTCATTGTTTAAAGGTTGAAGGAAAGAACGTGGTTGAGGTAGAGGATGCTAGCTCCTCAGCATTCTTAGGTATGGATGGGATGGTAGGCACACTCCACTTAGTCCCATCTTTGTCAGTATCATGTCCCTATTTTAAGATATAATTTTAATAATAATTAGATAATATAATATTATTAATTAAATAATAATAATAATGTGATATAAAAATAATTTAAAATAATTGAATATATATAATATTATCAATAAAATAATATTGAGAAATTATAAGAATATAATAAATGAATAAGTAAACTAAATTAAATACATGAGTGAATATTCTAGATAGTATATTAACTTTCTAAGTTAGATTTGATAATAAACACAAAATAGGAAATTTATTCAATAATGATAATTAAATATTATAGTTAACAAAGTCTAATAAAAGTCCAAGAGATACATAAAAAAGGGACTATTAGAAAGTAAATTCCACCAGGATAACTAAAAGTGGGGGGGAATTAGGTATCTCATTAATCCCACTTTCATCAACCTTATTAAATCTTAAACATGTGATCAATAAAACCAAAAACCAAAAACCATAAGCAAATACACATACACAATAACACTATGTTAACTAGGGAAATCTTGGATGAGACGGAAAATGTTACCCATAAAAAACATGTACTAATATATAATTTCCTTGCAAGAAGATGTACTCTATTTGAAGCTAATGAAATTCATTCCGTACATATCAGTCCCTCTTAGGAGACTTAAATTTGTAGTCAGGACATTTTGACACTTTTAGGAGTTGTGGACTGTAGAACTTGACCCAATGTCAAAACAACTTAAGGGAAAAACCATTGAACCCACTAGCCAACTGGTGTTTTTATTATTCCTTTCAAAATAATAGGATGGGTTGCTGATCTCACCTACTCAAAATTTTGTTCTTCCCTCTTACTATACCTTATCCAGTCAAACCACTCTTCAAATCTCAATACCAGATCTCTAACATCTTATCACAGTAGTCCCTTTGATCACATATTAACATTTACCAGTCTTACTCTTACACACTTAATTACATTTACATCTTTTGTTCCATCACTAGGAAAATAACTTTCCTTTATACCAAGTCCTCAAAATAATTTATTGAGTTATGCTTGAGGCTTTTCCAATCAATTACAATAGGACCTCATTAAGATAAAATAATTTCATAATTACATGACATTTTTGCCTCACATTCATTACAAATATTTCACATATATTATCATTTAATGGGTCAAAGGGGGTCATAGGCAACCCGACTGCCTAGTACCCCTAGGGACATATGTTATCATTTAATGGGTCAAGTTGGGTCATAGGTCACCCTATGATCTCCTATGACCCTTATAAACAATTCTAATAAGTCCCTAGGGGACCTAGGACCCCTAGGGACATATATTATCATTTAATGGGTCAAAGGGGGTCATAGGGTGAACCTATGACCCCATTTGACCATATCAACAATTTTAATATGACCCTAGGGGTGCTAGGACCCCTAGGGACATATGACATCATTTAATGGGTCAAAGGGGGTCATAGGTCAACCTATGACCCCCTTTGACCCATATGTACAATTCTAATATGTCCCTAGGGGTCTTTAGACCCCTAGCAACATATGTCATCATTTAATGGATCAAAGGGGGTCATAGGTCACCCTATTACCCCCTTTGACTCATATGAATAATTTTAATATGTCCCTAGGGGTCCTATTATGCTTAGGGAAATATTTCTTCACTTAATGGGTCAAAACGGGTCATAGGTCATCCTATGACCCCCTTTGACCCATATGAATAGTTCCAATATGTCCCTTGGGGTCCTTTGACCACTAAGGGAATGTGTCCTCATTTAATGGGTCAAAGGGGGTCATAGGTCACCCTATGACCCCCTTTGACCCATATGAACAATTCTAATACATCACTAGGGATCCTATGAATCCTAAGAATATATGTCATCATTTAATGGGTCAAAGGGGGTCATAAGTCATCCTATGATGCCCTTTGACCCATATGAAAAATTCTAATATGTCCCTAGGGGACCAAGGACCCTTCGGTACATATTTCCTCATTTAATAGGTCAAACTGGCTCATAGGGTGAACCTATGACCTCATTTGACCATATGAACAATTGTAATATGTCCCTAGGGGTCCTAGGACCCCTAGGTACATATGTCATCATTTAATGGGTCAAAAGGGTTCATAGGTCACCCCATGACCCCCTTTGAACCATATTAACAATTCTAATATGTCATAATTTAATCGGTCAAAGTGGGGCATAGGTTGAACCTATGATCCCCTTTGACCATATGAAAAATTCTAAAGTGTCCTTAGGGTTCCTTTGACCCCTAGGGGTATATGTCATTATTTAATGGGTCAAAGGGGGTCATAGGTCACCCTATGAATCCCTTTGACCCAAATGAACAATTTTAATATATCCCTAGGCGTAGGTAGACCCCGAGGGACATATGTCATCATTTAATACGTCAAAGGGGGTGATAGGTCACCCTATGACCCCTTTTGACCCATATGAACAATTCTAACATTTAGGGTTCCTAGGACCCTTAGGGACATATGTCATCATTTAATGGGTCAAAGGGGGTCATAAGGTGAACCTATGACCCACTATGACCATATGAACAATTATAATATGTCCGTAGGGGTCCTGGGACCCCTAGGGACATATGTTGTCATTTAATGGGACCAACAGGGTCATAGATCAGACTATGACCCCCTTTGACCCATATGAACAATTCTAATATGTCCCTAGGGGTCCTAGGACCCCTAGGGACATAAGTCATCATTTAATGGCTCAAAGGGGGCTATAGGTTGAACCTATGACCCTCTTTGACCATATGAACATTTTTGATATGTCCCTAGGGGTCCTAGGACCCCCAGAGACATATGTCATCATTTAATGACTCAAAAGGGGTCATAGGTCACCCTATGACCCCCTTTGAGCTATATGAACAATTCTAATATGGCCCTAGGGGTCCTTGGAGCCCTAGGGACATATGTCATTATTTAATGGGGCAAAGAGGTTGATAGGTCACCCTATGACCTGCTTTGACCCATATGACCAATTCTAATATGTCCCTAGCGCTCCTAGGATCCTTAGGAACATATAACATCATTTAGTTGGTCAAAGGGGGTAATAGGGCTAACCTATGACCCCCTTTGACCATATGAACAATTTTAATATGTCTCTAGGGGTCCTAAGACTTTTAGGGATATATGTCGTCATTTAATGGGTCAAATGGGGTCATACGTCACCCTACGAACCCTTTTGACACATATGAATAATTTTAATATATCCTTAGGAGTCCTAGGACCCCTAGGAACATATGCCATCATTTAATGGGTCAAAAGGGGTCATAAAGTGAACCTATGACCCTCTTTGACTATATG
Organism: Cupressus sempervirens; assembly: GCA_028749045.1. Classification (NCBI taxonomy): domain Eukaryota; kingdom Viridiplantae; phylum Streptophyta; class Pinopsida; order Cupressales; family Cupressaceae; genus Cupressus; species Cupressus sempervirens. The sequence goes on from CM053787.1 coordinate 757,870,656, forward strand.
AAGAATTCTAGTATGTCCCCAGGGGTCATAGGACCACTAGTGAGATATGTCATCATTTAATTGGCCAAGGTGGGTCATAGGTCACCCTAGGACCCCCTTTGACCCATATGAAAAATTCTAATATGTCCCTGTGGGTCCTTGGACCACTAGGGACATATTTCATCATTTTATGGGTCAAAGGGGGTCATAGGTTCACCCTATGACCCCCTTTGACCAAATGAACAATTCTAATATGTCCCTAGGGGTCCTAGGACCCCTAGGGACATATGTCATCATTTAGTAGGTCAAGGGGGGCCATAGGTCAACCTCTGACACCTTTTGACCCATATGTACAATTCTAATATGTGCTTACGTATCTTAGAAACTCTAGAGACATATGTTATAATTTAACGGGTGAGAAGGGGTCATAGCTTGAACCTATGACCCCCTTTGACCCATATGAACAATTCTAATATGTCGCTAGGGGTCCTAGGACCCCCAGAGACATATTTCATCATTTAATGGGTGAAACGGGGTCGTAGGGTGAGATTATGATCCCTTTTTACCATATGAACAATTATAATGTCTCTAGGTGTCCTTGGACCCCTAGTGACATATGTCACCATTTAATTTTTAAAAGTGACCTATGACCCCCTTTGACCCATATGAAAAATTTTAATATGTCCCTAGGGGTCCGTAGACCCCTAGCGACATATGTCATTATTTAATGTGTCAAAGGGGATCATAGCTCACCCTATGATCCCCTTTGACTCATATGAACAATTCTAATATGTCCCTAGGGGTCCTAGGACCCTTAAGGTAATTTTTTTTCATTTAAGGGGTCAAAAGGGGTCATAGGACACCCTATGATCCCCTTTGACCCATATGAACAATTTCAAAATATCGCTTGGGGTCCTTGGACCCCTAAGGGCATATGTCCTCATTTAATGGGTCAAAGGGAGTCATAGGTCACCCTATTACCTGCTTTGACCCATATGAACAATTATAATACATCTCTAGGGGTCCTAAGAACCCTAGAGACATATGTCATCATTTAATAGGTGAAAGGGGGTCATAGGGTGAACCTATTATCTTATTTGACCATAAGAACAATTCTAATATGTCCCTAGAGGTCCTAGCACCCCTAGGGACATATGTCATCATTTAATGGGTCAAAGGAGGTCATAGGTTAGCTGATGAACCACTTTAAACCATATTAACAATTTTAATATGTCTCTAAAGGTCCTAGGACCCCTAGGGACATATGTTATAATTTAATGGGTCAAAGGGGGTCATAAGTTGAACTTATGACTATCTTTGACCATATGAATAATTATAAAGTTTCCTTAGAGGTCCTAGGACCCCTAAGGGCATATGTCATCATTTAATTTGTCAAAGGGGGAAATAGGTCACCCTATGACCCCCTTTGACCCAAATGAACAATTCTAATATGTCCCTAGGGGTAGGTAGACCACAAGGGACATATGTCATCATTTAATGGGTCAAAGGGGGTGATAGGTCACCCTATGACCCCCTTTGACCCATATGAAAATTTATAATATGTTCCTAGGGCTCCTAGGACAGGGACATGTCATCATTTAATGGATCAAATGGGGTCATACGGTGAACTTATGAACCACTTTGAGAATATCAACAATTCTAATATGTCCGTAGGGGTCCTAGGACCCCTAGGGATATATATTGTCATTTAATGGGTCAAACAGGGTCATAGATAACAGAATGACCCACTTTGACCCATATGAATAACTCTAATATGTCCCTAGGGGCTCTAGGATCCCTAGGGACATTAGTCATCATTTAATGGCTCAAAGCGGGCCATAGATTGAACCTATGATCGCCTTTGATCAGATGATCAATTCTAATATGTCTCTAGGGATCCTAGGACCCCCAGGGACATATGTCATCATCTAATGGGTCAAAGGGGTCATAGGTCACCCTATGACCCCCTTTGAGCCATATTAAAAATTATAATATGTCCGTAAAGGTCCTAGGACCCCTAGGGACATATGTTGTCATTATATGGGTCAAACAGGGTTATAGATCACCCTATGACTCCCTTTGACCTATATGAAGAATTCTAATATGTCCCTAGGGGTCCTAGGACCCCGAGGGACATAAGTTGTCATTTAATGACTCAAAGGGGGCTATAAGTTGAACCTATGACCCTCTTTGACTATATGAACATTTCTAATATGTCCCTAGGGGTCCTAGGACCCCTAGAGATGTATGTCATCATTTAATAGCTCAAAAGGGGTCATAGGTCACCCTATGACCCCCTTTGAGCTATATGAACAATTCTAATATGTCCCTAGGGGTCCTTGGACCCCTAGAGACATATGTCATCATTTAATGGGTCAAACAGGTTGATAGGTCACCCTATGACCTTCTTTGACCCATATGAACAATTCTAATATGTCCCTAGTGCTCCTAGGACCTTTAGAGACATATGTGATCATTTAGTTGGTCAAAAAGGGTAATAGGGCTAACCTATGACCCCCTTTGACCATATGAACAATTCTAATATGTATCTAAGGGTCCTAGGACCTTTAGGGACATATGTCATCATTTAATGGGACAAATGGGGTCATACGTCACCCTATGAACCCCTTTGACACATATGAATAATTTTAATATATCCCTAGGGGTCCTAGGACCACTAGGGACATATGTCATCATTTAATGGGTCAAAAGGGGTCATACAATGAACCTATGACACTCTTTGACCATATGAACAATTCTAGTATGTCCCTAGGGGTCATAGGATCCCTAGTGAGATATGTCATTATTTAATGGGTCAAGATGGTTCATAGGTCGCCCTAGGACCCCCATTGTCCCATATGAAATATTCTATTATGTCCCTGTGGGTCCTTGGACCCCTAGGGATATATGTCATCATTTAATGGGTCAAAAGAGGTCATAGGTTCACCCTATGACCACCTTTGACCAAATGAACAATTCTAATATGTCCCTAGGCGTCCTAGGACCCCTAGGGACATATATAATCATTTAATGAGTCAAGGGGGTTCATAGGTCAACCTATGACCCTTTCTGACCCATATGTATAATTCTAATATGTCTTTACGTGTCCTAGGACCCCTAGAGACATATGTCATCATTTAATGGGTGAAAGGGAGTCATAGGTTGAACCTAATACCCCCTTTGACCCATATGAACAATTCTAATATGTCCCTAAGGGTCCTAGGATCCTCAAAGACATATTTCATCATTTAATCGGTCAAACAAGGTCGTAGGGTGAGATTATGACCCCCTTTTACCATATGAACAATTATAATATATCTCTAGGTGTCCTAAGACTCGTAGGGACATATGTCATCATTTAATGTTTAAAATGGAGTCATAAGGTCATAAGTCACCTTATGACCCCCTTTGACCCATATGAAAAATTCTAATATGTCCCTAGGGGTCCCTAGACACCTAGCGATATATGTCATTATTTAATGGGTCAAAGGGCATCATAGCTCACCCTATGACCCCCTTTGACTCATATGAACAATTCTAATATGTCCCTAGGGGTCCTAGGACCCCTAGGGACATATTTTTTCATTTAATGGGTCAAAAGGGGTCATAGGTCATCTATGATCTCCTTTGACCCATATGAACAATTCCAATATGTCGCTTGAGGTCCTTGGACCCCTAAGGGCATATGTCCTCATTTAATGGGTCAAAAGGGGTCATAGCTCACCCTATGACCCGCTTTGACCCCATATGAACAGTTCTAATACATCACTAGGGGTCCTAAAAACTCTAGGAACATATGTCATCATTTAATTTTTCAAAAGGTGTCATAAGTCATCCTATGACTCCCTTTGACCTATATGAACAATTCTAATATGTCCCTTGGGGACCAAGGACCCTTCAGGACATATGTCATCATTTAATAGGTCAAAAGGGGTCATAGGGTGAACCTATTACCCTATTTGACCATAAGAACAATTCTAATATGTTCCTAGAGGTCCTAGGACCCCTACGGACATATGTCATCATTTAATGGGTCAAAGGGGGTCATAGGTCAGCCGATGACCCCCTTTGAGCCATATTAACAATTTTAATATGTCCCTAAGGGTCCTAGGACCCTTAGAGACATATGTCATAATTTAATGCGTCAAAGAGGGTCATAGGTTGAACCTATCACCGCCTTTGACCATATGAATAATTCTAAAGTTTTTCTAGAGGTCCTAGGACCCCTAGGGGAATATGTCATTATTTAATGGGTCAAAGGGGGTCATAGGCCACCCTATGACCCCCTTTGACCCAAATGAATAATTCTAATATGTCCCTAGGGGTAGGTAGACCACAAGAGACATATGTCATCATTTAATGGGTCAAAGGGGGTGATAGGTCACCCTATGACCCCCTTTGACCCATATGAATAATTATAATATGTTCCTAGGGCTCCTAGGACCCTTAGGGACATATGTCATTATTTAATGGGTCAAATGGGGTCATATGGTGAACCTATGACCCACTTTGAGAATATCAACAATTCTAATACATCCGTAGGGGTCTTAGGACCCCTAGGGATATATGTTGTCATTTAATGAGTCAAACAGGGTCATAGATCACCCACTGACCCCCTTTGATCCATATGAACAATTCCAATATGTCTCTAGGGGTTCTAGGATCCCTAGGGACATCAGTCATCATTTAATGGCTCAAAGCAGGCTATAGATTGAACCTATGACCCTCTTTGATCAGATGAACAATTCTAATATGTCTCTAAGGATCCTAGGACCCCCAGGGACATATGTCATCATCTAATGGATCAAAAGGGTCATAGGTCACCCTATGACCCCCTTTGAGCCATATGAATAATTATAATATTTCCTTAGGGGTCCTTGGACCCCTAGGAACATATGTCATCATTTAATGAGTCAACAGGGTTGATAGGTCACCCTATCACCCCCTTTGACCCATATGAACAATTCTAATATGTCCCTAAGGCTCTTAGGACCCTTAGGGACATATGTCATCATTCGGTGGGTCAAAAGAGGTAATAGGGCTAACCTATGACCCCCTTTGACCATATGAACAATTCTAATATGTCCCTAGGGTTCTTAGGACCCCTAGGAACATATGTCCTCATTTAATGGGTCAAAGGGGGTTCATAGGTCACCCTATGACCCCCTTTGACACATATGAATAATTCTAATATATCCCTAGGTGTCCTAGGACCCCTAGGGACATATGTCATCGTTTAATGGGTCAAAGGGGGCCATAGGGTGAACCTATGACCCTCTTTGACCATATCAACAATTCTAGTATGTCCCTAGGGGGCGTAGGACCCCTAGTGAGATATGTCATCATTTAATGAGTCAAAGTGGGTCATAGGTCACCCTCGGACCCCCTTTGACCCATATGAAAAATTCTAATATGTCCATGTGGGTCCTTGGACCCCTAGGGACATATGTCATCATTTAATGGGTCAAAGGGGGTCTTAAGTCACCCTATGACCCATTTTGACCCATATGAACAATTCTAATATGTCCCTAGGGGTCTTAGGATCCCTAGGGACATATGTCATCATTTAATGAGTCAAACGGGGTCATAGGTCACCTTATGACCGCCTTTGATCCATATGAATGATTTTAATATATCCCTAGGGGTCCTAGGACCCCTAGGGACATATGTCATCATTTAATGGGTCAAAGGGGGTCATAGGTCACCCTATGACTCTTTTTGACCCATATGAACAATTCTAATATGTCCTTGTCATCATTTAATGTGTCAAAGGGGGTCATAGGTCACCCTATGACCCCCTTTGACCCATATTAACCATTCTAATATGTCCCTAGGGTTCCTAGGATGCCTTGGGACATATGACTCCCTTTGACCCATATGAATAATTCTAATTTGTCCCTAGGGCTCCTAAATGAATCAAAGGGGGTCATAGTGTGACCTATGACCCCCTTTGATCTATTAAATGATGACATATGTCCTTAGGGGTCCTAGGACCCCTAGGGACATATTAGAATTGTTTATATAGGTCAAAGGTGTTCATAGGTTGACCTATGACCCCCTTTGACCCATTAAATGATGACATATGTCTCTACAGGTCCTACGACCCTTAGAGACATATTATAATTGTTCATATGGGTCAAAGAGGGTTATATGTTGACCCATCACCCGCTTTGACCCATTACATGATGACATGTGCCCCTACGACCCCTAGGGACATTTGAGAATCTCTCCTATTATACATGTTAATATGTATTTTATTAATATATATAATAACGTAATATTTTAACTAAATTTAATGTGTTATATTTTATTATATGAATATGTATAATAATATAATATATGTATAAGAACATATATTAATAAGAATAATAGATTATAATAAGAATAACATAATATATTATTATATATTAATAGATTATATCTTATATCTTTACATTACATTAGTATATATATATAATATATTAAAATACATTCTTACATAGTAATATAACTGAAATAATTTATAAATAATAAGCTATAACTCTTACACCCGATTTTCCCTCCATAATAGGTTGGGATTTCAAATTTACCAGAAAAATTTATCAAGCCATATTGGATATTTGATTTGAAATCAAATATTCGATTAGGCTTGGTATTTACCAAACCTTCTTGGTCAACCAAAAAGATGTGTTTGAAGAGGGTTTTAGTGATAGTTAGACCTTGGGTAGCCATCTAACAATGTTACTTTGATCAAAATTGAATGAAATGAAATGAGTTCTTTAATATCGCTCTCGAGATTCCATCAATATAGTTTCTGTCAAATTTTGAGTTTGATAAGTATTTATTAGTTAATTATCAATGAAGATTATTATAATGTGTTGATTGGCATATTGATTGAAAAATAGCTATAACTTTAAAACGGTTTAACATTTTTTAAATCTCAAAGTTGTGTCACATTCTATGCTTCACCTAGTATAAGCAAAAAAAAAAATTAAATTAAATTTGGTAAAAATTTCTATTAGTTAAGGTGGTCAGAGACGAGACTTTTTTTTTCCAAAAAACTTTTGGTAGAAAATTCATATTTAATTATTTATTTGGAATACAAATACCAAAAAATATGCGTCACATCCGAGCATGAGTCTACTTTTCATATCTATAATTATATTAAAAAAATATTATCATTTGATTTTGATTAAGGTGGTCAGACATATGCCTACTTTTTATTTTTGCCCTAAAATTTTAGTAGTATTGTATTAAAATTCAAACTTTTGACCAATCAATTAATTTTTTCTCCTAATAAGGCCTAGTAGTTTAGAAACTACATTCAATTTCCTATAGATTATTTTCTTACAAATTTTTGATATAAAGTATATAGCCACTTTTAAATTATGTGTCAAGTTGACATAACCCTGATTTGTTGGTTTTTCACTGCCACTTAAAGCCATAGTTTGGTTGACCATAATCCTGCACGTACCCAAATACAATCTTGTTTCTTTCTAAGCCAAGAAACCAATCTTCCCCCAAGAAATAATGCTCCACCACTAGTGTTCTTGTTGTCATCCATATTACCTACCCAATTCACATTAGTATATGCACATAAAGTGAAATCAGTCAATCTGTCATACCAAATTCCATAGTTAGATGTTCCTTTCAAATATATGAATATCCTCTTGACTGATACATAATGATACTTCTGAGGATTAACTTGGAATCTAGTTACAATCCCAATTGCATTTTCTATATCTAGTTTAGTGTGAGCCAGATATTGTAAACCTCTAGTCATGGATTTGTACTTCTTCTACTCAACTCTAAGTGTCTCATCTTTGCTAAATAAGTTCTAACCAATTATCATGGATGTACCAATAGGCTTACAAATTTCCAATCCAAATTTCTTCAAAAAATCCTTCAAGTACTTAGCTTGTGAAATAACAATACCAACACTCTTCTACATGATCTACAATCCTAGAAAAAACTTTATTTCTCCTACCATGCTCATTTCAAACTCATTCTTCATTTCTTCAAAAAACTTATCACTTGTTTCATCATAACCTCTGAATATGATGTCATCAACAAATATTACTATTATCATCAACCATTCTCATTATTTTTTGAAATACAAGTTACTATCTATTGTAGCTTTAGAAAATCTAGGGTTTTCCAAATAGTTGTCCAACCTTGCATACTAGGTTCTAGGTTCTTGCTTTAGAAATAATAGAGATGTTTTATGTTGCATACCATAATTTTTTCTTCTATCACAGGAAAACCTTCAGGCTTCTCAATATATACCTCTTCTCCAAGTTTTCCATTTTGGAAGACTAATTTAACATCCATTTGATATACCTTGAACTTCTAATTTGCTACATAAGCCAAGAACATTCTTACTACTTCAATTCTAGATAGAGGTGCATATGTATCCTCATAGCCCATGCCTTCTTGCTGCGAATATCTCTTGCATTCAAGTCTATCCTTGTTCCTCAAAACTCCACCTTGCTCATTCATCCTGTTTTTGAATACCCATTTGATTCCTATCACATTCTTATCTTTAGGTCTAGGTACTAACTCCAATGTTTCATTCTTCACAATATGATATATTTCTTCTTTAATTTCTCTAATACAATGATTATCTTTACATTCTTCATTTGTATTCTTAGGTTCAACTTGAGAAGTCAAACACATCTCTTCATTAACTTAGTTTCTTGTGATCACAACTTTATCTTTACTTCCAATTATCTGCTCTGGAGGATGAGCCTTTGTTAGATTCTTGTTAGGGGTAGGAGTTGACATCTCAACTCTTATCTCATCTCTATGTTCATGCTCAATAATTAACACATCATTTTGTAGATCATTGTTAGTCTCAAATAAAACTTCTGCATTTTGTCTAACTATTCTAGAATTTTCTTCTTCATTTGAATTGTAATCTAACATCTTTTCCTTAATTCCAAACTTATCATCAATCTTAAAATTTGTGCACTTAGCTATTGTCTTAGTTCTATGATTTAAACATCTGTATGCCTTGCTTTTCAATGAATAGACAACAAACATACCTTCATCACTTCTTGGATCAAACTTTCCAACATCATCATCTATCTTTATATAACACTTGCTTCCAAATATTGTGAAATACTTAACTGATGGTGAATGACCAAACCATCTTTTATAACGTGTCTTGCTTATGCCTTTTCTAATCTATACTCTATTCATAATGTACACTGCTATATTGACTTCTTCTCTCAAAAATGTCTTGGATATATCATTCTTAAACAACATCCCTCTTGCTGCCTTTGCTACTAATTTGTATCTTCTTTCTGTAATCCCATTTTTTCCAAGTGTCCTAGGTAAAGATAATTGCCTTTTGATTCCATTCTCTTCACATGTTGAAATATGTTAAACTCTCTAGAGGTGAATCCTAGTCCTCTATCAAATCTCAAACATTTTATCTTAACTCTATCCTTAAATATCTTAAACTTCTCAAGAGATTTAGAATTCTCTTTAAGAAATGCTACCCACATCATTCTAGTGAAATTATCAATGAAAATAATGAAACACCTTTCACCATAGAATGCTCTTGTTCTTGAGGGACCACTTAGATCTATGTGAAAAATATCTAAGTTGTCGATGGTAGTGAACTTTATGCTGGGAAAAGATACCTTCTTTTACTTAGTCAAAATACATTATTTGCAAGCCACATTAGTAGGCCTAATTATCTTAGGCAGATCTCTAATTGCAAATGTGCTACTAAACTTTACAATATTATCAAAGTTTATATGATAGAATATCACATGAAATAACCAACTTTTATCCACTTTAGCAACCAAAAAAGTCATCTTAGGGAGATTCAATTGAAATACATTACCTTTGGACCTAGTTCTAGTTCCAATCATCTTACCATCCTTATCCTTGATAGTGCAAGTCTTTTCCATGAATTGCATTTGACACCCTTTTTCCATCAACTATCCAACAATCAAAAAATTATGCTTCAATTCATTAACAAAATAAACACCATCAATGTTACTTCTTCCATCTAAAGTAATCAATCCAATCCCTCTAATATGATAGGCTACATTGTTACAAACTCTTACAATACGTCCATCATAGTTCCCAAATTTAAGAAACTTATTCATATCACTAGTCATGTGATGTGAATAATCATTTCCTATTATCCAATAAAATTTCTTTTTAACTTAGGAAACTAGAGCCTTTTCTTCTCTAATTTCTCTATCAAGATCTTCTTTAATAGCTACAAATCCTAGCTCATCATCACTTTCACTTTGAGATCTTTCATTAGATTCCTCATCTTCATTAGCACACAAAAAATTTCTATCTCTTCTAGGCTTAAAATTTCCCTTATACCTTTTCTCTCTTTTAGGACATTTAGATGCATAATGATTAAACTCATTACATGTCCAACATTTAAAGATATTCTTACCATATTTTTTTCTTCTCACAAGAAGTGTTATACCTTCCTCAATCTTCTTTCCTTAATCAGATCTAGTTTTTCTGCTACCAACAAGATCTCCATGTGTGCTTGCACTTCTAGACTAGCTTGGAAAAACATTCAAGGAATTGTAAGCTGTCTCAACTCTTGTTAGTTATCCTAATTGCCTCAAATCTACTTCTGCTACTTCTAATCTTCCAAGCAACATTTCCCTAGTAAAATCCTTAGTGCAAGGTATAAGTAAATGAATAATCTGGGCAACTTTCTTGAATGGTGGTGTCAAAGTTTTCAAGATCTTCCACACAACATCATCCTCTTACTTGGTCAATTCACATGACTTGATTTGTGCAAATTTTTTTAATATTCTACCAATGTAGTTTCTTACAGATTCATCTTCCATCACTTTAGCATCTTTAAATGCACATACACAATTTTGCAATCTTTCTCTCTTTATGTTTGTATCATAGTCAAAATAGATTCTTATGCTTTCCAAATTTCATTAGATGTTTGAAGTGTCTTTACCTGACCATATTCATTCTTTGGAAGAGCTAATAGTAGATATTCTCTAGCTCTCATGTTGCACATGAACATATCTCTCTCTACTTCACTACATTCTTCAATCTTCTCTTCTTTCACAATCATCTTTTGACTCTTTGTAAAGATCTAATAAGCTAGACCCATACACCACAGATGAGTCCTCATTTACTCCTTCCAACTATCATAATTGGCTTCATCAAATCTAGGATTATACTTTGTGAAAAGATTCACTATCAATCTCCCAAAGTTATTAATTTTATCTTTCAAGGGCTTGATGCTCTGATACCAATTGTTAAAATATATAGTCCACCAATATAACTAAGAGGGGTGAGGGGGGGGGGGATGTGAATCACTTATCCAACTATTATAACAACTATCAACTTTAGAAAAAATTAATCATGTGAGTAATATAATAAAAAACCACAACAAGATACTTATACAAAATAACACCAAATATGTTAGCTAGGGAAACTCTTGATCAGAGGGAAAACCTCAGTGGGGATGGTACGCACAAGATGATGTACTAATATAAATATTCTTGGTTAGAGGATGAACCCTCTTAGGAGTCTATAACAATATTTTGTACATATAAGTACCTATTAGGAGACTTTGAATATGTGTTAATTCCAACCAGGTTAGGGGTTGTGCCAACCCTATTAGGATTTGTGGAAGAAAACTAGACCCATTGCCCAAATAGATTCAAGGTTAACACCAATGAACCCACTATCTAAATTATCTCTATATTATTCCTAGAAGAATAATACAAATGAATACTGCTTCCTTTCTCTATCTTGTATACTGGACCTCTGCTCCTTCTAATCTTGTAACTAGATCACAAAACTTGCATCCAATAATCCCTTGGATCACTTACTCACATTCAATAAACACTTTTCTCCTTGTCCTACTTTTCACTTCCTATAATATCACAACATATTACAAATAAGGAAAACATATTTCCTTTATGCCATGTCTTCAAAATAATTCCTTGAGTTGGCCTTTAGGCTTTCCCAATTAACTATTATAAGATAATTTATTAATTTCAATTACAATAGCATTGTGGGCTCATAGTCAATGCAAAACTTCACACATGTGATAGTAGGGCTTGCACATCCACTGACATCATCTTTCACTATTTGAATATGTACCTTCTCATTACATCTCAGATGAAATATATAATAAAAACATCAAAAACTATTTTCCAAGCCCCCTACCTCTGAACTGCTCTCTATAAATCATGTGCAACTTCTGTACATCTTCAAATTACATGTTGCACATGTTCATTATTAGGACACTATACTAAAAATTTTTATAACTACACATCACTAGACAAACAAAACTTTGATCTCTCTCTGTTACTCTACCAGTCTTTATAGACTTATTTCTATGTTGATGTCAATGAAAAACACAATCATGAATGCAACATGTCAATGCTCTCCAATGCTTAGGATAAACCCACAATGTAGTATTATCAAAATTCATGCTAACAAGTATGTCATCCTAGTAACTTCCAATCTTTAAGTTCACTAGACATGAACTTACGGTCGTCTTGCACCCAAGAAATATGGTATGGACACTAGTGTTTCTATCTCTCTAGCTTCAAATTTATGGCCATCCTTTCTAACACTAGTTTTTTAGTACTTCCCACAATCAATGATCACATCAGAAAACTTATTTTCACATTTGGACCTTATGTGAAACAAGCTGCGTCTTTGATAAGGTTCATTTTGTCCACTTAGAAAAACTCTTCTATTAACTAGGACTTCTCATCTTTCAAGATCTTCACCAACACATGCAACTCTTGCCTATCCTTTTGTTCTTTTATCTATCCTTCCTTGGTGCTAAGAAAATTCAAATGCTCTATACCCTTCTTCACCATAGTGAACACATTTCCCATGAAAGCCTTCTCTTCTATATCCTTTTCCTCTCCCTCTTCCTCTATGATTTATATTATTTTGATTGTAGAAATTATTGGAATTGTTCCTCCTTTGGTTTTGACTGCTACCTCCTACCAAATCCTTATTTTTCAGATCACCAATTTTGCCCCCATAAGACTATCCACCAGATCTTCTACTGTAATCTCTCCCACTATTTTTGTTATCAAACTTTTTTCTTAGCTTCTCTTCAACTCTTAGGAAATATTGGTACACCTCCTCAATATTGGTCACTTAACAAAGAGTTAGCTCCTCTTGAATACTTGGCCTTAACCCATTAATATAATGAGCCACTTTCTCCTTACCAACTTCTTATTAGCCAATGCTAATGAGAAACAAGTAAAACTCTTCGGTATACTCTTGAATAGATTTTCATGCCTACTTCAACCCTTGTATTTTCTTCAATAGTTCAAGCTCATAAACCACAAGAATGAACCATCACTTCATTTTAGTTACCATCAGATCCCATCTGGTGATTTTTTCCTTTCCTCTTTTATTTTGATTCAAGTAGATCTCCTACCACCAAATATTTGCATTACCCTTCAATTTGGCCTTCACAAACTTGACCCTATCTAAATCTTCAATATCTCCATATTTAAAGTACTCTTCTAATTCATTGATCTAATTGATCAATTCCTCTAGATTGAGATTTCCCAAAAATATGGGAATATTAAACTTAGGTCTTTTTCCAATATTGGAATTGGCCTTAAAAAGCTTTGCCTCCTCTAGGTTGATAACTTCCTCGATTGTGGCTTGGTTTGTGTTACCTTCTTCTTCTCTTTCATCATCTCTTTCATCATCCCCTACAACAAGATTCAATCCTCTATGCATTTGTTTTTGCATTTTCTTCTAGAGGGTTCTAAAAGTCTTAGGTGTAACACCTTTGACTCTTCCATGAAACTCTCTTTGTGGAGGCATTTTTTTACTTCTACTTAAATCCTAGTACAAACTACCTCATAATTGGTAATCTATCTACATGATCATCCCAAACCATAGCACTAGTGCGAAATGTATCATAGTCAATGATCTTCTACACACTCAGGAAATCTAGGCCTAATACCACTTGATAAAGGATGCTTCCCTTAATATGATAAACACATGAAAAAAATAAAGAAAAAATAGTAATTGCAAGAACAAAATATGGACATCTTATTATTGCTACAAATGTAGAATTATAGAATTCATAATAACACTATGCTAACACTATGATAACCTACACTATGCTAACCCTAACAATACATATGAAGTTATCCAAATACACCTTTGACATTTATTTTTGGAAGTTTTGGTCGAACCAACTTTGGAAGATCATAACTTTCAAATGTTTGCTCTAATTGGCTATTATAACCACTTTTCGATAACTTCAGCTCCCGATCTACATGCTTGCATTGTGAAAGAATCCATTTGTCAAGTTTTCAGGCCTCATTTGGAAACTTTAGGTCTCAACCAATGAGCCTAAATTTTATATACCAAAATTGTAAAACAAAAATCTACAATAAATCAATGAATACTCATGATATAGAACTGAGCTTCAACTAGTTGGTTGATATATTCAAGATGAATATCCACCTTTGAAATTAGGAAAATTTGAGCTCATATGATTGACTTACTAAGTAGCAAGCCTCCATAGAAAATAACTCAGCATTAAGACAACCCTTATTCAAACAACTAAAATGAAATATTTTTCGTTGATGCAAGATTTCTCTTACACCTAGGATGTTCTTGCGTCAAACACCTAGGGTTACTTGAGAAGTGACCCCATCAAGCCTCAAGTATTCAGAGGAAAACCAAGATGGTTAACCTCCTCCATTACTAGCCATAATGAATCTTCTATTGGCCTCTATTTCCATTTGATGAGGCATTCTTCATAAGTTTAGTTCCTTGTACTTTTACTAACAAGAATGTTGAGTATTTCCTCAATCTCTTAATTTGTAGCTGAACTAGCTGCTAGAATGCTACATTGTGCTTCTGTAACTTCATCTTCATTATCTCCTTCATAATACTCTATAAAATCTAAAGTTTTGAATACTAGTGAAATATTCAATTTAACAGGCAACTTAACTTCATAGTCATTTTCAGAATCATTCCTTTTCACTATCTTACATGGTCCAAACTTCTTCATCTTCAGCTTATTGTACGTATCCACTGGAACATGTTCCTTGCTCAAATGAACCATGAATTCATCTCCAATTTATAATTCCTTAGACCTTCTTTTCACATCTACCTTAGCCTTGTACAGTGTATTCATCTTTATAATGTGTTTCCTGCCATCCTCATGGATATTTTTCAAATGTTTAGTAAATTCTTCTACTTGAAAACTAGCTATTTTTGCTTTATCCAACTACCTTAATTAAGAAAAACTTCTGCGACTACTCCCATATAAAATCTTGAATGGTGAATTAACACTACTCCTATTGACAGAATTATTATATGCAAATTCTACCTGTGGTAAAATCAGATCCTAACCTTTTGGATTGTCTCCAGCCAAACATCACAACAAATTTCCCAGAGTGTGATTCACAACTTCTATCCATCCATCAGTTTGTGGATGTTGTGATGAATTGAACTTCAAGTCTAGCTTAATTTTTTTGAACAATGTACACCAGAAATACCCAAAAAAATGGTATCTTAATTTGAAACTATACTTTTTGGCAGACCATGTAGTCTCATCACTTCTCTAAAAATCAACTCTACCACATGAACAACATCATTAGTCTTCTTGTAGGGAATGAAATGTGCCATCTTTGAAAACCTATCAACCAACATAAAAATAGAGTCATGCCCTTGCTATGTCCTCAGTAATACGAGAACATAATCCATGCTAAAATCTTCCCATTGCTTCTCTGGTACAAGTAATGTGTGATACAACCCTATATTCTGCTTCACTCCTTTTGCTATCTAATATACTCTACAACTCTATACAAACTTCTTCACATCTTGCTACAACTATGGCTAGTAATAATTCCTAGCAACCAAATAAATGGTTTTATCACTACCAGAGTGTCCAACCAATCCTCTACTACGCTTCTCCTTGATGAGATTCTCTCTCATTGAACTTATGGGAATGCACAACTGGATTCTTTTGAACAACATACCATCTTCAATTATGAAATCCAACCACTCTATCTTGTCAAGAGTAACTAGTTTTGTACAAGGCTTCCAAGCTTCACCAAATTTAAGATCTCATGGATGCAAATTATTGAGTTCCTTGAACCCAACCACCTCAATCTACATCTCTATTAGTAAAAATTGTTGTCTACAAAGTAAATCCACAACTCTATTAGACTTCTCACTACTCGGTTTCAAAAAAATATGTATAAATCTGCAAAAACACAACCCACTTCAAATGCCTTTGGTTTAATTTTTCTTGACTACTCAAATATTGCAAAACTTGACGATCAATATAAAAAACAAAATACTTAGGAAGAAGATAGTATCTTGACTTCTTCAATGCTTAAACTATAGCATAAAATTCTTGATCACAAACAAAATATTTTATTTTACCATCGTTTAATTTCTCACTAAAGTAAGAAATAGGTGTATGTTCTTGGCTCAAAAAAACTCCTATTGTTCTACCAATAGCATCACTATCTACTTCAAACACCTTGTTAAAATTTGGAAGAGCTAAAATAGGTTGCTCTGTAACTTTTTGTTTAAACATATTAAAAATCTTATCTTCTCATATATTCCTCTTAAATTCTTTACTATCCTCTTTCATTGTTTCAGTCATGGGTCCACAAATGCTGCTAAAAATTTCTATAAAAACTAGCTAGTCCATGAAACAATGTTACCTCTATAGCACTCTTTGGAGTAGGCCATTGAAGGATAGCCTTCACTTTCTCAGGGTCCATTTTTAGACCTTCTACTGAGACTAAAAATCCCATGTACACCAACGTGTTCTTCACAAGACTACATTTCTTAAGTTTTAGAAACAACTTCTATTCCCTCAACTTATCAAGAACCTTTCGAATATGCATCAAATCATCCTCCAATATCTTAATAAAGATCAAAATATCATCTACATAAAAATGAAAATTACCCAAAAAATCCTTCAGTACCTCATTCACAAGCCTCATGAAAGTGCTTTGTCCATTGGTTATCACAAAAGGGATGACTAACCACTCATACAGTCCTTCCCTTTGTCTTAAAATAATTCTTCCACTCACCACCTTCTCTAATACAAATATGATGATACCCACTCTTCAGATCTATGTTTGTGAAATACTTAGTCCTACTCAAACATTCCATATTATCATCCATCCTTGGTAATGGAAATCTATACTTGATTGTGATCTTGTTGATAGCTTGAGAATATTTGTACATCCTCCATTATTCATTCTTGTTTGGTGCTAATAATCATGGTACAACACATGGTCTCAGACTCTCTCAAATCAAACCCTTCTATAACAACTCATGAACTTGTCTATTCAACTCTTCAATTTTTGCTGGTGTCATTCTATGCGCTACCTTATTTGGAAAACTCACTCCTAGAATCAAATCCATCTAGGGTCTGATCTTCCTCATTGGGGGTAACCTATCAGGTAAATTATTCAACACATTATTAAAAAAATCTCCCAACATATTTTTAACTTATGTAGGTACCTCCTCTTTTTCATTTTTACCATCTTTTTGAATTATAGAAAAATTCATACTTCATATTTTGGAGAAACTTCTTTCCCTCAATGAAATATATTCTAGCAACAGTACATACCTTTTCTTCTTTCTCCTTCAATGACTTCAACTTATGTTTCACCTCATCTTTTATCAGAGTATAGGTATTTTCTCATCCATCATGTAGAACATGGATTTCAAACTACCACAATTGACCTAAAAACGTATGACATATGTCCATTGGTATGATATCGTAAAGTACCTCATCATGGTAGCTTCCAATCTTGAACTTCACTAAGAATTTCTCAATGACCATGAGCTTGTGGTCATCTTGCACCTAAGCAATACAACATGGATGTGGGTGTTTCTATCTCTTTAGCTTCAACTATGTGACAATCATTTCTGACACTAGATTGTTAGAGCTCCCACCATTAATGATCACATCACAACACTTATTTTCACACATGCGCCTTGTGTGAAACAAGTTTCTTCTTTGATTAAGTTCATTTTTTCCACTTAGTAGAACTCTTCTATTAACTAGGAATTCTCCTCTTCCAACATTTTTAGAATGTGATGATCTAGTATCTTCATCAACATGTTCAACCATTGTGTGGCTTATGTTCTTCGATTTTATCATCCTTGCACTAGAAACATTCAAATACTCTATGACTTTCTTCTCTGTAGTGAAAACATTTCCCATAGAAGCCTCCTCTTGAATATCCTTGTCCTCGTCCTCTTCCTCTATGATCTCTATTATATTGATCATGGAAACAATTGGGATTTTCCACACTCTAGTTTTGATTGCTACTTCTAGCCTCATCCTTTTTCTTTTGATCATCATTTTGGCCTCCATAATACTGTCTGCTAGATCTTCCACCATGACATCTACCAATATTTTTGTTATCAAACTTTTTGCTTAACTTCTCCCGAATGCTTAGGGAAAACTAGCACACCTCCTCAATATTGGTCACTCAAACAAGTCTTAGCTCCTCTTGAATGCTTGACCTTAATACATTAAGATAACAAACTGCTTTCTCCTTATCAGCTTCTACATGGTTGGTTATAATGAGAACTCGGTAAAACTCTTCAGAATACTCTTGAATATATTTTCCTGCTTGCTTCAAACCATTTGATCCCATCTAGTGATTTTTTCCTTTCCTCTTTTATTTCAATTCAACTATCCTACCACTCCATCTTTGCATGACCCTTTAGCTTAGCCTTCAAAAACTTGATCCTATCTAGATCTTCAATATCTTCATATTCAAAGTAGTCATCCAATTCATTGCTATGATCAATCAATTCCTCTAGGTTGAGATTTCCAAAAAATGTAGGAACATCAAACTTAGGTCTTTTTCCAATAATGGAAATCTTATTAAAAAGCTTCACCTCCTTTAGGTTAAGAACTCCCTCTATTGTGGCGTGGTCTAAGTTTTCTTCTTATCTTTCATAGTCACTTTTATCATCTCCTATGAGAAGATTCATTCCTTTGTGCATCTATTCTTGGATTGCTTGAATCTACCTCTAGAGGGTTCTAAAATCCTCAAGTGTAACACCTTCGACTCTTCCACCATGCTCTCTTCATGGAGGCATTCTTGTGCTTCCACTGAAACTCTAGTGCAAACTACCTCACAATTAGAGATCTGTCTACACGCTCAATCCAAACCATTGTCCTGGTGCAAACTACCTCATAGTCAACAATCTATCGACATAGTCAGGAACTATAACTCTAATACCACTTAATGAAGGGTGCTCACCTTAATTCCATAAACACATAATAGAAACAAAGAAAAAACAACAATTGTGAGAACAAAATATGGGCTTCTTATTATCACCACAAATGCATAATTACCAAATTCAAAATTACAATATGCTAACCCACATGGGGACCTTCATTACAATAATATGCAAGACAAAGCTGTGAACTATCACTCAAAGCTATCTTAGAGAATGTTCGAGCATTTCTCAAATAGGCAAATTTATGCCACCTATGAAGGCTCTAGACACTCAAACTTAATACCTAGGGTTGACAAACCCTAACGATACTTATAAAGTTTGCTAAATACACCTTTTTCATTTATTTTGGATGTTTTGGTGGCCCAAATTTTGAAGACCATAACTCTCTAATCATTGCATAAATTGGCATTTATAACCACTTTTTGGAAACGTTAGCACATTTAGGCCTCCAATGGTGATCCTAAAGTTTATATACTAAAATTGCAAACCAAAAATGCTAATAAATTCATTAATAATAATGACATGAAACTAAGATTCAATTGGTAGGCTACTATATCCAAGATGAATATCTACCTCTTAAATTAGGACATTCTGAGCTTGTATGTCTAACTTACTAAGTAGCAAGCCTCCACAGACATCAACTTTGCATTAAGACAACCCTTATTCAAACAAATTAAATGAAATATGATTAGTTAATGCAAGATTTCTCTTACACCTATGATGATCCTACATCAATAACTCAATTTCCTCTAATTATTTTTCTACGAGAGGTCTCTTAATTGCAAGATTTTTCTTCTTTGATATGAATTTCAAACATCAGTGTAATGTCTCCTGGTATGATAGTTTAGATATATGGGATTATCATGTTGAAGTCTCTATTATTTCTATTAGTTATTACTTATAAAATTTATGTAATTGAGAAGATATAGGTCATGGTAACATTATTTCAAGAACATTGTGTGCATAAATAATTAATAATACTAAAATATTATTCAATTCTTTTAAGTCTCATAAAACATAAGATCCTAATTCCCAATGTAAGCCCTTCTTAAGGTGATATTGTGATCAAATGGTTAGCTCCTAGGGCTCTAATTAATAGAACAACTCTCCACTAAGCACCATCTTGTCACATACTTCTCTCTTTAAGACCTTATGGATAATCAATCTTGATATATCCATCCTTCCTAGGAGAGAGTTCTCTCTCATCCTAAGCCTTATGAATACCTGATTTGGGTGTATCCATCCTTCTTAGGAAAGGTATTATTCATCCCAAGTCTTTTGGGTAACCACATGGGTATATCCATCCTTGCATGTGCATTTGTTTAATTATATATCAGTCCTTTACAGAATACTTGATTCCTTGCCTTACTTCCCTAAGACTATTCCTTTATGGAATATCTTGCGAAGTCATTTAGAGAGGTTAAGTCTTTGCCTTAATTCCTTCTAGGAATTATTATTGTCCTTTTATAAGTGGCTACTTAGCGTAGTATATTTCTTCCTTCCATTGATCTCAATAAATTCCATGCTCTATAAGAATTTATAATTAATTGTAAGGAATCACTAAATCAATGTTTGGTCATATACATTTTGACAGATATTTTTGTAGCATCTTTTTGAGTTCCATCTAAACAATGTTGAATTATCAATTCCTCTTACTTGAATCATTCCCTTGATTATTCATGTCTATTTATGTTATTTCTTTCATATATATTGATGGGCACATGTTGTGTCTTGTTTGATCTAAGATGAATACTATGTGATAGATTTTGAATGAGTTATGAGTTCTTAATTTTACTTCTTCTTTCTCATGTATTTGATAAAAAAAAAATTTCTTAGATGCTGAATATCAAATGTCACTTCTAAACAACCATTTTTCTACCTACTCTTGCAAGAACTCTATATATTTTCACATCTATTTTAAAATGAATGCACTTCAAAACTACAAGGCAATAATGAAAAATCCAATTTCTTCGACAAGATAGACAAAATGCACCACTGGTAATACATGGAAGGAAAACAATAATATTTTTATTTTGTCTCTACTCTTAATTGGAAAACACTATTTTCCCACATCCACAATATTAAAAAATCCAATTAAAAAATGTTTCATGCACTGCAAAAGAACCGAATGAATAATATGCTACCCTTTCCTAAAAGCCAAGCTTTTCAAAATCTACTCACCTTAGAGTGACCATGATTTGTAAATACAACCATATGGTATTGTGATATTTCTTAAACAAAATAAGGAAACTAAAACAAAAATTATCAATTTGTGATTATGGTGTCTTCCACAATAATTCATGCAAGATAACTATAAACTCTTACATCTTACCATCTTCTGCTCCAAAGTGCATACATCTCTACTTTCTTTTTTCTCATTGTCATGCATTTGTGACTACCACTTTCTCTAAATTTTATGTTAAATATTTTTAATCATTGGTCAATTCTTCAATTACCAAGCTAACTCAATGCATGACTATTGTGGTTTATTTTGATAGGGATAATGAACTGCATCAATTTTTGAATCCATTGTCATCATTTTTATTAAACATTATTATTTAATTAAAACTATCATATGCCTTATTGTTTACATTGAAGATTGCTACTACTATAGAAAGCCTCTAGACTTAATTATATTTCAAATTTAATTCACAATTATTAATTTTTTACTCTTTTAAATAACTAAGTATTTTTGTTTGAGGTAATATAATTCAAGAGTTCATTATCATTATGTATTTTTTCCAATGAAAGTGATTAAAAAGGTTAATTAATTATGATTGAATATATTTTTTAAATCATTTTTATATTTATTGATAATAATATTTTAAGAAAACATTTTTAAAAATTGTTCCAAGCCTTCATCTAACTGGAATAAGTATAATAGTACTTATGTTTTTGTTTGAAAATTAATTACAATTAATTTCTAAACAAATTGTTTAGTTGTGTTTCAAATATGTTAAAGATGGAAACATTTATCAATATCATCCAATGACACAACAATCATTCACAATTATCCTAATCTTATTATTTTTTCATTGATGTGAATTATTTTATTTGTACTTGTTTTGAAAACCAAAATAAATTTAATTTTTATAAAGATAAAATGAAAAAGTAATATATAAAATATATAAAATATTAATGACTAAAGAAAGATACTTTAATTAAAATAAGAATTCATTTTTATTTAATAATTATTTTATTAAACATTTTATGAAGGATATGAATTTGACATCTATAATAAATTTATTTAAAATTAATAAATAACCAAAATCTAAATACATCCACATATTACTAAATTGAAAACTATGTTCTTTTATGCCTTTAAATAAAAAAGAATGCAAAAAGACCCAATGTTATTATAGTTTTGACTCTCAAGCCATGATAAATTCATGTAAGCCTCAATGTATTGAGAAAAATATGAAACATAACTATGTGGATGAGTGGCTTCAGAAAAAATATGAACAATAATCATCTCGATGAGTCGTATTTTAGAATACAATGCACAATCTATTCCTAGCTTTTCTAACATTAGAATGTAAAATGCAATGATCCTAGACACAAATTAAATATCCTTCTCTAAAATGCAACGATGTTTAACATTAGAATTGTGATGATTACAATTTCCAATTTTTACTTTTGATATCCTTCTTCCATCTAGTGTTTCATTCATATCACTTGAGTCATTAGCATCACCTACAACATTAAAAGTGTTAGATGATAAAAACCTTGAAGCAACAAATTTTTATACCTTACGTTACAATCAGTCCTTCAAAATCCATAGATGAAGAATATGATAGAAAAATTTAAAAAATATATAGATACTATTATATGCTCCCTTCGAATGCCAAAACTATTATAAATATGAACTTTAAAAAAAGACATTTCATGAGATCATAATTTTAAAAAAAAAGTGAGATGAAATGGTTTACTAAAACCAATTTTCGCTAATCAATTATCATATATAGTCATTTCTTCTCAAGCAAAATGTCCTCAAATAGAAAAACGTGACTAAGTGGAGAAAAAGATTATTTCTATGGTGACATTTGTCTAAAACAAAAACCCTTTTCAGTACCATGGATTGGAGGAGATTGGATAAGAATCTATGACCAAAAAATCAAACTCATTCTGAAATCATTTTAGATTTTTTTTAACTGTCATTTTTATCCATTTGTTCTATTTAAAATTAGTTTAGAAGTTTCTAATTCTGTTATCTGTAAATAAAATATTGATTATAATAAGAGTAATATATAGTTTTGAAGTAATTGATAGTAGCCAACAAGATGCAGGCTGACCCCAAAGCACAAAAAGGCTAAATAAACAACCAGAAGTAACCTCCCTATCAACTAACCTATACCAACTTTAAACTTCAATAAAAAATATATATTGATAGTTAGCTTAGCAATACTAGAAATCTTTAAACTAATATGCATAATAGTCTTTAAAATAAAATAGCAGCCATTAAAAAATTGCTTCTATGAGTCCTCTTAAATTACATAAACATAAAGACCTTGTGGGCTACCAAGTTTAGAGGCATCAACATAAAAAATTAAAAAAAGGAAAAGACATAGGGCTAGCTACCCTTCTCCAACCCATGAGCATTCTCCTTCTCAATCACATCATTGTCCTTGTCTTCACCTTCCACTTTAATCGGTTTGTCTAGGATGGTTTTTAGCCGATCCTCAACTAGGAACCCATAGATGGAACAAGTGGTCTTAGTGACTTTGCTTAGGTCCTTTTCCAATTTGTTAGTCTATAGAAAATAAAGGATGGTGGTCATGGAGTGCATGACCTTGGTGGAAAAATCTACCAATGTTTCAAACCTCTAGTAGATAGTTCTTTTCGTTGTCATCAAGTCCCTTATGTAATTCTCTGGTGTTTCCAGTCTCACCTTTCTATGGCTATGCTTTCCATTCCTCCCAAAACCTTTGGGGGTTTCTTTTCTCAAGGAGATGATATCATCCCCCCCACTCCTAGCCAAGGTAGCCTTGGGAGTTTCAGATACATGGGAGGGACATATAGGGCTTGGTTTAGCTTTCCTATCCCAAGGTATTCTCTTCTTTTTAGTGGGTTTAGCATCACTTTCGGAGGAATTAGAGTTGGAGTCATGCATGGGGGGTAACTTAAATTTCTCCATTTGGAGGCATTTTCTGGATGTCCTAACACTTTTCTTACCTTTCCCAGTGTCTGAATCTATCTCAATTGAGCTAACCTCTGGGTTAATTTTGATATTAGGAGGAGGGGTTTTCTTGAACTTCTTGTGGCTAGGGCTAGGGCTAAGGTCAAGGGAGGCTTGGGGGTGATAGAGCCAAGGGTGTTATTTAAAAGTGATAGATTCAAGATAAGATGTTGGGTATAAATTTTATTCATCAACTGTTGGTGTATGAAGTAGAAGGTTTTCCTTCCTCATGTTTCCTCGTTGCCATCCTCTAGTGAATTCAATAACAAAAATAGGAAGGAGATGTGGTCCAGATTCCTAAAATTATATAGGATGGGGAAATCATAGTAGTATGGTACCTAGAAATTGCCCTCCAAGGTTATATATTGCATGATGGCATAATAGATGATGTCCCAGTGCTTAGTAAAGGTAAACTAAGAAAACTCACCACACATTCTCTACAATTCATCTTTGCCCTTGAAGAATTTTCATAGGCTAGCTTCCTCCTTTAAATTTTCTTGCCCCTGCCAATTCTTTCCTTCCATCAAAAATTCACCAACCCTCACAATGGTTTCTTCCAAAATATTGAAGCTCATGCCATTAATTGTCACCTTCCTATCCTTCCAAGTCTAGAAGAATTACATCAATATAACCTATTCAGGCTTCACCATACCCTCCATATACTTAAAACACCACCTTCTTGCAAGTACACCATCACCACCTTGCTTCTATGAATGCTATCTTCCACACCGACTGATTTTGTTCGATGATTATTTCCCATACTGTCACCCAAATCAACCACTAATTCATCAGACCACATAGCCTTGTTGTAGGTTTTGATGTCGATGGATATAGATTGAAGACCCCCAGCAAATAAAATGAAAAGGCATTGCATGACCATCATAAGTCTGCAATCTTTCCCAAAAAATAAAAAATCTCTCTTCTCGGCACCTGTGAGCGTTCTCTTTCCTTTCGTATGACTATTACCAATTGCATCTTGTACAGGAATTTATTAACCTATCATTTTGATCATTACTAGATCATTCGCTACATCTCACCCAATCTTCCCTTTTCATCCATTTATGACAGTCATTAATATTCACAACAGCTAAAATCACAATGCAAATCAGTAAACAATCATGCCAAAAACTCCCTTCATGAAGCATCTTGTTCATATAGACACATGGAGAAAAGAAGATCTACCACCCATTTTGGTTATTCATATGGAATTAATGAAGGTGTGCTCCCTTTCCTTTCCATCAAAACTTGAGTTGATGATGACAATATTTTGATGTCATCCCATTCCACAAGGTGAATGCCACTGTAACAAAATTTAGCCAGTCCATCTGACACACAATTGCCCTCTTGATATATATGGGCAACATGGATCTCTTGAAAATCTTCATCAACCTTCAAATTTCCTTGATTATACTTTAATCAAACAATTTCTTCTATCTTCTCTCTTTGCACCCTTAATTATTAACATTGAGTCTCCCTTAATTGCCAGCCTATTGACTCCCTATGCTCTCATAATTCTCAGTCCCCTAAGAAGTGTCAAGGCTTCTGCTTCATTGTTAGATCCCCCTCCACAGTTTCTTGTGTAGGTGACAACCACATTTCCCATACTATTGCAAAGGGTACCTCCCACGGTAGTGCTACCCAACATAGTCAAACCATCAAAGTTTTTCTTGAGCCAGGAGTCAGGGGGGATACCAAACCATCTTCATTATAGCCAAAACTTTGGAATTGTCAAATAGAACCACCCTTCTAAGCTAAATCCCATTTTATATAAAGCTTGCTCGGGGGGGGTGGGGGTGGAGGGGCTTCTAGTGCCATACCTTGCTACATTCTTTTAGAAGCCTAATAGTGATTTGTGAAAATCATATTGTTCTTTCCTTCTAGATATTCCATGATATGTATGGGGGAAGAATCATCCATAAGTTTTTGAGGTATGGGTGGTTAGCCAGACCATCTCAATGAGTGAATTATTCCAAATTTCTATCCATGCACCATTGAACTTCCCATAACACAAGAACCTAATTCCACACCTCCATGGAAAATGGGCACTAAATAAGCATATAATTAATAGATTCAATTTCATTGAGACATAAAATACAACAATTAGCAAGTTGGAACCCTCTACGCTAGAGGTTGTCAATAGTGAGAATCAACCCATGTAAGGTCATCCACCAAAAGAAGTTTATCTTGGGAAGAATCCTAGGGTGCCAAACTTTAATCAAATTTGAATGTGCCACCTCCCCCTAGGTTACAGAGGTAAGAAGACTTAACTATGAACTCCATCAAAGGTGCGAGCTTTCAAACTAAAGAATTCTCCACAAGGGCAAAAGAAATCTTGTCGTTGTCTAGGAGGACCTACAAATCATGAGCAAGGCCCAACTCCTTAGGCTCAAGGTTCTAGAAGGTAATTCATTGTCTGTCAGGGGTGATAAAGTTTTGGGTCTAGGGGCCATACATTCTAGTGCAATCCTCCCATAGAGATAAAAAATTAGTTTGCATGAGTGGGTTCTCATAAATCTGTTGATCCTCCTAGAAGTCAATACAATTGCCATTCCCTAAAACCCAATGACACCATTTTCTTAGGATCTTATGGGTATTAACAAAATTGTTCACGATTTTTTATTGTTGGAGGAGAGTCTAGGCCCTAAGGAATTAGTGAGGAGCCAAACCTTCAAAATATTTAGATACTATTATATTACAACAACTTCCCTAGTAGTTCACTAAATCCCAACCAATTTTGGTTAAGAGAGGCCTATTAAGGTGACCAATTCTTCTTAAGTTCAAACCTCGAACAACTTTCAAGTGAAAAATTTTCTCCCAGCTCACCAAGTTCATTATGGTCTTCTCTTTAGTACTAGACCATAAGAAATTCTACTTTATTTTCTCAAGAATATCTCTGAATCTACCAAGGATTTTGAATATGGAGAAGAAATACACTAGGATACCTTGTAGAGAGATAGAGAGAAGCTAGAATTTCCAAGCATTACTCAAAATTTTTCCCTTCTAGCCTACTAGATTATGTTGAAAGTGTTCAACTAGACCATTCCAATATTAGTTGGGGACTTCCTTTATGCTAAGCAATAGGCTAAGATAACTATTATGGAGGGATGCTTCTTGGGAGCCAAGAATATTAGTCACCTTTACGCTCAAACTAGCAATGGTGTTGAAGAAATAAACTTTACTTTTTTAATAATTAATGCATTGGTTAGATATCAACACATAGTGGTTTAGAGTGTCCCTCCATTATTTTTCTTCATGAATTAATGAGATGCTGAATAAGAAAGAGTCATCCACAAACTATTGGATAACTTGTGAGGGGCACCAGGAGGTAGCTTTTACACCCTTAATTCTACTAGAGTTAGTTAAAGAAACTTGATTTCTACTTAAAACTTCTACCACAATAATAAAAAGGTAAGGGGATAAGGGGTCACCTTGACGCATTCCCTGGGAGGAGGAAAGGAAGTTTCTAGGGGTTCCATTCACAATCACCAAGAAAGCAACTGAGGTAACAACATCTTTAACAATCCTACTAACCATCTCACTGAAGCCAAGTCTAGCAACTATAGCAAAGAGGAAATCTAGCCTGACCTTATCAAAGGCTTTGGAAAAGTGCAATTCAAGGGCCATATCTAGGATCCTAGACTTTTCCATAGAATGAATAACCTCATGGGTGGTCATAACCATGTTGAGGATCTGCCTCCTACAAACAAACCTATTCTGGTATGGCCAATGAATTTGTCTAGGAGGAGCTTAATGTGATTTACCATAACCTTAGCTAGAACCTTTTAAATAGTGTTACA
The DNA here is from genome assembly GCA_028749045.1 of Cupressus sempervirens. Lineage (NCBI taxonomy): Eukaryota > Viridiplantae > Streptophyta > Pinopsida > Cupressales > Cupressaceae > Cupressus > Cupressus sempervirens. Next base: position 757,898,835 of record CM053787.1, read on the forward strand.
AAGGATAATGGTTCTAAAGTCTCCCAATCTCCAAGTGTCCTCAATCTTGGGGATGAGAACAATAAAGGTTGGGTATTTAGTTCCTTTAGTAGCTTTCCCATTCTTACAAAGTCACCATCAGCATGGATGGTGTCATATTTGACAATGTCCCAGATTTCTTGAGAAAAATTAGGACGGAAGCAATTAGGGCCATGGGGCTTTATACTGATCCATACTAAAAACAACCATTCTAACTTTCTCCTCGTTTAGCTTGCTCATTATCTCCTCATTCATTTGTTTATTAATCATAGGTTGAAATGATCTCAATATATCATTTTGTAAAATACTATCAACTTGGGTAACCAGAGGGTCATACATTTTGTGGAAGTAGGAGTTGACTTTATCTTCTACCTATTCTACTTTGGTGATTTCGTGATCATTATCATGCAACAACATGTTGATAGTGTTTCTCTTTTTCCTTCTTGAGGCTGATCTGTAGAATAACATCATTTTTTTGTCTCCCTCCTCCAACCATTGTACCCTAGATCTCTTTTTCCAAAATATTTCCTCTCTATTCAGGAGGGTTTTTCATTTGTCTCTACACTCCTTCTCCTCTTGGTAACTCTTAGATGTGTCTCTTTGTGCAATTTGATTTTAGAGAGCATCTAGCTTTCTTTTAGTGGCCTTCTTATCTCTGGATAGACTTCCAAACGAGGATTTACTCCATTTTTTCACTTCTCTTTGGATGCTAGATATATAGTTAAGACAAAACGCAATTATATTATTATCTCTATCTCTTCCTTATTTGTATGAACTAACCTCTTCATGTTTCTCTTTGTATTCTAAACACTCCCCTCTATATTATGTATCATGCACAAACATCCATATTCCTCGTCCAACAAATCTATCTCTATCGTTCTCTCCTTTACACTCATTTCCCTTATATTAACACTTAATTATTCCTGTCATGTCAATAACTTATAGATAAATAGATATATATCCTTGTATATGTATAGTTAAGATAATATGTAATTTTATTATTATCTCTATTTCTTCCTCATTTGTATGAACTAACTTCTTCATGCATCTGTCTATCTAATAAACACACCCCTCTATAATATATATCACACACAAACATCCATAGTCATAATCTCTCTCTCTCTCTCTCTCTCTCTCTCTCTCTCTCTCTCTCTCTCTCTCTCTCTCTCTCTCTCTCTCTCTCTCACACACACACACACACACACACACACACACACACACACACACAGACTCACTCACTCACTCTTAGACACATATTATTTCCTCCTTCTGATCTCTAGACTTATCTCTCTATCTCCCTCCCTCTTTAACTCTATAATCTCGCCCTCTATTTCTCTCCCTATTATTTATCATTTATATTCTTACCATCTCTCATGTTCTCATCTCCTCTATATTTCTCCTCATCTATCTCCTACCTTCCCACTCTATTTCTTTTTCCCTACATCTCTCCATTTCTCATGGACAATATATCTCTATCCATGATTTCTATTTCGACACAACTATCATTTCCTCTACGTTCTCCTATTAATTTCATTTTCTTTGTTATATTTTTCAACACCTTGTTCTTTCTATACTTTTTTCTTTCTTCCTTTCTCCATCACAAAGCCTTACCATGTACATATATTAATATATTTTTGCATTTTTTTATATCTCTCTCTGTTTCTAATGTCATGACCCACCTTAGGTGACTCCTATTTCATACAATGTCTTTGACACTTTCAACTTAGTTGAGTTGGTCAATTTACCATGAATTCCATATATGTGTATATTTTGGATCAGATTCTAAGTTGATATATTATTCAATTTAGACCTTAGTTGATATGTATTCCACTTAGATATTAGTCTAAGTGTCGTTTAACTATGTGGTTTTGAGATTTTGTCTTCCTAAGTTTTCTTTTATATAGACACATTTGGTTAATAAGTTGGTCAACTTTGTGACTATGTTTTCTACACACAAGTTGATGATACATGATCTTGTTATGTTTTAATTATTAAACAAGCTCAGATGCATATAAATGATTTATTTTATGTGAGCACCATAATGCTTATAATATATTTAATTGTGAATTAATGTGTAATGATGTTACATTTAATGAATAAAAGAAAATATGATTTCATTTCATTTATTACCATATTTGAGAGATACTAACCTACTCCTATAGTATGAGTGTGACTCATTGGTTAGAGGTTGAAGGAAAGAATGTGGTTGAGGTAGAGGATGCTAGCTCCTCAACATTGCTAGGTATGGATGGGCTGGCAGGCACACTCCTCTTAGTCCCATCTTTGTCAGTATCATGTCCCTGTTTTAATATATAATTTTAATAATAATTAGATAATATAAAATTATTAATTATACAATAATAATAAATTAATATAAAAATAATTAAAAATAATTGAATATATATAATATTATCAATAAAATCATATTGAGAAATTATAAGAATATAATAATTGAATAAATAAACTAAATTAAATACATGAGTGAATATTCTAGATAGTATAATACCTTTCTACGTTAGATTTGATAATAAACACAAAATAAGAAGTTAATTCAATAATAATAATTAAATACTATAGTTAAGCAAGTCTAATGAAAGTTGAAGAGATATATAAAAAAGAGACTATTAGAAAGTAAAGTCCACCAGGATAACTAAGAGTGGGGGGGAATCATGTATCTAATTAATCCCACTTTTATCAACCTTATTAAATCTTAAACATGCGATCAATAAAACTAAAAACCATAAGCAAATACACATACACAATAACACTATGTTAACTAGGGAAATCTTGGATGAGAGGGAAAATGGTACCCATAAAAATAATGTACTAATATATAATTTCCTTGCAAGAAAATGTACTCTATTTGAAGCTAATGAAATTCATTCTGTACATATCAGTCCCTCTTAGGAGACTTCGAATCCCAACAAGGAGATTTTGACACTTTTAGGAGTTGTGGAATGTAGAACTTGACCCAATGTCAAAGCAACTTAAGGGAAAAACCATTGAACCAACTAACCAACTGGTGTTTTTATTATTCCTTTCAAAATAATATGATGTGTTACTGATCTCACCTACTCAAAATTTTTTCCTTCCCTCTTACGATACCTTATCCAGACAAACCACTCTTCAAATCTCAATATTAGATCTCTAACATCTCATCACAGTAGTCCCTTTGATCACATATTCACATTTACCAATCTTATTCTTACACACTTAATCCATGAAAACATAAACACATAACACAAAGATGTTGGTAACCTAGAAACACTTCAAGATGAAGGTAAAACCGGGGTTAGGATGAGATCCACAAATATTTACTTTTACAACAACAAAGTTTTCCTATTAGGGATAAAATTTGATCACTTCTAATGATCTACCCAATGAGAGGTCTACTCTACTAAAATATTTTAAGACTATTAGGTCTTACCTTGATTGAAGTATTTTATACTTACAATGAAGTAAGGACTTTGTTAGAAGATTTAAATAGGTTTATTAAAACCACACTGTAAAGAGATTTTCCCTAACTCAATCTATCAAAATTGATTAACTGATCCTTCAGTTTTCTCTAATTTTTTTTTATGAATCTCGTTTCTTCAATATCTCAAATTGATTTCCATATTTGATATGCTCTACTCTACCCTTCACTACACTAGTTTCTCTATCTGATCTCCTATCCAACTTAGCCTCTTTTTTTCTATACTTATCTTATTTTCTCCTTCATGTTTGCTTCAACTCAAAATAATGATCTTAGGGCCTAAACCCTTCTTAAATAGATAATCATAGAAAGTTCTAGATCATAATTAATGATCAATATTTCAACCTTTTAGATTGTTTTACACTTCTAATTTTTTGATTGGTTATTCTACCTTTCTTGGGATTGATACCTTGTAAAAAAATGTGTAATCTTCTCCTTAAGTGTCTCTAAAATGTTTTAATTTTGTTTAGAAGTCAAATAAAATGATTTACATAATTTTTTTTGCCATTATAATCTCATATGTCAAAATTGGTTTACTCAACACTTGAATGTTTTGATGCTAGGTGATAACTAGGATTCATGTTGTCACTCAGCTTCTATACACTACGCATAAACTAACTCACTCAACATAAACTTAATTTCCCAATATTCGGTCTCTATTGAGTTACTTGATATATATGGTGACTTAGTCTCTATCGGGGTGCTTCGCAACCTTTGATTTGATTGATATGTATTAATATGTAAACAAGTCCTTTATAACTTGGCCTTCTCTAGATGGTCCGATTGGAGTGATAACTATCCAATGTTGCCTTGGAAATGACTAAGTCTTTGGATACGGTATATCTTTACTTGTAAAATTCTAATTCTAACTCATCTTGTAATGTTATTTCTGATTTTGGTCTCCCACTTTGTGTCGTCTTCCTCTTCTCTTTGTCATGATTGTATTTCCCCCTTGTTTCTGTCACTTACGGCTCAGGGTTTGTAGGGGTTAGTATGTATTTATCTAGAAAAATTTGATGACTAGCCAAAATTTCTTCAATTCCTTTATTCCATTTATCTCTTGTTGATTCCATTACTTGAATGTGAATTTTTAGCTGAGCAACTAGATCAATTAGGCTCTGGGCAGTAAAAAGATGAGGATCTTTCTTTGCTAAATTCTATGCAACGTGGAATTCTCTTTGACTTATCTCCAAAATGGGTAGTAGAATGAATTGAATAGAAATAATTTTTTTCCTTATATCATTATCTCTAGCCATTAACACATCCAATCTTTGCTCATCAAATGTAAACTTATTGCATGAAGGTGAGCTTGAACTTGTGTTCTTGCCTAATGAAGTTGTACATGCCTTCATATCTACCTCTATTAGATCAATAGAATGTTGATTCTCTAATGTGAAGAACTCAACATAAAAAAATTTTATATCTAAAGAATGAATTCTTTTAGAATTCCTTCCAACTGAGTGGTATGATTAGAAAGCTCAACCTACCTAATTGGAAGTTCTGTTGAGACTTTCTCCCAAATGTTTTGCTCAGTTTTTTTTTCAAACTATCTCATCAATTTGTCACTGGTCCAATATCTTTAGTCTAAAACTTTTCAACTATATAAACTAATTTATTTAAAATTTGATGTTGCTCATTAACATCAAAGATCTATAATATTGTGTAATACATGTTTCTTCTTGTGTCATCTCCTCAATTGTTCTTGCTTTTTCTTGTAACTTAGCAAGGTTACAATTATTGCATCTATTCTAGTGTTATGTTATTAAAGTCATACATAGAAAATGTTATTACCACATCTAAACTCATTGTCTCCTCTAGTGTTAATCTTTATGTACCATTATCTACGATTGATAGGTGTTATCACTAGGATGTGATACCTGCAATTATATTCCCTCTACATTTTATCCATGTATTTTCTCCTATTGAGTTTATTTACCATATTGAACACGTGTAAATTTTAATGTCTTTGTTAGCATGGCACTCAAGAATTGTATAAGAGCTTGAATATCCTCTTGTTCTTTAGATTTCCCTATTTCAACCATTTTTTTTCTTCTTTTTTCTTTTTCTTATCTAGTTTATCATGTATGACATGGGTAAATTTTGGAAACACTATTATTGCCTTGCCTTGTTGGTCAACACTCATTTTAGAAAGCACTATAGCTATTGTGACTTGAAAGTCACTAGTGTTTGCACTTTCAATTTGTAACTAAATTAGATTTATGGATGGTAGAGAGGGATTTGAGGAATCTGACATAGAATTTTTCAAATCTTCCTTAGTTAACACATTTAGATTTAGTGGAGATGAATCAACAAATATCCTCAGTTGTGACAACATCTTGTTGTGTACACCATTCTACCAATTTCCTTATCTTTTCTGCTAGCTTGGCAACTTCTTCTTCATCATCTTGGCCTTTTAGATCTTCTTCATTTCTTCCTTCTTCTTCCTCTTCTTCATTAGCCAATGGAACAAGCAATCCAAATGCTTCCTTCCATATGAGAATGCTTTCTTTCTCAACTTCATGAGCATTATTGTTCAAAATTTTGTAAGACCTCTCTTTAGGTATAAGTTCATTTACAAAATATTTTAGGGCTATAGACATATGTGTCTTTCGCAAATCAGGCATTGTTTGTGCTAATGTGATCTCCCTAATTTGTGTTTCAATGGAGAATGCCCACTTTCACTTAACATCTACTTTATTGTATAAACTCTAACTAATGCCTTCACCTAATTCTATAGGTGTATATTTAAGCACTATCATCATCACTATCATAACTTTTTCAAGCTTCACTTGAACATCTTTTTTAAGGAATGAAAATTGATTGTCTTCAATGCTACTATACTAGCTAATTCTTTAATTGTCTCACATACCTAGTCAAGTCATTGGAGGAATTTTAGGTACAATCTAAAGTTTTCTTAGATAATCAGACTTTGTTTCTTAATTATATTCTTCCTTCTTAGGTGCTATGACCATTTTTATCCTCATCCTCTTAGGTAGGCCATGCTTATGTACTTTGGTTGGGTTCCTCTCTGTTGGGCTATCTTTTTCTTTTAAAATTGAGGACTGAGTTTCCTTTGTGATCACTCTTCTCTTTGGATCTGGTGGTGTAACAACCTTATTTACACCTTTCTTTACATCCTCTTTCACCTTTGGATCCTCTCTCACCTTTGGGTCAACTTCTTTTAAGATCCCTTATCCTCTCCTTTTCCTCCAATTATCTAAACCCGGCCTTTGCCAAGTTTTCTCCCAAGATATTTAATCATATTATTTCTTTTCCTATCCATATTGGGCACTTTTCTTTCCATTAATATCACAATCTTGGTTGTATCATAAGTATCGAGTGGCTCAATATTTGTATCAATCTCTTCAGATAACAATGTAGTCAGCAATATTATAACTTTATCAACATTAACTTCATATTGCATTAGCCTTAGTCATACAACCCTAGGTAGTACTTCCTATGCATAAATGAAATCTATATCTACCATAAAACATATATCTTTAAAATAATTATCTACAACTGAATTGGGTATCTCCATCCCATTTTTAATTTTATTCTTGAATTCTTCAAAGTAATTATCCATTATCACCTCAACATTTTCTCCCAATTGACTGATCAAATCATTTTATATTAGATCTCATACCATATAATCATAAACTTGTAATGTTGAAATGAAATCTATCTAAGCATAATATCCATGAAAACATAAACACATAACACAAAGATTTTGGTAACCTAGAAACACTTCAAGATGAAGGTAAAACTGGGGTTAGGATGAGATCCACAAATATTTACTTTTACAACAGCAAAGTTTTCCTATTAGGGATAAAATTTGATCACTTCTAATGATCTACCCTATGAGGGGTCTACTCTACTAAAATATTTTAAGACTATTAGGTCTTACCTTGATTGAAGTATTTTATACTTACAATGAAGTAAGGATTTGTTAGAAGATTTAAATAGGTTTATTAAAACCACACTGTAAAGAGATTTTCCCTAACTCAATCTATCAAAACTGATTAACTGATTCTTCAGTTTTCTCTAAAATTTTTCCCAATTAGCCAAACCTATAACTGAAAAGGGTGTTGACGAAGCATCTAAATCAAATTTCATTCTAGAAAAAGTTGATCTTGGTCCTTCTAATGTAGAAAGAGAGTTTCAAAATTTTCAAGAGATTGTTGCTCAAACGTTGCAAAGGGAAAAGTAAGAGAAAAGAGCCAAAGAGTAGCTCAAGGAACAAATTCAAATGATGGTATCTTATATTAATTCAATCAACAATCATTCTAATTCCCAAGCCATGGTCACTCGACTGGTTTTAGTAGGTCGTGATAGTATTTTAGATCATACTATTGTTGAAAGAATCGACAAACACAAGTCACATAGTATGATGATCGAAGCTTGGATAAACAGGATGGTAGAGGATGATTCAAAACTTATAAATGGAATGAAGGAGATATATGGAAAAGCCATCGCACAGATATAGGAAATTTGTAAAGAGCTGGAGAATAGCAAAAAATAGAAATCCACTTGGCAAAAAGTAGCTGATGAATTAAAAAAAATGGGCAAGTTAGATACGAGCGCCCTACTTCTTGAGAAAATTATTGCTGATCCAAGTGAAAACCAAACACGTATCTGGAGTAAACGTGTTGGTTGGAAGGTGATAAACATTACCAAAGGGATCACTGAGTTCAAAAAGCTAATAGCTTCTTTGGAGCAGCTGAAAACAAAAGGTATAGATGAATTAATGTCTACTATCATAGGTGGGGCACCAATAAGTGACCTTCAGCATATTGATTGTCAATTTCTCCTTGATTCCTTCAATGCTTAGATTCATTTAGAAATAGAGAATTGTGTATCAGATGCTGAAAGTATGATGAAGCTCAGCCTCATTGCAGTCACTCTAGGAGATTGTAACATTTCAGCCTATCGACAAGAGTAAGAAGAAATTCAAGATAGATAATTCATAGCCAAACTTAGGATGGAAAATGTATTCATTCTGAACTATGAATAATTGACAATCATCCTAGATGCTTACAAGGCTTTTCATGATAGATCAATTGTGTATGGGTAAATAGAGTTAGTAGCTAGAACAATCAGTGATTGTATATGTAAACATCTTTAGGAACTCTAGCTAAAGTTTTGTTTTTGCAAGTTTCCTTGTATAGGTTAATTTTCTTGAGGTTAATTAACCTTCCAAAATTACGTATTTTGGAAGAGGTAGTTATTAACCTCTATGTCTATATAAGGACACCTTTTGGCTTTGTAAGGGGACTTTTTGGTTTTAAAAATAAGGGAACACTATGCTAAAATTTTGATTGAGGGATAAATTTTGGAAAGTATGTACACTTTTTATGTTTGAATTGAAAAATCTCTATTGCTTACTTGGTGCAAGGAAATCAAATGAGATATTTTTTGTATTTCCTATTTTAAAATTGAAATTGTTATATGCATTAGTAGACATTCTCATGGTGCTATGCGAGTGTTTATGAATGATAATGAATTTACTTGGTAATACTGGTTGCCTTCAAGCGTAGTTCTTGATCACCATTGTTATCAATCTTATTTATCAAAGAAGGTTGTGAGGGTGTGTGGTGCATTCATCCTAAATCATTTTCTCCTGATCTTTAAAGTTTTTGATTCTTTATTTGAAAATCCTTTCAAAATCCATATCATACGAGAGAGTTACCCCTCTAAACGCAGAGGAAGGCCACATACCAAGGGCTTCTCCAACTGTTGTGAATGATTTGCCACACACTCCATTGGGAAAATTCTAATGTGAGAAATCTATTTACCAACACTACTCTATCTAATTAAAGTATTATGAATTATGGCAAATATATGCCAAATGTGGCACTTGTTGGAACACTTAATTATTTTCATTGATGTGAATTATTTTCCTTGGTACACTTTTGCAAAAAAATAATATATTTATTTTTCATAATAATAAGATAAAATAAATAAAATATAAAATTATTAATAAATAAATAAATATACTTATTATTAAAAATAATTTCCTTTTAGTTAAATATTTTACTAAACATTTTTGAATAATGTGTAGAATGTGAATTTAACATGTAAAATACATTTATTTTAAATTAATAAATAACCTAAATATAAATAGTTTGACAAATCACTAAATGAAAAACTGTGCTCTTTTATGCATTTAAATAGAAAAGAATGCAGAAAGGCCAACTGTTATTTTAGTTTTGACTCTCAAGCCATGCTAAATTCATATAATTATGCGTGTATAAGCTTAAAAAAAAAAAAAAACATTAATCATCTCCAGAGTCCTATTTCACAATACAATGCACAATCCATTACTAGCTTTTCTAACATTAGAATGTAAAATGCTAGGATGCTCCACACACATTAAACATTATGATGAATATCATTTCCAAGTTTTACTTCTGATATCCTTCTTTTATCTGGTGTTTCATTCACATCATTTGAATCGTTGCCGTCACCTGTGACATTAAAGTGTTAGATAATAAAAATTGACTTAATCATGATTGAACAAATTTAATATCTTACGTCTACAATTAGTCCCTCAAAACTCATAGATAAACAATATGAGACTAAAATTTGACAAATTTAACTATATTGCTATATGTTTCCTACCAATGTGAAAACTATTATTACTATAAAACAAAATCGAAATCAAATGGTTTCCTAAACTCAATTTTCTATTAATCAATTATCATATATATGTCATCATCTTGTCTCAAGCAAAAAGTCTTCAAATAGAAGAATGCGATTTGATGTTGAAAAAGATTGTTTCTATCATGACATTTGTTCGAGAGAAGTTAATGAACCTCAATTTGAATAATTGTAGATCCTTCTTATTACCTTCTACTACAAATATGTAAAACCTCACGCATTTTACATATTTTGTACTTGCAAAAACCATTCTGTATTTTTGACTGCAAAATGGTTTGAAAAAATCATACAGCCAGGTTCAGCCTCTTGCTCTATCTATCTATCTATCTACCCTTTTAACTCTCATTTTTTGTCCCTTTTCCCAAATGTGAGAGGGTAAAAAAAATACAATGATGTATGCAAACACTATTTTATCCAATCTTCAATAAATTGCAATATTTTTGAGGTAATTTCTATTTCTAAGGTAATTTCTATTTTTAGTTTCAATATTAAGCTTACGAATAATATTGTTCAATTAATTGATATTATCCAATTTATAAATTTTTATAGAACTCTCTTTTCAAAGATGTCAGATTTTATAGTTTAATAATTTTGAATTGAAATAATTATATCTCATGTGAACAAAATCAAATATAAGATTTCCGAATTGTGTACCTTTGAAGTATCATTCTTCATATATTATGATCTCTTACTTTTCTTAGAGAAGTCCTAGTCGAACAAGCTTTATATGAAATTGGATTTAGCTTAGAATGGTGGTTTAATTTGACAATTCCAAAGTTTTGGCTAGAATGAAGATGGTTTGGTATCCCCACTGACTACTAGCTCAAGCAAAACATTGATGGTTTGACTATGTTGGGTAGCACTACCGTGGGAAGTACCCTTTGCAATAGTGTGGAAAATGTGGTTGTCGCCTACACAAGAAACTGTGGAGGGGGATCTAACAATGAAGCAGAAGCATCAACCTTTCTTAGGGGACTGAGAATTATGAGAGCACAGGGAGTCAATAGGATGGCTATTAAGGGAGACTCAATGTTAATAATTAAGGTTGCAAAGAGAGAAGACAGAAGAAATTGTTTGATTAAAGTATAATCAAGGAAATTTAAAGGTTGATGACCGATTTTCAAGAGATCCACGTTGGCCATATATATCAAGAGGGCAATTGTGTGTCAGATGGACTGGCTAAATTTTGCTACAGTGGCATGCACCTTGTGGAACAGGATGACGTCAAAATATTTTCATCATCAACTCAAGTTGTGATGGAAAGGAAAGGGAGCATACCTTCATTAATTCCATATGAATAACCAAAATGGGTGGAAGACCTTCTTTTCTCCATGTGGCTGTTGTTGTCACTTAGGTTTGCACCCTTGTCCAAGGCCTATCCATGAGGAAAACCTAGTGAAACATGGAAACAACCTCCAAGCTGTGGGACTTGAACTGTGAGGTTGAGTCTCTGGGGAAGGCCGGCTTCCTCTTACTGTCAGGGTGCACCTATCTATTCTCAGAAGGGAAAGGGAGAAAGAGAGCATTAAAGCAAATCTACCTAGTCTAATCTAAGGTGGTGATGCACCAAAATAGAGTTTTCAGACTCATTTTCCTACCCATATATGCACTACGGAACTAGGGTGACATTCAAGGTCATACATTCATTCAGACTTATATCAACCAACAACCACATGCAGATCAGGAAACCAACTAAATAACGCCATGCATAGAAGATTTCACTTGTATATTATTCAATAGGTCAAAGATAGATACAGTATGTAGACCACTGATCTCAACAATGCATCAAGGAGGGGCAAAACGATACACATACACGTTGATGGCTGAAAGAGATGATACAGGATGTTTATCTAGCTTAGAGACAAAGGGATTTTACACCGCAAGTCTGCAAGCAGCAGCAGAGAAAATTAGGAAGAGTCGACCCTTACAAAATGTACAAAATCTGCCTTTATAGTTCAAGCATAACTGAGATCTTTTACTACTGAAATGACCCTGCAACTACCTGCCATTGAGTCCCGTGGAAGACAATCATGGAAAAAATTTCCAGAAAATTTGATCTCTTTCGCCAATAATGTCCTGAGAAGACTGAAAATGGTGCCATAACTGCGCTCCGACCTGATAGATGTATCAACGGATGGATGGAGTGTCATTTTGTGTTTTACATTTACTCTGGTAGGTCAAGATTGATCATGGAGATCAGATCGCATGACAAAATCAATTATCCTCACCTCCTAGTTCATGAATCCATCGAAGTCAAAAGGTCAACCGGGCTCCTTATGTGTCAACTAGGCCGCACGGGCCAATTGCATTTCTTTATTTTGCCACCTGGAGGTCCTCCCATGGTTAACCACCCTTCATTGGACTAATTGCACCACCTTGAATACTATCATGATTGTGAGAGTTACACTAACCGCCAACTGCCATCCTAGACTGTGCCGATAGGACACATGTCGATAAGGCACTATGTTGCCAACATAACCCTCACATATCTCTGCCATAGCGTGATGGTGCCTATCGTCAATCAGCCTCGATCCAATGATTATTGAGACTTGTCATTCTACAACCTCTTTCCCTTGTAAATCACTGGGCCCGGGGCACATGTGGCACTTCCCTATTGGTCCGACGATCGCTTAATCCTTACTGTGCCAGCTGTATGAAACATGGTTCCACCAAGACACGTGGTGCACGGGCGCTATTTCACCGACGTTAACTCCCGGGTAAGTCTCGATAGCGAGACAACGCCAGTCGTAGATCCCTACGGATTCAATGCTCGTAAAGACTCAACATCGTGCTGAGACTACTGGGCCCGCTGTACGCCATGCGCCGACTCATACACATGGCACCTCCTTATTTGGTTCGATGAAGACTAGCTAGCAACCCAAGACCTGATCCGCAGAGTGACCACGTGTCAGCTAGGTGCCATGTCGCTATGCAAAAATCGAGGCCAAATTTCCATAGTGCCATACCGCCCACTGACAGCGTGTTTTGAGATTTACGTTTGTCCCCATCTGATTTGCCACGCTGAATGTGCTTGCACAATACTCGCTGGGACCCATCCGTCTGATCATTTCTTGCCACGGTGATCTTTTCGCTTGGGTGCTATGTCGCCATTAGAAAATGCATGGGTTTTTTGTTGGTGCCATGGCGCCTCGCCGTGTTTTTGAAACCTCTAGGTCGTGAACCTGTCTGCCCACCACCATGAAACCTTTGACCTATCGTACTCTGTGACCTGTGACCGGACCCATCCCACTCATTACCATATTTCTGACTACACCACACCTTGGACGACACCTGGCGATCCTTGGTGAGACCTAGTCCTGTCGATCCACATGGCGGATGGTCGCCATGTCACTATGATAAAATCCACACATCTTTGCCATAGAAAGATGGTGCCATCCATTGATGCAACCAAATTTGATGATCATGAGGACTCATCGTACCTCGGCTTCCGTCCTCCATTTCGATACACCTGGCATCACTTTGGGACACGGCCCCACCTGACACATGTCACCAAGGTGCGATGTTGTTGTCATAACCCTCATGCAACTCCTCCATAGCAAGATGGTACTTACCGTTGATCTGAGCTGATCAGACAGTGGTGAACGTAAGCCTCGACTGTGTTAGCCGTGCCAACAGGAACTCTGACCTGGCACACGTGGTTCCTCCTGATTTGTCGCCACAACACCTGATTCCGTCGGTCGTTAAAACTCACCGTCATGACTATTTTCTCCGGGTGCTATGTCGCTATGGAGATTTTCTGGCCGATTTGCGATAGCGACATAGCGCCAAGGGCATTAAGAACCTTTTCTGACCTGCAGAACACCAGACCCACCCCTGCAATGTGTCGTCAGGGCGTCATCGCGCTATAATAAATATTGTGCATTTCCCTTATAGCACGATGGCGCCAACCGTTGGTACCGCTTAGATCTAACGGCCAGAAACTTGCAGTTTGTAACATTAAAACATTTATTCGAGACTAACCGTTGCACGATCGACACTTCCAAAATTTAAACTCTTGGCAGTAAAACCAAAGGTAACACTTCTAGCAACTCACAGGGGGCATGAGCCTGCTCAATGCATGACCAGTTCCTGAGGATGATCCATTGGGCCATGGAGTCAGAAAAGAGGGCCCAAGAGTTATGGAACTGAGAGCTGCAAGAAACCCTAACCCTTAATGAGGAAATCAAAACATTAAAGAACTGTTGAACTCTAGCTCTGTCTTGGGACTTGAAAACAAAAAATAGGACCTCCTCAGCAACCTGAGAGTTGTCAAAACTTCGAGAACTGGCAACTCAAGAAGTGAGCCATGTGCACGCGCACTTATTGTAAAACAGGAACAACAGGAAGCAACTAAACTAACTATGTACATGGATTCACAACTTTTTCAGAGACAGGGCTTCAGATGGATCCCATTGACTGGAATGGGCAGAATTTCACCATTTGGCCTACTTAGCTGGAACGCATTGGCCTGTTTGCAACCGAAGATAAGATAAGGGCCACTCCATAGTGGATCAAATTTGGAGTACCTTCCTGGTTTTTCTCTTTCTGAGTCCCACTTAAGAACTAAATCTCCCTCTCTGAAGATTCTGGCCCTTGCCTTCTTATCAAAACTCTTCTTCATCTGCTGCTAGTGTATCTCTAGGGTTTGCATAGCTTTGTTTCTCTTTTCTTCTAGTTCAATCAACTCTGCCATTCTTACTGACATGGAACTATTTTCAACCAATTCCAGCTGATGAGCCAACTCCAAGGATGTGAATTCCAACGAGATTGGAAGTCTGGCCTCCCTACCATACACCAACACAAAAGGTGAATTCCCAATAGATCTCTTGGGTGCTATCCTATCAGCCCACAGAGCAGTCCTTAATTTTTTATGCCACACCCTCTGATTGTCTTCTATCGTTCTCCTTATGATTCTGATCATATTTTTGTTGGAAGATTCAGCTAAACCATTGCCCTGCGGGTAGTAATTTGATGAGGTGCTCAGATAGATATTGTGACTCATTGCCCATGCACAAATTTGGGTTCCAACAAAATATTTGGCATTATCTAAGATGATAGTAGAAGGAGCTCCAAACCTAGATACAATTGGATCAAGGAATTCAACAACTGATGGCTCTGTAGCATCCTTCAAGGCAACTGCCTCTGTCCACCTAGTGAAATAATCGGTAGCAGCCAAGATCAATTTATGACCTGCACTAGATGGAGGATTAATGGGGCCTATAAAATCCAACCCCCACTGGGTGAAGGGCTGATCCACCTAAATGGGGTGAAGAGGAAGAGCTGCAAGTCTCTGTTTGCCTGCGAAAAAAGCACATCTCTCACATTTTCTCACATACCTATAACAATCATGGAACAGAGATGGGTAGTAATATCTAGTCCTCATGATCTTCATGGCGGTTGTTGTTGCAGAGAAGTGGCCACCATTAGGACCATCATGAAGTTCTTTAATCATCCTCTCAACCTGATCCTCTTCAATACATCTCAACAGGGTCCCATTAAAATCCCTCCTGAATAGGATATCATCAATCACAACATAGGGAATGGACTGCAGTCTATATTGTCTTCTTTTAGCTCTGTCCTATCCCTGAGGGTATCCATTCCCTGATAAAAAGTTCCTCATGTCATCCATCTAGCTCCTTGGGGCATTAACATTTCTTTCCTCCTGCTGCTCTGCAATTACCATAGTAGTCCCTTCATCTGAATCCTGACCTGATAACATTTCTTTGCATAATCCTCTCCCTCTTACCAACTTGGTAATTTGAATATCAACATCATATTCCATTATCCTAGTGATCCATCCATCTCTCTTTTCACTGATATCCTTGCTTAACAGGAAGTCTTTTACACTCGCATGGGGTACCAACAAATGGATCCTATTATGGGATAAGAGGTGTCTAAATTTCTTCAAGGCTCTAATGACTGCAAGGGCTTGCTTCTCAACAAAGCTCTATTTATCTTCATATTCCTTGAGTCCTTCACTAAAGAAGGCTATGGGTTGGTCCTCATTCTTGTCATTTGTCTGAGTCAAGATAGCAGAAACACTTGACTCACCACCTAAAGTGTAGAGGATGAAATATTTCTCAAAATTTGGGTTCATGAGAGTTGGGGTTGAGGCTATGGCTGCCTTAATTTCTTCAAAACTCTCCTTCTCCTCCTTGGTCCATGAGAAGACCATATCTTTCTTAAGCATGGCTGTGAGGGGTTTCACCATGATAGAAAGATTAGGAATAAACCTTCTTACAAAATTTATCCTACCAAGGAAACTTTGCAGCCCTTTCTTGTGTTTAGGGAGAGGAAGGGCAAGTATTGCTTTTGTTCTTTTTGGATCAATGGTCAACCCATCCTTAGATACAATGTGTCCCAATAATTTTACTTGGCTTGTAGCAAAGACACACTTGGCTGGGTTGAGGGAAACCCCAAACTCTCTACATCTTAGAAATACCTATCTCAAATGATCAAGATGATCTTTTACATTCTTGGAATATACAGTTATATCATCAAGGTATACTAAGACAAACTTGTTGATTAATCTTTTGAAAGCTACCTCCATTGCCTTTTGGAATGTGGCACCTGCATTTGTTAGTCCAAATGGCATCTTGCAATAAGCATAGGTGCCCCATTTAGTAGTAAATGTTGTCTTATATCTGTCAGATTCTTTAACCAACACTTGGTTATAATCAGAAAATCCATCAAGAAAAGAGAACCTCCTTGACCCACTGACCTTGGATAGAATTTGCTCCATAGAAGGGAGAGGATGGTGATCCTTAAGGGAAGCCTGATTAAGATCCCTAAAGTCCACACACAATCTGATTTCTTCATTCTTCTTCCTTACAGGGACAAGGTTAGCCACCCATGATGAGTGTTTGATAGGAAAAATTATGTTAGCTTCAATCAACTTGGATAGTTCCTTCCTCATTAAGGGTTCAATCTTGGGATTCACTAGCCTTTGTTTTTGCCTTACTGGTTTGACCCTATTAACTAAATCTATGGTATGCTGAAACAAACTAGGGTCAAACCCCTTTAAGTCATCATATGTCCAAGGGAACACATCATTAAATTCTTGACATAGATGAATGAAATTTTCTTGCTCAGCCTCAGAACATACCTTCCCCATCTTAAGAGATTTTCCATCAACAATAGTAACTAGAGCATGATCATCCTTTTCTGCAACTAGATTTATTCCTTTTCCTCTTGTCTGATCATCAGGATTAAAGACACTCTCCAAGGTAATGAGACACTTGGGAAACTTGTTAGAACTAAGATGAATGATCTGATCACCACACTGATCTCGCAGTCTTGACTGGTTTCTATTTGAGAATTCTGTTGCATTCTGCAAGAAACTTACAATCTGCTCATTAGAATCAAACACCTGCCAATGAGTGTTATTATTAGGAATAGCAGGCCTTACTACCACCCTTATTTTTTGCTTCTTCTCTTCCTCAAGATTCCCTAGCACATCATAAGATGCACCCACTGCTGCAAGTCTATCAGCATATTTGTTTTCTTTCCTAGGAATGCTTTGGATATTAAATGCTTGGAAACCCTCAAGCAAATCCCAGACTCTATGTTTGTAAGACTTGAGCAGGCCATTTTTGGTGATATTCTGATTTCTCACTTGGTTCACTACCAACTCACTATCTCCATATACTTTCAAGGCTTGAATTCTCCTCTTTTGGGCAAGTAGGAGACCTTGGATCAAAGATTCATACTCGGCCACATTATTGGTACAGCTGAATTGGAGCCTAAAAGAGAAGTAATACCTTATTTGTGCAGGAGAGATCAACATAACACCGGCCCCTACTCCATTTCTATTCCTTGAGCCATCAAAGTACATATTCCATATTCCACTCATGTCATCATTAGCTCCAACAAGATTAGGAACTTGAGCCTCCTTCTCTATCATGCAATATGTACTAAGGCCTGTCTCAAGAGTTTTTGACATAGGTTCAAACCGACATGTATTTTCCCACTCATCTAAGAAGAAATCAGGAATCTTTGCTATGGAGGTGGCAGGCTCATTTACTATGTCATTTTCATCCATCTCCAAAATGGGGCAATTCATATTAATGAAGTTGGGGGTGTAGGGTTCAGTGTGATGAAGGGCTTGAGGTTCTAATCTAATTGAAGCATTGGCCCCATATCTGGTCTTAAATGACATATAAGACCAGTCAGCAGATATGAATCCACCTATTTGGGTAGTGAAGTCTCTTGAAAGACAGATGGCAAAATAGGGCTTGATTTCAGCAACAGATATGTCTTGAATCACGGTACAACCAGGGCATGCATGTAGGGCCATTTCCACATTCCTAAGGATGCCTACGGTTTTGACAGTACTCCCATCTAGTTGTAACACATCCCTAATAATGGGCTCATATTTCATTCCTAAAGCATCAACAACACACCTAGGCATTACTAAGCTACTAGCCCCCGAATCTATCATGCAATTATGGACTAACTTGCCCCCTATAATTAGAGAAACATAGAATGGAGGAGGCCTAACCTTTTTATGTGTCTTCACATTGCCTGATGGTTGTACTAAACTAGTGTCACTCTCCATGGTAGATGACTGATCTTTGGGCTCAATCTTTTCCAATTCTTGTTGCAGCATCCTTTTCTGCATTGGTATGGTGGCAACTGCATCCCACATGGAAATGCTTACATTGGTTTTCTTCATTTGCTCTACCACACTCAAGGGTGGGTTAGGAATTTTGGCAGAAACTTTGGGAGCTGTACCCATGAGAGGTTGAGATGGAGCAACATAGGGATCACTTGCATCCTCCTTTCTTTGACCTTGCCTCTACTATTGTGAAGTGTTTGTTTGCTCATTTTCTTTTTGTGTATGAGGTATAACACTCGAAGTTGAGGCCTGCTCAAGAGAAAGGGGGGCAGTATGTTCCATAGCTCTCTTCTTGCTTCTTGTGTTATGAGCAATGGAATCTTGGTTTACGTTACAATGCTCCTCCATCTGGTGATTCATAAAAGAGCAATCACCCTACCTCTGAACATATGAGGCCTCCTTGGGATGATCTTCCTTGTGTGATTGCTTTACTGTGGACTCCTGGATAGTTAGGGCCAAATAAGACTCTGCTTTCTAACATAGGCAGTAGGCATAAGAATAGTTACATGAAGGATAGAAGTCTTGATCTTGGGCTAAGTTATTTTGAGGAACTAAAGCTCTACTCTGATTTGAGCTTGAAGCAGCAGCATGACTATTTTGCGTATTCTGATCAAAAGAGCTATTCCAATGATTAGGTGGCCTACCACCACTTACAACCTGATGTTGTAATTGGGGGGGCTTGCCACTTTGGGCTTGCTACCTTTCTAAGGCCACCACCTTGTTACTCATTTTTTGTATTAGAGAAAAACTATCCTCTAATCTCTTCCCTTGGTCCTTCAACTCCTTCCCCTGCTCTTGCAATTTTTTATCCAGAGTCCTCTCTCTTTTATCTATATTTAGCACTAGACCTTGGATAATTTCCTTGAGTTCCTCTATTCCATTTGAGGATGTGGAAGCTTGGGGAACTGGAGTAAGGGCTTGTGACGTAGAAATTGTAGGAAGGGGGGCTATTTCTGGTTGGTGGTTGGGAACATCTGGAAAGAAAGGCATAGGAGGCCTTGAAGCCAACTTCCCACCTTGTATTAGGATATTCTCAGCTTTTATAGTTGTCTCATAAGCATTTGGTAATGTATCTCCTCCCATAGTTTGGATAGTAGTGGCAATGTCACTGTTGAAAGCTCTAAGGTAATGCAAGAAGGCATTACCAGGGGTAGATTTCACTATAGTAGGTATTTTGTCCCATGTCTTTTGGAATCTATAATTAAAATCAGTCATACATTCATGGGGGGCTCTTTTTATTGTAGTCAACTGCTCTAGTAGTGACAAATGGTCACTCTTATCCTCAAAATGTTTGCATAATCCTGCTCCTAGTCCATCCCAATCAGTTATGGAACCATGAGCTAAGCCTCTCTACCACTATAATGCTTTTCCTTTTAAAGATGAGGCTAGAAGTCTGACAGCAACATCGTCTTCTGTAACACCATGAATATTGCAGACATTCACTACCTCTTGGATATGCTCTAAAGGGGAAATAGAAGTTTCACCAGTAAAATCAGGTATACTTTTTAGTGCAGATACTGGTATATCATGTCTTTGGGCTAACAACAGAGGAATTCCACCATTAAAGGTAGCAAAAGCATGAACTCTTGGTTGTGCCATATAAAAAAGTGTTCTATTGATGAGTGTTGATGGCAATCTAGGCTGAGTTCGAACAGTAGGGGGAGTAGAGATAGATCTTACAGGTATATCAACTATTATTCTACCCCTAACTGGTGATAATGAAGTTCTAGTCCTTCTTCTCCTAGGATTTGAAAGAGAAAGCTCTTGATATTGAAATTTACCTCTAGAAGATGCCCTTGTTTCAGTCCTGGGCATGAATTACTGCAAACTTGATCTGGAACCAGACTTTTTTGATGTTCAGAGTTGCCAAGTACTTGAAGAATTAGCCTCTTAAAGGCTCGAAAACTGAAGTCAGCACTACTTCTTTAGCATTTACCTCTAGAATTATTTCTTCTTAAGACTAGTAGACTTGAAATCTTCTGATATGAGTCCCACCGAGCGTGCCAAAAATTGTTGTCACTTAGGTTTGCACCCTTGTCCAAGGCCTATGCGCGAGGACAACCTAGTGAAGCATGGAAACAACCTCCAAGCTGTGGGACTTGAACTGCGAGGTTGAGTCTCTGGAGAAGGCCAACTTCCTCTTGCTGTCAAGGCACACCTATCTATTCTCAGAAGGGAAAGGGAGAAAGAGAGCATTAAAGAAAATCTACCTAGTCTAATCTAAGGCGGTGATGCACCAAAATAGAGTGTTCAGACTCATTTTCTTGCCCATATATGCACTACAGAACTAGGGTGACATCCAAGGTCATACATTCATTCATACTTATATCAACCAACAACCACATGCAGATCAGGAGACCAACTGAATAACACCAGGAACAGAAGATTTCACTTGTATATTATTCAATAGGCCAAAGATAGATACAGTATGTAGACCACTGATCTCAACAATGCATCAACGAGGGGCAAAATGATACACATACACGTTGATGGCTAAAAGAGATGATACAGGATGTTTATCTAGCTCAGAAACAAAGG
This sequence comes from Cupressus sempervirens, assembly GCA_028749045.1. NCBI lineage: Eukaryota > Viridiplantae > Streptophyta > Pinopsida > Cupressales > Cupressaceae > Cupressus > Cupressus sempervirens. The sequence goes on from CM053787.1 coordinate 757,920,140, forward strand.
GATTTTACACCACAAGTCTGCAAGTAGTAGCAAAGAAAATCAGGAAGAGTCGACCCTTACAAAATGTACAAAATCTGCCTTTATAGTTCAGGCATAATTGAGATCTTTTACTGCTGAAATGACCCTGCAACTACCTTCCATTGAGTCCCATGGAAGACAATCATGGAAAAAATCTCCAAAAAATTTGATCTCTTTCGCCAATAATGTCCTGAGAAGACTGAAAACGATGCCATAACTGTGCTCCGACCTGATAGATGGATCAACGCATGGATGGAGTGTCATTCTATGTTTTACATTTACTCTGGTAGGTCAAGATTGATCATGGAGATCAGATCGCACAACAAAATTGATTATCCTTGCCTCCTGGTTCATGAATCCATGGAAGTCAAAAGGTCAACCGGGCTCCTTATGCGTCAACTAGGTCGCGCGAGCCAATTGCATTTCTTTATTTTGCCACTTGGAGGTCCTCCCATGGTTAACCACCCTTGATTGGACTAACTGCACCACCTTGAATACTATCATAACTGTCGACAAGGCGTTGTGTCACCAACATAACCCTCACATATCTCCACCATAGCATGATGGCGTGTACCGTCAATCGGCCTCCATCCAATGATTATGGAGACTCGTCATTCTGCAACCTCTTTCCCTTGTAAATCACTAGGCCCGCGACACATGTGGAACTTCCCTATTGGTCCGACGATTGCTTAATCCTTACTGCACCAGCTGTATGAAACATGGTTCCACCAGGACACATGGCACAGGGGTGCTATGTCACCGACGTTAACTCCCAGGTAAGTCTCGATAGCGAGACAACGCCAGTCGTAGATCCCTGCGGATCTTACGCTCATGAAGACTCGACATCGTGTTGAGACTACTGGGCCCGCTATACGCCGTGCGCCGACTCATACACATGGCACCTCCTTATTTGGTTCGATGAAGACTAGCTGGCAACCCAAGACCTGATCCGCAAAGCAACCATGTGTCAGCTAGGTGCCATGTCGCTATGCAAAAATCGAGGCCAAATTCCCATAGCGCCATAGCATCCACTGATAGCATGTCCTGAGATTTACGTGTGTCCCCATTTGATTTGCCACGCTGACTGCGCTTGCACAGTACCTGCTGGGACCCATCCGTCTGATCATTTCTTGCCATGGTGATCTTTCCGCTTGGGCGCTATGTCGTCATCAGAAAATGCATGGGTTTTTCGTTGGTGCCATGGCACCTCGCCATGTTTTTGAAACCTCTGGGCCGTAAACCTGTCTGCCTGCCACCACAAAACCTCTGACTTTTCATACTCTGTGACCTACAACCAGACCCATCACACTCATTACCATATTTGTAACTGCACCACACCTTGGACGACACCTAGCGATCCTTGGTGAGACCTGGTCCTGTCGATCCACGTGGTGGATGGTCACCATGTTGCTATGATAAAATTTTCACATCTTAACCATAGCAAGATGGCACCATCTGTTGATGTGACCAAATCTGACGATCATGAGGACTCGTCGTACCTTGTGCTTCCGCCCTCCATGTCGATACACCTGGCATCGCTTTGAGACACGGCCCCACCTGACATGTGTCACAAGGGCATGATGTCGCTATCATAACCCTCGTGCAACTCCTCCATAGCGTGATGGCACTTACCGTTGATCTGAGCTGATCCGACGGTGGTGAACGTAAGCCCCGACTATGTTAGCCATGCTGACAGGAACTCTGACCGGGCACACGTGGTTCCTCCTGATTTGTCACCGCAACACCTGATTTCGCCGATCATTAAAACTCACCGTCGTGACTATTTCTGCCGGGCGCTATGTCTCTATGAAGATTTTTCAGCCGATTTGCGATAGCGACATAGCGCCAAGGGCGTTAAGAACCTTTTTCGACCTGTGGAATGACAGACCCACCCCTGCAACGCGTCGTCAGGGCGTCATCACGCTATAATAAATATCATGCATTTCCCTTATAGCGCGATGGCGCCAACCATTGGTACCGCTTAGATCTGATGGCCAGAAACTTGTAGTTTGTAACATTAAAACATTTATTCGAGACTAACCGTTGCATGAGCCACACTTCCAAAATTTAAACTCTTGGCGGTAAAACTAGAGGTAACAGCTGTATGAACAAGATGCTTCATGAAGGGAGTTTTTGGCATGATTGTTTACTGATTTGCATTGTGATTTTAGTTGTTGTGAATATTAATGATTGTCATAAATGGATGCAAAGGGAAGATTTGGTGAGATGTAGTGAATGATCTAGTAATGATCAAAATGATAGGTTAATGAATTCCTGCACAAGATGCAATTGGCAATAGTCATACGAAAGGAAAGAGAATGCTCACAGGTGCCGAGAAGAGAGATTTTTTATTTATTGGGAAACATTGCAGACTTATGATGGTCATGCAATACCTTTTCATTTTATTTGCTAGGGGTCTTCAATCTATAACCATCAACATCAAAACCTACAACAAGGCTATGTGGTCTGATGAATTAGTGGTTGATTTGGGTGATAGTATGGGAAATAGTCATCAAACAGAATCAGTTGGTGTGGAAGATAGCATTCATAGAAGTAAGGTGGTGATGGTGTACTTGCAAGAAGGTGGTGTTTTAAGTATATGGAGGGTATGGTGAAGCTTGAATAGGTTATACTGATGTAATTCTTCTAAACTTGGAAGGGTAGGAAGGTGACTATTAATGGCATGAGCGTCAATATTTTGGAAGAAACCATTGTGAGGGATGGTGATTTTTTGATGGAAGGAAAGAACTAGCGGAGGCAAGAAAATGTCAAGGAGGAAGCTAGCCTATGAAAATTCTTCAAGGGTGAAGAGGAACTATAGAGAATGTGTGGTGAGTTTTCTTAGTTTACCCTTACTAAGAAATGGGACATCATCTATTATGCCATCATGCAATATATCACCTTGGAGGACCATTTCTAGGTACCATACTACTATGATTTCCCCATCCTAAATCATTTTAGGAATCTAGACCACATCTCCTTCCTATTTTTGTTATTGAATTCACTAGAGGATGGCAAGGAGGAAACATGAGGAAGGAAAACCTTCTACTTCATACACCAACAGTTGATGAATAAACTTTATACCCAACATCTTATCTTGAATCTATCACTTTTAGATAACACCCTTGCCTCTATAACCCCCAAGCCTCCCTTGACCTTAGCCCTAGCCCTAGCCACAAGAAGTTCAAGAAATCCCCTCCTCCTAATGTCAAAATTAACCTAGAGGTTAGCTCAATTCAGACAGATTTAGACACTGGGAAACGTAAGAAAAGTGCTAGGACATCCAAAAAATGCCTCCAAATGGAAAAATTTAAGTTACCCCCCATGCATGACTCCAACTTTGATTCCTCCAAAAGTGATGCTAAACCTACTAAAAAGAAGAGAATATCTTGGGATAGGAAACCTAAACCAAGTCCTATATTTCCCTCCCATGTATCTGAAACTCCCAAGGCTACCTTGGCTAGGAGTGGGGGGGATGATATCATCTCCTTGAGAAAAGAAACCCCCAAGTTTTGGGAGGAATGGAAAGCATAGCCATAGAAAGGTGAGACTGGAAACACTGGAGAATTACATAAGGGACTTGGATGAAAACCAAAAGAACTATCTACCAGAGGTTTGAAACATTGGTAGAGTTTTCCACCAAGGTCATGCACTCCATGACCACCATCCTTTATTCTCTATAGGCTAACAAATAGGCAAAGGACCTAGGCAAAGTCACTAAGACCACTTGTTCCATCTATGGGTTCCTGGTTGAGGATTGGTTAAAAACCATCCCGGATAAACTGATTAAAGTGGAAGGTGAAGCCAAAGACAAGGATGTGATTGAGAAGGAGGATGCTCATGGGTTGGAGAAGGGTAGCTAGCCCTGTGTCTTTTCCTTTTTTTGATTGTTTATGTTGGTGCCTCTAAACTTGGTAGCCCACGAGGTCTTTATGTTTATGTAATTTAAGAGGACTCATAGAAGCAATTTTTTAATGGCTGCTATTTTATTTTAAATACTATTATGCATATTAGTTTAAAGACTGCTAGTATTGCTAAGCTGACTATGAACATTTTTTTTTTTTGAAGTTTAAAGTTGGTATAGGTTAGTTGACAAGGAGGTTACCTCTGGTTGTTTATTTAGCCTTTTTGTACTTTGGGGTCAGCCCCCATCTTGTTGGCTACTATCAATTACTTCAAAAACTATATATTATTCTTAGAACAAATGGATAAAAATGACAGTTGAAAAAAATCTAAAATTATTTCAAAATGAGTTTGATTTTTCGGTCATAGATTCTTATCCAATCTCCTCCAATCCATGGTACTAAAAAGGGTTTTTGTTTTAGACAAATGTCACCATAGAAATAATATTTTGCTCCACCTAGTTGTGCTTTTCTATTTGAGAAGAAATGACTATATATGATAATTGATTAGCAAAAATTGGTTTTAGTAAACCATTTCATCTCACTTTTTTTTTTAAATTACGATCTCATTAAATGTCTTTTTTTAAAGTTCATATTTATAATAGTTTTGGCATTCGAAGGGAGCATATAGTAGTATCTATATATTTGTTAAATTTCTCTATCATATTCTTCATCTATGGATTTTGAAGGACTGAGTGTAATGTAAGGTATAAAAATTTGTTGCTTCAAGGTTTTTATTGTCTAACACTTTTAATGTTGTAGGTGACGCTAATGACTCAAGTGATATGAATGAAACACTGGATGGAAGAAGGATATCAAAAGTAAAAATTGGAAATTGTAATCATGACAATTCTGATGTTAAACATCGTTGCATTTTACAGAAGGACATTTAATTTATGTCTAGGATCATTGCATTTTACATTCTAATGTTAGAAAAGCTAGGAATAGATTGTGCATTGTATTCTAAAATACAACTCATCCAGATGATTATTGTTCATATTTTTTTTGAAGCCACTCATCCACATACTTATGTTTCATATTTTTCTCAATACATTGAGGCTTACATGAATTTATCATGGCTTGAGAGTCAAAACTATAATAACATTGGGTCTTTTTGCATTCTTTTTTATTTAAAGGCATAAAAGAACATAGTTTCAATTTAGTAATATGTGGATGTATTTCGAAGTTGGTTATTTAATTAATTTTAAATAAATTTATTATAGATGTCAAATTCATATCCTTCATAAAATGTTTAATAAAATAATTATTAAATAAAAATGAATTCTTATTTTAATTAAAGTATTTTACTTTATGCATTAATATTTTTAATATTTTTTATATTACTTTTTCATTTTATCTTTATAAAAAATAAATTTATTTTTGTTTTCAAAACAAGTACAAATAAAATAATTCACATCAATGAAAAAATAATAAGATTAGGATAAATGTGAATGATTGTTGTGTCATTGGATGATATTGATAAATGTTTCCATCTTTAACATATTTGAAACAAAACTAAAAAATTTGTTTAGAAATTAATTATAATTAATTTTCAAACTAAAACATAAGTACTATTATACTTATTTTAGTTAGATGTAGGCTTCGAACAATTTTTTAAAATGTTTTCTTAAAATATTATTATCAATAAATATAAAAATGATTTTAAAAATATATTCAATCATAACTAATTAACCTTTTTAATCACTTTCATTGGAAAAAATACATAATGATAATGATAATAATAATGAACTCTTGAATTATATTACCTCAAACTAAAATACTTAGTTATTTAAAAGAGTAAAAATTAATAATTATGAATTAAATTTGAAATATAATTAAGTCTAGAGGCTTTCTATAGTACTAGCAATCTTCAATGTAAACAATAAGGCATATGATAGTTTTAATTATCTTGCATGAATTATTGTGGAAGACACCATAATCACAAATTGATAATTTTTGTTTTAGTTTCTTTATTTTGTTTAAGAAATATCACAATACCATATGGTTGTATTTACAAATCATGTTCACTCTAAGGTGAGTAGATTTCGAAAAGCTTGGCTTTTAGGAAAGGGTAATATTTTATTCATTTGGTTCTTTTGCAGTGCATGAGACATTTTTTAATTGGATTTTTTAATATTGTGGATGTGAGAAAATAGTGTTTTCCAATTAAGAGTAGAGACAAAATAAAAATATTATTGTTTTCCTTCCATCTATTACCAGTGGTGCATTTTGTCTATCTCGTCGAAGAAATTGGATTTTTCATCATTGCCTTGTAGTTTTGAAGTGCATTCATTTTAAAATAGAGGTGAAAATATATAGAGTTCTTGCAAGAGTAGGTAGCAAAATGGTTGTTTAGAAGTGACATTTTATATTCAACATCTAAGAAAAAAATTGTTATCGAATACATGTGAAAGAAGAAGTAAAATTAAGAACTCATAACTCATTCAAAATCTATCACATAGTATTCATCTTAGATCAAACAAGACACAACATGTGCCCATCAATATATATGAAAGAAATAACATCAATAGACATGAATAATCAAGGGAATGATTCAAGTAAGAGGAATTGATAATTCAACAATGTTTAGATGGAACTCAAAAAGATGCAACAAAAATATCTATCAAAATGTATATGACCAAACATTGATTTAGTGATTCCTTACAATTAATTATAAATTCTTATAGACCATGGAATTTATTGAGATCAATGTAAGGAAGAAATATACTACTCTAAGTATCCACTTATTAGAGGACAATAATAAGTCCTAGAAGGAATTAAGGCAAAGACTTAACCTCTCTGAAGGACTTCACAAGATATTCCATAAAGGAATATTCTTAGGGAAGTAAGGCAAGGAATCAAGTATTCTATAAAGGACAGATATATAATTAAACAAATACACATGCAAGGATGGACATACCCATGTGGTTACCCATAAGACTTGGGATGAATAATACCTTTCCTAAGAAGGATGGATACACCCAAATCAGGTATTCATAAGGCTTAGGATGAGAAAGGACTCTCTCCTAGGAAGGATGGATATATCAAGATTGATTATCCATAAGGTATTAAAGAGAGAAGTATGTGACAAGATGGTGCTTAGTGGAGAGTTGTTCTATTAATTAGAGCCCCAGGAGCTAAGCATTTGATCACAATCTCACCTTAAGAAGGGCTTACATTGGGAATTAGGATCTTATGTTTTATGAGACTTAAAAGAATTGAATAATATTTTAGTATTATTAATTATTTATGCACACAATGTTCTTGAAATAATGTTACCATGACCTATATCTTCTCAATTACATAAAGTTTATAAGTAATAACTAATAGAAATAATAGAGACTTCAACATGATAATCCCAGATATCTAAAGTATCATACCAAGAGACATTACACTGATGTTTGAAATTCATATCAAAGAAGAAAAATATTGCAATTAAGAGACCTCTCGCAGAAAAATAATTAGAAGAAATTGAGCTATTGATGTAGGATCAACATACGTGTAAGAGAAATCTTGCATTAAATAATCATATTTCATTTAATTTGTTTGAATAAGGGTTGTCTTAATGAAAAGTTGATGTCTGTGGAGGCTTGCTACTTAGTAAGTTAGACATACAAGCTCAGAATGTCCTAATTTAAGAGGTAGATATTCATCTTGGATATAGCAGCCTACCAATTGAATCTTACTTTCATGACATTATTATTCATGGATTTATTGGCATTTTTGGTTTGCAATTTTAGTATATAAACTTTAGGATCACCATTGGAGGCCTAAATGTGCTAAGGTTTCCAAAAAGTGGTTATAATACCCAATTGATGCAACAATTAGAGAGTTATGGTCTTCAAAAGTTGGGCCAACCAAAACATCCAAAATAAATGTCAAAGGTGTATTTGGAAAACTTTATAAGTATTGTTAGAGTTTGTCAGCCCTAGGTATTAAGTTTGAGTGTCTAGAACCTTCATAGGTGGCATAAACTTGCCTATTTGAGAAATGCTTGAACATTCTCTAAGATAGCTCTGAGTGATAGTTCACAACTTTGTCTTCCATATTATTATAATGAAGGTCCTCATGTGGGTTAGCATATTGTAATTTTGAATTTTGTAATTATCCATTTGTGGTGACAATAAGAATCCCATATTTTGTTCTCACAATTGTTGTTGTTTCTTTGTTTCTATTATGTGTTTATGGCATTAAGGTGAGAACCCTTCATTAAGTGGTATTAGAGTTATAGTTCCTGACTATGTGGATAGATTGTTGACTGTGAGGAAGCTTGCACTAGGATAATGGTTTGGACTAACCATGTAGACAGATCTCTAATTGTGAGGCAGTTTGCACTAGAGTTTTAGCAGAAGCACAAGAATGCCTTCATGAAGAGAGCATGGTGGAAGAGTCGAAGGTGTTACACCTAAGGATTTTAGAACCCTCTAGAGGTAGATTCAAGCAATGCAAGAATATATACACAAAGGAATCAATCTTCTCATAGGGGATGATAAAAGTGACTATGAAAGATAGGAAGAAAACTTAGACCAAGCCACAGTAGAGGGAGTTCTTAACCTAAAGGAGGTGAAGCTTTTTAAGAACATTTCCAATATTGGAAAAAGACCTAAGTTTGATGTTCCTACATTTTTTGGAAATCTCAACCTAGAGGAATTGATTGGTCGTAGCAATGAATTGGAAGAGTACTTTGAAAATGAAGATATTGAAGATCCAAATAGGATTAAGTTTTTGAAGGCTAAGCTGAAGGGTCATGGAAAGATCAAGTGGCAGGAGAGTTGAATTGAAATAAAAGAAGAAAGGAAAAAATCACTAGATGGGATCAAATGGTAGCTAAAATGAAGTGATAGTTCATTCCCATTGATTATGAGCTTGGTCTATAGAAGAATGTGCAAGGGTTGAAGCAAGCAAGAAAATATATTCAAGAGTATAATGAAGAGTTTTACCGAGTTCTCATTATAACCGACCATGCAGATAAGGAGAAAGCAGTTTGTTATCTTAATGTGTTAAGGTCAAGCATTCAAGAAGAGCTAGGTCTTGTTTGAGTGACCAATATTGAGGAGGTGTGCTAGTTTTCCCTAAGCATTTGGGAGAAGTTAAGCAAAAAGTTTGATAACAAAAATAGTGGTAGATGTCATGGTGGAAGATCTAGCAGACAGTATTATGGAGGCCAAAATGATGATCAAAAGAACAAGGATGAGGCTAGAAGTAGAAATCAAAACTAGAGGGTGGAAAATCCCAATTGTTTCCATGATCAATATAATAGAGATCATAGAGGAAGAGGATGAGGACGAGGATATTCAAGAGGATGCTTCTATGGGAAATGTTTTCACTATAGAGAAGAAATTCACAGAGTATTTGAATGTTTCTAGTGCAAGGATAGAAAAATCAAAGAACATAAGGCCACACAATGGTTGAACATGTTGATGAAGATACTAGATCATCACATTCTAAAAATGTTGGAAGAGGAGAATTCCTAGTTAATAGAAGAGTTCTACTAAGTGGAAAAAATGAACTTAATCAAAGAAGGAACTTGTTTCACACAAGGTGCATGTGTGAAAATAAGTGTTGTGATGTGATCATTAATGGTGGGAGCTCTGACAATCTAGTGTCAGAAATGATTGTCACACAATTGAAGCTAAAGAGATAGACACACTCACATCCATGTTGTATTGCTTAGGTTCAAGATGACCACAAGTTCATGGTCATTGAGAAATTCTTAGTGAAGTTCAAGATTGGAAACTACCACGATGAGGTACTTTACAATGTCATACCAATGGACATATGTCATATGTTTTTAGGTCAATTGTGGTAGTTTGAAAGCCATGTTCTACATGATGGATGAGAAAATACCTACACTCTGATAAAAGATGGGGTGAAACATAAGTTGAAGTCATTGAAGGAGAAAGAAGAAAAGGTATGTATTGTTGCTAGAATATGTTTCATTGATGGAAAGAAGTTTCTCCAAAATATGAAGCATGAATTTTTCTATAATTCAAAAAGATGGTTAAAAAGAAATAGAGGAGGTACCTACATAAGTTAAAAATATGTTGGGAGATTTTTCTAATAATGTGTTGAATAATTTACCTGATAGATTACCCCCAATGAGGAAGATCACACCCTAGATTGATTTGATTCTAGGAGTGAGTTTTCCAAATAAGGTAGTCCATAGAATGACACCAGCAAAAAGTGAAGAGTTGAATAGACAAGTTCATGAGTTGTTATAGAAGGGTTTGATTTGAGAGAGTCTGAGTCCATGTGTTGTACCATGATTATTAGCACCAAACAAGAATGAATAATGGAGGATGTACAAAAATTCCCAAGCTATCAACAACATGACAATCAAGTATAGATTTCCATTACCAATGATGAATGATATTATGGAATGTTTGAGTAGGACTAAGTATTTCAAAAACATAGATCTGAAGAGTGGGTATCATCATATTTTTATTAGAGAAGGTGGTGAGTGGAAGAATTATTTTAAGACAAAGGGAAGGACTGTATGAGTGGTTAGTCATCCCTTTTGTGATAACCAATGCACTGTGCACTTTCATGAGGCTCATGAATGAGGTACTCAAGGAGTTTTTGTGTAAGTTTTTCATTTTCATGTAGATGATATTTTGATCTTTATTAAGATAGTGGAGGATGATTTGATGCATATTCAAAAGGTTCTTGATAAGCTGAGGGAATAAAACTTGTTTCTAAATCTTAAGAAATGTAGTTTTGTGAAGAACACGTTGGTGTACGTGGGATTTTTAGTCTTAGTAGAAGGTCTAAAAATGGAGCCTGAGAAAGTGAAGGCTATCCTTCAATGGCCTACTCCAAAGTGTGCTACAGAGGTAACATTTTTTCATGGACTAGCTAGTTTTTATAGAAAGTTTTAGCAGCATTTGTGGGCCCATGACTGAAACAATGAAAGAGGATAGTAAAGAATTTAAGTGGAATATATGAGAAGATAAGATTTTTAATATGTTGAAACAAAAAGTTATAAAGAAGCCTATTTTAGCACTTCTAAATTTTAACAAGGTGTTTGAAGTAGATTGTGATGCTATTGGTAGAACACTAGGAGTTTTTTTGAGCCAAGAACATACACCTATTTCTTACTTTAGTGAGAAATTGAATGATGCTAAAATAAAATATTTTGTTTGTGATTACGAATTTTATGCTATAGTTTAAGCATTGAAGAAGTCAAGATAATATCTTCTTCCTAAGTATTTTGTTTTTTATATTGATCATCAAGTTTTGAAATATTTGAATAGTCAAGAAAAATTAAACCAAAGGCATTCGAAGTGAGTTGTGTTTTTGCAGATTTATACATTTTTTTTGAAACCGAGTAGTGAGAAGTCTAATAGAGTTGTGGATTTTCTTTGTAGACAACAATTTTTACTAATAGAGATGTAGATTGAGGTGGTTGGGTTCAAGGAACTCAGTAATTTGCATCCATGAGATCCTAAATTTGGTGAAGCTTGGAAGCCTTGTACAAAACTAGTTACTCTTGACAAGATAGAGTGGTTGGATTTCATAATTGAAAATGGTATGTTGTTCAAAAGAAGCCAGTTGTGCATTCCCATAAGTTCAATGAGAGAGAATCTCATCATGGAGAAGCATAGTGGAGGATTGGTTGAACACTTTGGTAGTGATAAAACCATTTATTTGGTTTCTTAGAATTATTACTAGCCATAGGTACAGCAAGATGTGAAGAAGTTTGTATAGAGTTGTACAGTATATTAGATGGTGAAAGGAGTGAAGCAAAATATAGGGTTGTATCACCCATTACTTGTACCAAAGAAGCAATGGGAAGATGTTAGCATGGATTATGTTCTGATATTATCGAGGACATAGCAAGGGCATGATTCTATTTTTATGGTGGTTGATAGTTTTTCAAAGATGGCACATTTCATTCCCTACAAGAAGACTAGTGATGTTGTTCATGTGGCAAAGTTGATTTTTAGAGAAGTGATGAGACTACATAGTCTACCAAAAAGTATAGTTTCAAATTAAGATACTACAAACTGATGGATGGACAGAAGTTGTGAATCGCACTCTAGGAAATTTATTGTGATGTTTGGCTGGAGACAATCCAAAAGGCTAGGATCTGATTTTACTACAGGTAGAATTTTCATATAATAGCTCTATTAATAGGAGTAGTGTTAATTCACCATTCAAGATTTTATATGGGAGTAGTCCCAGAAGTTTTTCTGAATTAAGGTAGTTGGATAAAGCAAAAATAGCTAGTTTTCAAGTAGAAGAATTTACTAAACATTTGAAAAATATCCATGAGGATGGGAGGAAACACATTATAAATATGAATACACTATACAAGGCTAAGGTAGATGTGAAAATAAGGTATAAGGAATTATAAATTGGAGATGAATTCATGATTCATTTGAGCAAGGAACATGTTCCAGTGGATACGTACAATAAGTTGAAGATAAAGAAGTTTGGACCATGTAAGATAGTGAAAAGGAATGATTCTGAAAATGACTATGAAGTTGAGTTGCCTATTAAATTGAATATTTCACTAGTATTCAAAAATTCAGATTTTATAGAGTATTATGAAGGAGATAATGAAGATGAAGTTACAGAAGCACAATGTAGCATTCTAGCAGCTAGTTTAGCTACAAATTAAGAGATTGAAGAAATACTCAACATTCCTGTTAGTAAAAGTATAAGGAACAAAACTTATGAAGAATACCTCATCAAATGGAAAGAGAGGCCAGTAGAAGATTCATTATGGCTAGTAATGGAGGAGGTTAACCATCTTGGTTTTCCTCTAAATACTTGAGGCCTGATGGGGTCACTTCTCAAGTAACCCTAGGTGTCTGATGCAAGAACATCCTGGGTGTAAGAGAAATCTTGCATCAACGAAAAATATTTCATTTTAGTTGTTTGAATAAGGGTTGTTTTAATGCAGACTTATTTTTTGTGGAGGCTTGCTACATAGTAAGTCAATCATACGAGCTCAAAGTTTCCTAATTTCAAAGGTGGATATTCATCTTGAATATATCAACCAACTAGTTGAAGCTCGGTTCTATATCATGAGTATTCATTGATTTATTGTACATTTTTGGTTTTCAATTTTTGTATATAAAATTTAGGCTCATTGGTTGAGACGTAAAGTTGCCAAATGAGGCCTAAAAGCTTGAAAAATGGATTCTTTCACAATGCAAGCATGTAGATCGGAAGCTAAAGTTATCGAAAAGTGGTTATAATAGCCAATCAGAGAAAACATTCGAGAGTTATGATCTTCCAAAGTTGGCTCGACCAAAACTTCCAAAAATAAATGTCAAAGGTGTATTTGGATAACTTTATATGTATTTTTAGGGTTAGCATAGTGTAGGTTATCATAGTGTTAGCATAGTGTTATTATGAATTCTATAATTCTACATTTGTAGCAATAATAAGATGTCCATATTTTTTTCTTTCAATTACTATTTTTTCTTTATTTTTTTCATGTGTTTATCATATTAAGGGAAGCATCCTTCATCAAGTGGTATCAGGCCTAGATTTCCTGAGTGTGTAGAAGATCATTGACTATGATACATTTTGTACTAGTGCTATGGTTTGGGCTGATCATGTAGATAGATTTCCAATTATGAGGTAGTTTGTACTAGGATTTAAGTAGAAGTAAAAAAATGCCTCCACAAAGAGAGTGTCATGGAAGAGTCAAAGGTGTTACACCTGAGACTTTTAGAACCCTCTAGAAGAAAATGCAAAAACAAACACATAGAGGATTGAATCTTGTTGTAGGGGATGATGAAAGAAATGATGAAAGGGAAGAAGAAGGTAACACAAACAAGCCACAATAGAGGAAGTTATCAACCTAGAGGAGGCAAAGCTTTTTAAGGTTAGTTCCAATATTGGAAAAAGACCTAGGTTTAATATTCTCATATTTTTGGGAAATCTCAATCTAGAGGAATTGATCGATTAGATCAATGAATTAGAAGAGTAATTTAAATATGGAGATATTGAAGATTTAGATAGGGTCAAGTTTGTGAAGGCCAAACTAAAGGGTAATGCAAATATTTGGTGGCAGGCGATCCGCTTGAATCAAAATAAAAGAGGAAATGAAAAAATCACCATATGCGATCTGATGGTAACTAACTTGAAGTGATGGTTCATTCTTGTGGATTATGAGCTTGATCTATTGAAGAAAATACAAGGGTTGAAGTAGGCATGAAAATCTATTCAAGAGTATATCGAAGAGTTTTACTTGTTTCTCATTAGCATTGGCCAATAAGAAGCTGGTAAGGAGAAAGTGGCTCATTATATTAATGGGTTAAGGCCAAGTATTCAAGAGGAGCTAACTCTTTGTTAAGTGACCAATATTGAGGAGGTGTACCAATTTTTCCCAAGAGTTGAAGAGAAGCTAAGCAAAAAGTTTGATAACAAAAATAGTGGCAGAGATTACAGTAGAAGATCTGCCAGATAGTCTTATGGGGGAAAAAATGGTGATCTGAAAAATAAGAATTTTGTAGGAGGTAGCAGTCAAAACCAAAGGAGGAACAATTCCAATAATTTCTACAATCAAAATAATATAAATCATAGAGGAAGAGGGAGAGGACAAGGATATGGAAGAGAAGGCTTTCATGGGACATGTGTTTACTATGGTGAAGAAGGGTATAGAGCATTTGAATTTTATTAGCACCAAGGAAGGATAGATCAAAGAACAAAAGGATAGGCAAGAGTTGCATGTGTTGGTGAAAATGTTGAAAGATGAGAAGTCCTAGTTAATAGAAGAGTTTTTCTAAGTGGACAAAATTATGCTGATCAAAGAAGCAGCTTGTTTCACATAAGGTCCAAATGTGAAAATAAGTTTTGTGATGTGATCATTGATTGTGGGAAGTACTAAAAAACTAGTGTCAGAAAGGATGGCCATAAATTTGAAGCTAGAGATATAGAAACACCAGCGTCCATACCATATTTCTTGGCTGCAAGATGACTGTAAGTTCATGGCTAGTGAACTTCAAGATTGGAAGTTACTAGGATGACGTACTTGTTAGCATGAATTTTGATGATACTACATTGGGGGATTATCCTAAGCATTGGAGAGCATTGACATGTTGCATTCATGATTGTGTTTGTCATTGACATCAACATAGAAATAAGTCTATAAAGACTGGTAGAGTAACAGAGAGAGATCAAAGTTTTGTTTGTCTAGTGGTGTGTACTTATGGATATGTTTAGTATAGTTTCCTAATAATGAACATGTGCAACATGTAATTTGAAGATGTACAGAAGTTGCGCATGATTTATAGAGAGTAGTTCAGAGATAAGATACTTGGAAAATAGTTTTTGATGTTTTTATTATATATTTCATCTGAGATGTAATGAGAAGGTACATATTCAAATAGTGAAAGATGATGTCAGTGGATGTGTAAGCCCTAGTATCACACATGTGAATTTTTGCATTGACTATGAGCCCACAATGCTATTGTAATTGAAATTAAATAATTATCTTATAATAGTTAATTGGGAAAGCCTAAAGGCCAACTCAAGGAATTATTTTGAAGACATGGTATAAAGGAAATATGTTTTCCTTATTTGTAAGATGTTGTGATATTATAGGAAGTGAAAAGTAGGACGAGGAGCAAAGTGATTATTGAATGTGAATAAGTGATCCAAGGGATTATTACATGCAAGTTTTGTGATCTAGTTACAAGATCAGAAGGAGCAAAGGTCCAGTTGACAAGATAGAGAAAGGAAGCACTATTCATTTATATTATTCTTCCAAGAATAATATAGAGATCATTGTTATCATTTGTTTGTCCCGCACAGATTCAATTTTCAAATGTCCAGCTTGTCTAATGGCTAACTCCCAAAGTTAATATTATTTTAATGCCTAAGCCTTATAACATGGTTTCTACAGCCCGCAGGTTCTCCATCGTTAGATCTAAGGAAAATAAACGGTAGGTGCTATGTCACTTTTTAGAAGTTGCACAATGAATAGCATAGCGACATCATGCTCTGGTGGCACATTACCATGGTGGGTCCACAAGGTAGGTCATCCAAGGTTCTTTGGCAGGTCGAAAAAGTTCTGCGGTATCGTGGGTGCTATGTCACTATCATATGTTGATCGAAAAATCTTCATAGTGACATAATGCCCAGCCAATCGGAAGGTGCTTTGATGGTGAGTCCCAGTGTTCGGCAGGCAAGATTTGTGATACCAAAAAATGTTTACGACGGGCTGGGTGAATACGTGGTTCACGGGCTGGAAAGTTTGAAAAAGTGGCAAGGTGCCATGGCACCAACGGAAAACTCATAAGTTTTTGATTAGCAACATAGTGCCTAGTTGACACGTGGCGTGGTCGGGATTAAACAATACCAGAATCTGCCAAGTTGGTGCTTCGAAGGCCAATAGGGAGGTGCCAAGTGTATGAGTCAGAGCATATGTGGTTCATAGGCCAGGCGATTTTCAGAGGGAGAGATGTGCAGAGTACAAGGTGGTTCTGACCATAAAATCTGCAGAGATTAAGGGTAGGCACCATCTTGCTATGGAAAAGCTACATGAGATTTACAATAGCGAGTTGGCGCCTGGAGGACACATGTCCTTGTGGGTCCAGGTTTGGAGGCACAGGAAATATAGATAGTTGGCACGTGGCCAGTTCCCATTGATTGATACACTGAGGGGCAGGGGGTAGTATCTATCTTGCCTACCGTCAGATTAAGGAAAATCGACAGAAGATGCCATGTCACCATGTTGAAGTTGCACGATCTTTACCATAGCGACATGGCTCCCTTTCACCATGTGTTACTGGGGCCAGGTCTCGCCAAGGTGCGGTCATAGAGGTGATGCGAAGTGTGCTGACAGCATTTTGCAGGCCCAAAAGTTGAAAAACAATCACAAAACATGACGAGTCTTCATGATCGTCAGATCAGGGTAGATCAATGGAAGGCGTTGTCTTGCTATGGCAAAATTGTGCGATCTTTACCATAGCGACATAGCATCTTGCTGACACATGTCTCACTGGCTCGACCAGGATTGGCAGTTAACAACTAGCAATTAGTGTGATTGTTACAGTTAATGATAATAGTTTGAAGGGTGGCGCGGTTAGTTCAATAAAAGGAGGTCAACCACATAGGACTTCCCAGGTGGAAGAATGAAAAGAAGCGATTGGACCGCGTGGCCCAGTTGGCTTGTGAAACTAGGTTGACTCTCTAACCCTCACTGATTCATGAACCAAGAAAGGAAGGTAATCAATTTTTTTGTGTGATCCGATCTTCATGATCAATCCCGACCTACCCAAAATGAATGCAGAATGAGGAAGAACACTCCACCGTCTCAGTCGATCCATCTACCTAGTCAGAACATTGATGGCACCATTTTCAGTCCTCTCAGAACACCTATTGCAAAAAAGATCAGATTTTCTTCAGATTTCCATGATTGTCGTCCATAGGACTTAATGGCAGGTAGCTGCAAGGTCACTTCAGCTAGAAAAGATCTCAGTTATGCCTGAACTATAAAGGCAAATTTTGTAGTTTTTGTAAAGGAGGGCCTTCTCTCTGATTTTTCCTCTGCTATTGCTCTCCAATTCTAGTGTGAATTCCCCTATGCCTCTGAACTGTTTGATTCTCTACCTATCTCCTTCAGCCATTGGAATTAAAGTGCAAGAATTCTTTGCCTGTGCCATTGCTTTGTGGAAATCGGTAATCTGCATGACTGTATCTCTGCTAGCTTGTGAATGATAAATAAGTGAACTTCTTCCTTGTGTCATTCATCTTGGTTTTCTGATTTGTATGTGGTTATTTGATTAAAGAAAGTCTGGATGTGTATATCCTTAGTTTCATTCTGGTTCAATAGCACATGTATGGGCAAAGAATTGGTCTGAACACTCTATTTTGCTGCATCACCTCCTTAGATTAGACTAGGTAGATTTTCTTTCATGCTCTCCTTCTCCCTTTTTCTCTCCAAGAGTAGTTAGGTGCACCCTAATAGTAAGAGGAATCCGGCCTTCTCCAGAGACTCAACATCGCAGTTCAAGTCCCACAGCTTGGAGGTTATTTCCATGTTTCACTAGGTTGTCCTCATGCATAGGCCTTGGACAAGGGTGCAGACCTAAGTGAGAATAGTTTTTGGCATGCCCAGTGTGATAGTTTTCAAACAAATTTTAAAGTCTACTAGTGTCAAGAAGAAAGAGTTTCAGAGATTAATGCTGAAGAGGTAGTGCTAGCTTCAGTATTCAAACCTTCAAGAGGTTGATTCTTCAAATTACTTGGTGACTCTAAAAATAAACAAATCTGGTTCAAGGCCAAAGTTGCAGCGATTCATGCCCAGAGCTAAAACAAGGGCATCTTCTAGAGGTAAATTTCAATATCAAGAGCTTTCTCTTTCAAATCCTAGAAGAAGGAGGACTAGAACTTCATTATCACCAGTTAGGGGTGTAATAACAGTTAATATACCTGTAAGGTCTATCTCTACTTGTCCTACTATTCGAACTCAGCCTAGATTGCCATCAACAATCATCAATAGAACACTTGTTTACATGGCACAGCCAAGAGTTAATTCTTTTGGCACCTTTAATGGTGGAAGTCCTCTATTGTTAGCCCAAAGACATGATATACCAGTATCTACACTAAAAAGTATACCTGATTTTACTGGTGAAACTTCCATCTCCCCTTTAGAGCATATCCAAGAAGTAACAAATGTTTGTAATATTCATGGTATCATAGAGGATGATGTTGGTATCAGACTTCTAGCCTCATCTTTAAAAGGAAAAGCATTATAGTGGTATAGAGGCTTAGCTCATGGTTCTATAACTGATTAGGATGGACTAGGAGCAAGGTTATGCAAACATTTTGAGGATAGAAGTGACTATCTATCACTTTTAGAGCAGTTGACTACTATTAAAAGAGCCCCCCATGAGTGTATGATTGATTTTAACTATAGATTTCAAAAGACATGGGATAGAATACCTACTATAGTGAAACCTACCCCTGGTAATGCCTTCTTGCATTACCTTAGAGCTTTTAATAGTGATATTGCCACTACAATCCAAACTATGGGAGGAGATACCTTTCCTAATGCCTATGAGATAGCCATAAAAGCTAAGAACATCCTAATACAAGGAGGAAAGTTGGCTCCAAGGCCTCCTATGCCTTTCTTTCCTGATGTTCCCAACCACCAACCGGCAATGGCCCCTCTTCCTACAACTTCTACACCACAAGCCCTTAATCTAGTTCCCCAAGTTTCCATGCCCTCAAATGGAATAGATGAACTCAAAGAGATGCTCCAAGGTCTAGTGTTGAATACAGATAAGAGAGAGAGAGAGGACCCTAGATAAAAAATTGCAAGAGCAGGGGAGGGGGTTGATGGACCAAGGAAAGAGATTAGAGGATAGTTTCTCTATGATACAAAAAATGAGTAACAAGGTGGTGGCCTTAGAGAGACACCAAGCTCAAGGTGGCAAGCCTCCCCAACTGCAGTATCAAGATCCAAATGGTGGTAGGCCTCCTAATCAATGGAATAGCTCTTTTGATCAGGGTAGGCAAAATAGTCATGCTTCTGCTTTAAGCTCAAATCAGAACAGAGTTATAGTCCATCAAAATAACTTGGCCCAAGATCAAGATTTCTATCTTTCCTGCAACTATTCTTATGCCTATTGCATGTGCCAAAAGGTATAATCTTATTTGGCCCTAATTGACCAAGAACCTGTAGCAAAGCAATCATACAAGGAGGATCATCCCAGGGAGGCCTCATATACTCAAGGACATGATGATTGCTCTTTCATGATCATCAGATTGGGAAGCATTGTAATGTAAACAAGGATTCTATTGCTCATAACACAAGAAGTAAGAAGAGAGCTATGGAACATGTTGCCCCTCCTTCTCCTAAGCAGGCCTCAACTTCAAGTGCTACACCTCATGTACAAGCAGCAAATGAACAAACAAGTACTTCACAGCAGCAAAAGAAAGATCCTAGAAAGAAAGATGCAAGTGATCCTTATGTTGCCCCATCTCAACCTCTTATAAGTGTAGCTCCCAAAGTTTCTACCAAAGTTCCTAATACACCATTCAATGTGGTAGAGTAAATGAAGAAGACCAATGTGAATATTTCTATGTGGGATGCTATTGCTACCATACCAATGCAGAAGAGGATGCTGCAGCAAGAATTAGAGAAGATTGAGCCCAAGGATCAACCATCTATCATGGAGAGTGCCACAAGTCTAGTACAACCAGCAAGGGATGTGGAGACAAATAAAAAGGTTATACCTCCTCCATTCTATGTTTCTCTGATTATAGGGGGCAAATTAGTCCACAATTGCATGATAGATTCAGGGGCTAGTAGCTCAGTAATGCCTAGGTGTGTTGCTGATGCTTTAGGAATGAAATATGAGCCCATTGTTAGGGATGTGTTACAATTAGATGGTGGTACTATCAAAATTGTAGGTATCCTTAGAAATGTGAAGATGGCCCTACATGCATGCCCTAGTTGCACTGTGATTCAAGATATATCTGTTGCTGAAGTCAAGCCCTATTTTGCTATCGGTCTTTCAAGAGACTTCATTGCTCAAATTGGTGGATTCATATCTGCTAATTGGTCATATAAGTCATTTAAGACTAGATATGGAGCCAATGCCTCAATAAGAGCAAAACCTCAAGCCCTTCATCACATTGAATCCTACACTCCCAACTTCATCAATATGAATTGTTCTATTCTAGAGATGGATGAAAATGACATAGTAAATGAGCCTGCCACTTCCATAGAAAAGATTCCTGATTTCTTCTTGGATGAATGGGCTAGTACATATCACTTTGAACGTATGTTAGAGATTCTTGAGATAGGCCTTAGTACATATTGCATAATAGAGAAAGATGCTCAAGTTCCTGATCTTGTTGGGACTAATGATGATATAAATGGAACATGGAGTACGTACTTTGATGGCTCAAGGAATAGAAATGGGTCAGGGGCTAGTGTTATGTTGATCTCTCCTGCACAAATAATATACTACTTCTCCTTTAGGCTCCAATTCAGTTGCACCAATAATGTGGCCGAGTACGAATCCCTGATTCAAGGCCTCCTACTTGCCCAAAAGAGAGCAATTCAAGGCTCGAGAGTATATGGCGATAGTGAGTTGGTAGTTAACCAAGTGAGAAGCTAGAATATCACCAAAAATGGCCTGCTCAAGTCTTACAAACATAGAGTCTAGGATTTTCTTGAGGGCTTCAATGCATTTAATATTCAAAGCATTCTTAGGAAAGAAAATAGACATGTTGATAGACTTGCAGCAGTGGGTGCAGCTTATGATGTACCAAGGAATCTTGAGGAGAAGAAGAAGCAACAAATAAAGGTGGTAGTGAGGCCTGCCATCCCTGACAACAACACTCATTGGCAGGTGTTTGATTTTGATGAACAAATTGTGATTTTCTTGCAGAATGAGGCAAAAATCTCAGATAGAACCCAGTCAAGACTACAAGATCAGTATGGTGATCAGATCATTCATCTCAGTTCTAACAAGTTTCCCAAGGGTCTCATTACCTTTGAGAGTATCTTTAATCCTGATGATCAAACAAGAGCCAAAGGAATGAATCTAGCTGTAGAAAAGGATGATCATGCCCCAGTTACAATTGCTGATGGAAAATCTCTGAATATGGGGAAGGTATGTTTTGAAACTGAGCAAGAAAACTTTGTTCATTTATGTCAAGAATTTAATGATGTATTTGCTTGGACATATGATGACTTAAAAGGGTTTGACCCTAGTTTGTTTCAGCATACCATAGATTTAGTTGATAAGGCCAAACCAGTAAGGCAAAAAAAAAGGCCAGTGAATCCTAAGATTGAGCCCCTAATGAGAAAAGAACTATCCAAGTTGATAGAGGCTAATATAATATTTCCTATCAAACACTCATCATGGGTAGCTAACCTTGTCCATGTAAGGAAGAAGAATGGAGAAATCAGACTGTGTGTGGACTTTAGGGATCTTAATCAGGCTTCTCTTAAAGATCACCATCCTCTCCCTTCCATGGAGAAGATTCTATCCAGAGTCAGTGGGTCAAGAAGATTCTCTTTTCTTGATGGATTCTCTGGTTATAACCAAGTGTTGGTTAAAGAATCTGATAGACATAAGACAACATTTACTACTAAATGGGGCACCTATGCTTATTACAAGATGCCATTTGGACTAACAAATGCAGGTGCCACATTTTAGAAGGCAATGGAGATGGCCTTCAAAAAATTAATTAGCAAGTTTTTCTTAGTATACCTTGATGATATAACTGTATATTCAAAAAATGTAGAAGATCATTTTGATCATCTAAGATAGGTATTTCTAAGATGTAGAGAGTTTGGGGTTTCCCTTAACCCAGCCAAGTGTGTCTTTGCTACAAGCCAAAGAAAATTAGTGGGACACATTGTATCTAAGGATGTGCTGACCATTCATCCAGAAAGAACAAAGGCGATACTGCCCCTTCCTATCCCTAAACACAAGAAGGGGCTGCAATGTTTCCTTGGTAGAATAAATTTTGTAAGAAGGTTTATTCCTAATCTTGCCACCATAGTGAAACCCCTTATATCTATGGTTAAGAAAGGTATGGTCTTCTCATGGACCAAGGAAGGGAAGGAGAGTTTTGAAAAGATCAAGGCAGCCATAACCTCAGCCCCCACTCTCATCAACCCAAATTTTGAAAAAGATTTCATCCTCTACATTTTAGGTGGTGAGTCAAGTATCTCTTTTGTCTTGACTCAAACAAATGATAAGGATGAGGAGTAGCCCATAGCTTTCTTCAGTGAAGGGCTCAAGGAATATGAAGATAAGTACAGCTTTGTTGAGAAACAAGCCCTTGTAGTCATCAGATCCTTGAAGAAATTCAAGCACCTCTTATCCCACAATAAAATCCATTTGTTGGTGCCCCATGCCAATGTAAAGGATTTCCTGTTAAGCAAGGATATCAGTGAAAAGAGAGCTGGATGGATCACTAAGGTAATGGAGTATGATGTTGATATTCATATTACCTAGTTGGTAAGAGGGAGAGGATTGTGTAAAGAAATGTTATTAGGCTAGGATTCTGATGAAGAGACTGCTATGGTAATAACAGAGTAGTAGGAGGAAGGAAATGTTAAATGTCCAAGGAGCTGGATAAATGATATGAAGAGCTTCTTATCAAGGAATGGATACCCTTAGGGATTAGACAGAACTAAAAGGAGACAACATAGACTGCAGTCCATTCCCTATGTTGTGATTGATGGTATCCTATTCAGGAGGGATTTTAATGGGACCCTGCTGAGATGCATTGAAGAGGATTAGGCTGAGCGGATGATTAAAGAACTTCGTGATGGCCCTGATGGTGGCCATTTCTCTGTAAGAACAAATTCAATGAAGATCATGAGGGCTGGTTATTATTGGCCATCTATGTTCCATGATTGTTATGGATATGTGAGAAAATGTGAGAAATGTGCTTTCTTCTCAAGCAAACAGAGGCTTGTAGCTATCCCTCTTCGTCCTATTTAGGTGGAACAGCCTTTAACCCAATGGGGGTTGGATTTTATAGGCCCCATTAATCATCCATCTAGTGTAGGTCATAAATGGATTTTGGCTACTACTAATTATTTCACTAGGTGGACAGAGGTAGTTGCCTTGAAGGATACCACAGAACCATTAGTTGTTGAATTCTTTGATGGAATTGTATCTAGATTTGGCACTTCTTCTACTATCATCTCGGACAATGCTAAGTCTTTTGTTGGAACTCAGATTTGTGCATGGGCAATGAATCACAATATCTACCTGAGCACATCATCAAATTACTATCCCCAAGGTAATGGTTTGGCTGAATCTTCCAACAAGAATCTGATGAAAATCATGAAGAGGACAATAGAAGACAATTAGAGGGTCTAGCATAAGAAATTAAGAACTTCTCTGTGGGATGATAGGATAACACCCAAGAGATTTGTTGGGAATTGGTATATGGTAGGGAAGCCAGACTCCCAATTTTGTTAGAATTCCCATCCTTGGAGTTGCCTCATCAGCTTGAATTGATTGAAGATAATTCCATGTCAGTAAGAATGGCAGAGCTGATTGAACTAGAATAAAATAGAAATAAAGCTATGCAAGCCCTAGAGATACATCAGCAGTAGATGAAAAAGAGTTTTGATAAGAAAACTAGGGTCAGAACCTTCAGAGAAGGGGATTTAGTTCTAAAGTGGGATGCAGATAGGGCAAAACCAGGAAGACATTTCAAATTTGACACACTATGGAGTGGCCCCTATCTAATTTCCAGTTGCAAACAGGCTAATGCATTCCAGCTAAGCCAGCCTAATGGAGAGATTTTGCCCATTCCAATCAATGGGATCTATCTGAAGCCCTGTTTCTAAAAATTTGGGAATCCATTTACATAAGTAGTTCAGTTTCTTTTAAGTTGTTTCCTCCTTTTCAAGAAGTGCATAGGCACAACCGTCTCCCTATGAGGTAGCAAATTTTGAGGTGTCTCAAGTTGCAGAGGAAGTTTTGTTTTTTGTTTCCAGTTGCAGTTGCAATTTTTTCAAGATTTCATGTTTTGATCTCCTCACAGAGGGGTTAGGGTTTCACAGTATGCATAGATCCATTTTTTGACTCCATAGCCCAATGGATACATGAGGCCATTGGTCATACACATAGTAGGCTTGTGTCCATGAGTCGCTAGAAATGTTATCATTTGTTCGCCCCGCCAAGATTCAATTTTCAAATGTCCAGCTCATCCAATGGCTAATTCCTAAAGTTAATATTATTTTAATGCCTAAGCCTTATAAGATGGTTTCTACAGCCCATAAGTTCTCCATCGTCAGATCTATGGTAGATCAACGGTAGGCACTATGTCACTTTTCAGAAGTTGCACGGCAGATAGCATAGCGACATCGCACCCTGGTGACACGTTACCATGGTGGGTCCGCAAGGTAGGTCATCCAAGGTTCTTTAGCGAGTCAAAAAAGTTTTGCAGCACCGTGGGCACTATGTCGCTATCATATGTTGACTGCAAAATCTTCATAGCGACATAGCGCCCAGCTGGCCAGAAGGTGCTTCGACGGTGAGTCCCAGTGTTCGGCGGGCAAGATTTGTGGTACCAAAAAATGTTTATGGTGGGCTGGGCGAATATGTGGTTCACAGGCCAAAAAGTTTCAAAAAGTGGCAAGGTGCCATGGCGACAATGGAAAACTCACGAGTTTTCTGTTAGTGACATAGCGCCTGATTGACACGTGGCATGATCAGGATTAAACAATACCAGAATCTGCCAGGTTGTTGCTTCGAAGCCCAATAGGGAGGTGCCAAGTGTATGAGTAAGAGCATATGTGGTTCATAGGTCCAGTGATTTTCAGAGGGAGGGATGTGTAGAGTACGATGTGGTTCTGACTGTCAGATCTACAAAGATCAAGGGCAGGCACCATCGCGCTATGGAAAAGCTGTACGAGATTTATGATAGTGAGTTGGTGCCTGGAGGATAGGTGTCCTCATGAGTCAAGGTTTGGAGGCGCGGGAAATTTAGATAGTTGGCACGTGGCTAGTTCCCATTGATTGATACACTGAGGGGCAGGGGGCAGTATCTATCTTGCTTGCCATCATATCAAGGAAAATCGATGGAAGGTGCCATGTCGCCATGGTGAAGTTGCACGATCGTTACCATAGTGACATGGTGCCCTTTTGCCACATGTTAGTAGGGCCAGGTCTTGCCAAGGTGCGGTCGCAGAGGTGATGCCAGTTGTGCTGACAACATTTTGTGGGCCTAGAAATTGAAAAGCAAGCACGGAACATGAGGAGTCTTCACGATTGTCAGATCAGGGTAGATCAACGGAAGGTGCTATCTCACTATGGTGAAATTGTGCGATCTTTACCATAATGATATAGCATCTTGCTGACACGTGTCTCACTGGCTCGGCCAGGATTGGCAGTTAACGGCTGGCAATTAGTGTGATCGTTATAGTTAACGATAATAGTTTGAAGGGTGGCACGATTAGTTCAATAAAAGGACGTAAACCATGAAGGACTTCCCAGGTGGCAGAACGAAAAGAAGCAACTGGCCCGCATGGCCTAGTTGGCTTGTAAAACTAGGTTGACTCTTTGACCCCTGCTAATTCATGAACCAAGAAAGGAAGGTAATCAATTTTGTTGTGTGATTCAATCTTCATGATCAATCTCGATCTACCCGAAATGAACGCAAAATGAGGAAGAACACTCCACCATCTCGGTCGATCAATCTACCCAGTCAAAACATTGATAGCACCATTTTCAGTCCTCTCAGAAAACCTATTGCAAAAAAGATAAGATTTTCCTTAGATTTCCATGATTGTCCTCCGTAGGACTTAATGGCAGGTAGCTGCAAGGTCACTTCAGCTGGAAAAGATCTCAGTTATGCCTGAACTATAAAGGCAGATTTTGTAGTTTTTGTAAAGGAGTGCCTTCTCTCTATTTTTTCCTCTGCTATTTCTCTACAATTCTAGTGTGAATTCCCTTGTGCCTCTGAACTGTCTAATTCATTCATCTTGGTTTTCTAATCTATATGTGGTTATTTGATTAAAGCAAGTCTGGATGTGTATATCCTTATTTTCATTCTGGTTCAGTAGCGCATGTATAGGTAGAGAATTGGTCTGAACACTCTATTTTGGTGCATCACCTCCTT
Organism: Cupressus sempervirens; assembly: GCA_028749045.1. Classification (NCBI taxonomy): domain Eukaryota; kingdom Viridiplantae; phylum Streptophyta; class Pinopsida; order Cupressales; family Cupressaceae; genus Cupressus; species Cupressus sempervirens. The sequence continues at coordinate 757,946,635 of CM053787.1, forward strand.
AGATTAGACTAGGTAGATTTTCTTTCATGCTCTCCTTCTCCCTTTTTCTCTCCAAGAGCAGTTATGTGCACCCTGATAGTAAGAGGAACCCGACCTTCTTTGGAGTCTCAACCTTGCAGTTCAAGTCCCACAACTTGGAGGTTGTTTCCATGTTTCACTAGGTTGTACTCATGCATAGGCCTTGGAAAAGGGTGCAAACCTAAGTGACAACAATAATTTAGATAGTGGGTTCATTGGTGTTAACCTTGAATCTATTTGGGCAGTGGGTCCAATTTTCTTCCACAAATCCTAATAGGGTTGTCACAACTCCTAACCTGGTTGGAATTAACACATATTCAAAGTCTCCTAATAGGTACTTATATGTACTAAATGTTGTTATAGACTCCTAAGAGGGTCCATCCTCTAACCAAGAATATTTATATTGGTACATCATCTTGTGCGTACCATCCCCACTGAGGTTTTCCCTCTGATCAAGAGTTGCCCTAGCTAACATATTTGGTGTTATTTTGTAGAAGTATCTTGTTGTGGTTTTTTATTATATTACTCACATGATTAATTTTGAATAAAGTTGATAGTTGTTATAATAGTTGGATAAGTGATTCACCCCCCCCCCTACCCCTCTTAGTTATATTGGTGGACTATATATTTTAACAATTGGTATCAGAGCATCAGGCCCTTGAAGGATAAAATTAATAACTTTGGGAGATTGATGGTGAATCTTTTCACAAAGTATAATCCTAGATTTGATGAGGCCAACTATGATAGTTGGAAGGAGTAAATGAGGACTTATCTGTGGTGTATGGGTCTAGGTTATTAGATCATTACAAAGTGTCAAAAGATGATTGTGAAAGAAGAGAAGATTGAAGAATGCAATGAAGTAGAGAGAGATATGTTCATGTGCAACATGAGAGCTAGAGAATATCTACTATTAGCTCTTCCAAAGAATGAATATGGTCAGGTAAAGACACTTCAAACATCTCATGAAATTTGGAAAGCATAAGAATCTATTTTGAATGTGATACAAACATAAAGAGAGAAAGATTGAAGAATTGGGTATGTGCATTTAAAGATGCTAAAGTGATGGAAGATGAATCTGTAAAAAACTACATTGGTAGAATATCAAAAAAATTTGAACAAATCAAGTCACATGAGTTAAACCAAGTAAGAGGATGAGATTGTGTGGAAGATCTTGAAAACTTTGACACCACCATTCAAGAAAGTTGCCCAGATGATTCGTTTACTTATACCTTGCACTAAGGATTTTACCAGGGAGATGTTGCTTGGAAGATCAGAAGTAGCAGAAGTAGATCTGAGGCAATCAGGATAACTAACAAGAGTTGAGACAACTTACAATTCCCTGAATGTTTTTCCAAGCTTGTCTAGAAGTGCAAGCACACATAGAGATCTTGTTGGTAGCAACAAAACCAGATCTGATTAAGGCAAGAATATTGAGGAAGGTATAACACTTCTTGTGAGAAGAGAAAAATATGGTAAGAATATCTTTAAATGTTGGACATGTAATGAGTTTAATCATTATGCATCTAAATGTCCTAAAAGAGAGAAAAAGTATAAGGGAAATTTTAAGCCTAGAAGAGATAGAAATTTTTTGTGTGCTAATGAAGATGAGGAATCTAATGAAAGATCTCAAAGTGAAAGTGATGATGAGCTAGGATTTGTAGCCATTAAAGAAGATCTTGATAGAGAAATTAGAGAAGAAAAGGCTCTAGTTTCCTAAGTTAAAAAGAAATTTGATTGTATAATAGGAAATGATTATTCACATCACATGACTGGTCATATGAATAAGTTTGTTAAATTTGGGAACTATGATGGACATATTGTTAGAGTTGGTAACAATGTAGCCTATCATATTATAGGGATTGGATTGATTACTTTAGATGGAAGAAGTAACATTGATGGTGTTTATTTTGTTAATGAATTGAAGCATAATTTTTTGAGTGTTGGATAGTTGATGGAAAAAGGGTGTCAAATGCAATTCACGGAAAAGACTTGCACTATCAAGGATAAGGATGGTAAGATGATTGGAACTAGAACTAGGTCCAAAGATAATGTATTTCAATTGAATCCCAATGAGATGAATTTTTTGGTTGCTAGAGTGGATAAAAGTTGGTTATTTCATGTGAGATTCTATCATATAAACTTTGATAATATTGTAAAGGTTAGTAGCAAATTTGCAGTTAGAGATCTGCCAAAGATAATTAAGCCTACTAATGTGGCTTGCAAATAATGTATTTTGACTAAGTAAAAGAAAGGTATCTTTTCCTAGCATAAAGTTCACTACCATCGAGAACTTGGAGATTTTTCACATAGATCTAAGTGGTCTTTCAAGAACAATAGCATTCTATGGTGAAAGGTGTTTCGTTATTTTCATTGATAATTTCACTAGAATGATGTGGGTAGCATTTCTTAAAGAGAATTTTGAATATCTTGAGAAGTTTAAGAAATTTAAGAATAGAGTTAATTAAAATGTTTGAGTTTTGATAGAGGACAAGAATTGACCTCTAGAGAGTTTAACATATTTCAACATGTGAAGAGAATGGAATCAAAAGGCAATTATCTTTACCTAGGACACTTGGAAAAAATGGGATTACAGAAAGAAGAAACAAATTAGTAGCATAGGTAGCAAGAGGGATGTTGTTTAAGAATGATATATCCAAGACATTTTTGAGAGAAGAAGTCAATATAACAGTGTACATTATGAATAGAGTATAGATTAGAAAAGGTATAAGCAAGACACGTTATAAAAGATGGTTTGGTCATTCACCATCAGTTAAATATTTCACAATATTTGGAAGCAAGTGTTATATAAAGATAGATGATGATGTTGGAAAGTTTGATCCAAGAAGTGATGAAGGTATGTTTGTTGGCTATTCATTGAAAAGCAAGGCATACAAATGTTTAAATCATAGAAAAAAGACAATAGCTGAGTGTACAAATTTGAAGATTGATGAGAAGCTTGGAATTAAGGAAAAGATGTTAGATTGCAATTTAAATGAAGAAGAAAATTCTAGAATAGTTAGACAAAATGCTGAAGTTTTATTTGAGACTAACAATGATCCACAAAATGATGTGTTAATCATTGAGCATGAACATAGAGATGAGATAAGAGTTGAGATGTCAACTCCTACCCCTAACAAGAATCTAACAAAGGCTTATCCTCTAGAGCACATAATTGGAAGTAAAGATAAAGTTGCGATCACAAGAAACTAAGTTAATGAAGAGATGTGTTTGACTTCTCAAGTTGAACCTAAGAATACAAATGAAGCATGTAAAGATAATCATTGTATTCAAGAAATGAAGGAAGAATTATATCATATTTCAAAGAATGAAGCATTGAAGTTAGTTCCTAGACCTAAAGATAAGAATGTGATAGAAATCAAATGGGTATTCAAAAACAAGATGAATGAGCAAGGTGGAGTTTTGAGGAACAAGGATAGACTTGAATGCAAGAGATATTCATAGCAAGAAGGCATGAGCTATGAGGACCCATATGCACCTCTATCTAGAATTGAAGTAGTAAGAATGTTCTTGGCTTATGTAGCAAATTAGAAGTTCAAGGTATATCAGATGGATGTTAAATTCATCTTCCAAAATGGAAAACTTGGAGAACAGGTATATATTGAGAAGCCTGAAGGTTTTCCTATGATAGAAGAAAAAATCATGGTATGCAAAATAAAATATCTCTATTATTTCTAAAGCAAGAACCTAGAACATGTTATGCATGGTTGGACAACTATTTGGCAAACCCTAGATTTTCTAAAGCTACAACAGATAGTAACTTGTATTTCCAAAAATAATGAGAATGGTTTGTTTATAATAGTAATATTTGTTGATGACATCATATTCAGAGGTAATGATGAAACAAGTGATAAGTTTTTTGAAGACATGAAGAATGAGTTTGAAATGAGCATGGCAGGAGAAATAAAGTTTTTTCTAGGATTTTAGATCATGTAGAAGAGTGTTGGTATTGTTATTTCACAAGCTAAGTACTTGAAGGATTTTTTGAAGAAATTTGGATTGGAAATTTGTAAGCCTATTGGTACATCCATGATAACTGGTTAGAACTTATTTAGCAAAGATGAGACACCTACAGTTGAGTAGAAGAAGTACAAATCCATGACTGGAGGTTTACAATATCTGGCTCACACTAAATTAGATATAAAAAATGAAATTTGGATTGTAGCTAAATTCCAAGTTAATCCTCAGAAGTATCATTATGCATAAGTCAAGAGGATATTCATATATTTGAAAGGAACATCTAAGTATGGAATTTGGTATGACAGATTGAGTGATTTCACTTTATGTGCATATACTAATGTGAATTGGGTAGGTAGTATGGATGACAACAAGAACACTAGTGGTGGAGCATTCTTTGTTGGGGGAAGATTAGTTTCTTGTCTTAGAAAGAAACAAGATTGTATTTGGGTATGTGCAGGATCATAGTCAACCAAACTATGGCCTTAAGTGGCAGTGAAAAACCAACAAATTAGGGTTATGTCAACTTGACACATAATTTTAAAGTGGTTATATACTTTATATCAAAAGTTTGTAAGAAAATAATCTATAGGAAATTGAATGTAGTTTCCAAACTAATAGGCCTTATCAGAAAAAAAAATTAATTGATTGGTCAAAAGTTTGAATTTTAATACAGTACTACAAAAATTTTAGGGCAAAAATAAAAAGTAGGTGTATGTCTGACCACCTTAATAAAAATCAAATGATAATTTTTTTAATATAATTATAGATATGAAAAGTAGACTCATGCTCGGATGTGACGCATATATTTTGGTATTTTTATTCCAAGTAAATAATTAAATATGAATTTTCTACCAAAAGTTTTTTGGAAAAAAAAAAGTCTCGTGTCTGACCACCTTAACTAATAGAAAATTTTACCAAATTTAATTTAATTTTTTTTTTTTTGCTTATACTAGTTGAAGCATAGAATGTGATGCAACTTTGAATTTTAAAAAATGTTAAACTGTTCGAAAGTTATAGCTATTTTTCAATCAGTATGTCAATCAACAGTTTACAATAATCTTCATTGATAATTAACTAATAAATACTTATCAAACTCAGAATTTGACAGAAACTATACTGATGGAATCTCGAGAGCAATATTAAAGAGCTCTTTTTGTTTCATTCAATTTCGATCAAAATAACATTGTTAGATGGCTACCCGAAGTCTAAGTATCACTAAAACCCTCTTCAAACATATCTTTTGGGTTGACCAGGAAGGTTTGGTAAATACCAAGCCTAATCGAATATTTGATTTCAAATCAGATATCCAATATGGCTTGATGAATTTTGCTGAAAATTTTGAAATCTCAACCTATTATGGAGGGAAAATCGAGTTTAAGAGTTATAGCTTATTATTTATAAATTATTTCAGTTATATTACTATGTAAAGATGTATTTTAATATATTATATATATACTAACGTAATGTAAAGATATAAGATATAATCTATTAATATATAATAATATATTACGTTATTCTTATTATAATCTATAAATATAATATATATTATTATTATTATACCTAAATATAATAATGTAATATATATATAATACATATTATTTATATATATAAATAAATATAATATACTATGTTCTTATACATATATTATATTATTATACATAGTCATATAATAAAATATAACACATTAAATTTAATGAAAATATTACGATATTATATATATATTAATAAAATACCTATTAACATGTATAATAGGAGAGATTCTCAAATGTCCCTAGGGGTCCTAGGGACATATGTCATCATGTAATGGGTCAAAGTGGGTGATAGGTCAACATATGACCCCCTTTGACCCATATGAACAATTATAATATGTCTCTATGGGTCGTAGGACCCTTAGAGACATATGTCGTCATTTAATGGGTCAAAGGGGGTAATAGGTCAACCTATGAACCCCTTTGACCCATATAAACAATTCTAATATGTCCCTAGGAGTCCTAGGAACCCTAGGGACATATGTCATCATTTAATGGATCAAAAGGGGTCATAGGTCACACTATGACCCCCTTTGATTCATTTAGGAGCCCTAAAGACAAATTAGAATTGTTCATATGGGTCAAACGGGGTCATAGGTTCACCCTATGACCCCATTTGACCTATTAAATGATGACATATGTCCCTAAGGGTCCTAAGACCCCTAGGGAAATATTAGAATTATTCATATGGGTCAAAGGGGGTCATAGGGTGACCTATGACCCCCTTTAACCCATTAAATGAAAACATATGTCCCTAGGGGTGCTAGGTACCCTAGGGACATATTAGAATAGTTAATATGTGTCAAAGGGGGTCATAGGGTGACCTATGACCCCCTTTAACACATTAAATGATGACAAGGACATATTAGAATTGTTCATATGGATTTGACCCATTAAATGATGACATATGTCCCTAGGGGTCCTTGGACTCCTGAAAACATATTATAACTGTTCATATTGATGAAAGGGGGTCATAGGTTCACCCTATGACCCCTTTTGACTCATTAAATGATGACATATGTGGACCCTTAGGGATATATTAGAATTGTTCATATGTGTCCAAGGGGGTCATAGGGTGACCTATGACCCCCTTTGACCCATTAAATGATGACATATGTCCTTAGGGGTCCTAGGACCCTTAGAGATATATTAAAATCATTCATATGAGTCAAAGGGGGTCATAAGGTGACCTATGACCCCCTTTGACCCATTAAATGATGACATATGTCTTTAGGGATTCTAAGACCTCTAGGGATATATTAGAATTGTTCATATGGATTAAAGGGGGTCATAGGGTGACTTATGACCCCCTTTGACCCATTAAATGATGACATATGTCCCTAAGGGTCCAAGGACCCGCAAGGACATATTAGAATTTTTCATATGGGTCAAAGGGGGTCCCAAGGTGACCTATGACCCACTTTGACTCATTAAATGATGACATATCTCACTAGGGGTCCTATGACCCCTAGGGACATACTAGAATTGTTCATATGGTGAAAGAGGGTCATAGGTTCAACCTATGACTCCCTTTGACCCATTAAATGATGACAAATGCCACTAGGGGTCCTAAGACCCCCAGGGACACTTTAAAATAATTCATATGGTCAAAGGGGATCATAGGTTCAACCTATGACCCCCTTTGACCCATTAAATTATGACATATGTCCCTAGGGGTCCTAGGACCCCTAGGGACATATTAGAATTGTTAATATGGTTCAAAGGGGGTCTTCAACTAACATATGAACCCTTTTGACCCATTCAATGATGACATATGTCCCTAGGGGTCCTAGGACCTATAGGGACATATTAGAATTGTTCATATGGTTAAACAGGGTGATAGGTTCACCCTATGGCCCCCTTTGACCTATTTAATGAGGACAAATGTCCCGAAGGGTCCTTAGTCTCCATGGGACATATTAGAATTGTTCATATGAGTCAAAGGGAGTCATAGGATGACCTATGACTTCCTTTGACCTACTAAATGATGACATATGTCCTTAGGATTCCTAAAACCCCTAGTGATGTATTAGAATTGTTCAGATGGCTCAAAGCAGGTCATACGGTGACCTATGACCCCCTTTCACCCATTAAATGAGAACATATGCCCTTAGGGGTCCAAAGACACCAAACGATATATTAAAATTGTTCATATGTGTCAAAAGGGGTCATAAGGTGACCTATGATCCCTTTTGACCCATTAAATGAAAAAATATGTCCCTAGGGGTCCTACGACCCCTAGGGACATATTAGAATTGTTAATATGAGTCAAAGGGGGTCATAGGGTGAGCTATGACCCCCTTTGATCCATTAAATGATGACATATGTTTCTATGGGTCGAAAGACCCCTAGGGACATATTCAAATTTTTCATATGGATCAAAGGGGATCATAGCATGATCTATGACCCGCTTCGATCCATTAAATGATGACATATGTCTCTAAGGGTGCTAGGACCCCTAGAGACATATAATAATTGTTCATATGGTCAAAGGGGGTAATAGTTTCACCCTATGAGCCCCTTTGATCCATTAAATGATGACATATGTCTCTAGGGGTTGTAGGACGCCTAGCGACATATTAGAATTGTTCATATGTGTCAATGCAGCTCATAGAGTCACCTAACACCCCCTTTGACCCATTAAATGATGACATATGTAGAATTGTTTGTATGATCAAAGGGGTTCATAAGTTCACCCTATGACTCCCTTTCATCCATTAAATAATAACATATGCCCCTAGGGGTCCTAGGACATGTAGTGACATATTAGAAATGTACATGTGGATCAACAGGTGTCATAGGTTGACCTATGACCCCCCTTTACCCATGAAATGATGACATATGTCCCGAGGGGTCGTATGACCCCTAGGAACATATTGGAATTGTTCATTTGGTCAAAGGGTGTCATAGGTTCATGCTATGACCCCCTTTAACCTATTAAATGATCAAATATGTCCCTAGGGGTCCTACGACCCACAGGGACATATTAGAATTTTTCATATGGGTCAAAGGGGGGCCTAGGGTGACCTATGACCCACTTTGACCCATTAAATGATGACATGTCTCACTAGGGGTCTTATGACCCCTAGGGACATACTAGAACTGTTCATATGGTCAAAGGGGGTCATAGGTTCACCGTATGACCCCCTTTGACCTATTAAATAATGAAATATGTCCTTAGGGGTCCTAGGAACCCTAAGGATATATTAGAATTATTCATATGTGTCAAAGGGGGTCATAGGGTGACTAATGACCCCTTTTGACTCATTAAATGATGACATATGTCCCTAAGGGTCCTAAGATCTGTAGGGACATATTAGAATTGTTCATATGGTCAACCGGGTTAATAGGTTCACCCTATGACTCCCTTTGACCTATTTAATGAGGACAAATGTCTTGAAGGGTCTTTGGGCCCCATGGGACATATTAGAATTGTTCATATGGGTCAAAGGGAGTCATAGGATAAACTATGACCGCCTTTGACCTATTAAATGATGACATGTGTCCTTAGGGTTCCTAGGACCCCTAGTGATGTATTAGAATTGTTCATATGGCTCAAAGCAGGTCATAAGGTGACCTATGACCCCCTTTGACCCATTAAATGAGGACATATTCCCATAGGGGTCCAAGGACCCCAAGCGACATATTGAAATTTTTTATATGGGTCAAAGGGGGTCATAGGGTGACCTATGACCCCTTTTGACACATTAAATGAAGAAATATTTTCCTAGGGGTCCTAGGACCCCTAGGGACATATTAGAATTGTTCATATGAGTCAAAGGGGGTCATAGGGTGAGCTATGACCCCTTTTTATCCATTAAATGATGACATATGTCGCTACGGGTCTAAAGACCCCTAGGAACATATTAGAATTTTTCATATGGGTCAAAGGAGGTCATAGCATGACCTATGACCCCCTTTGATCCATTAAATGATGACATATGTCCCTAAGGGTGCTACGACATCTAGAGACATATAATAATTGTTCATATGGTCAAAGGGGGTCATAGTTTCACCCTATGATCCCTTTTGACCCATTAAATGATGACATATGTCTCTAGGGGTCGTAGGATGCCTAGGGACATATTAGAATTGTTTATATGGGTCTATGCTGCTCATAGGGTCACCTAACTCCCCATTTGACCCATTAAATGACAACATATGTAGAATTGTTCGTATGATCAAAGGGGTTCATAGGTTCACCCTATGACCCCCTTTCACCCATTAAATGATGACATATGTCACTAAGGGTCCTAGGACACGTAGTGACATATTAGAATTGTACATATGGGTCAATGGGTGTCATAGGTTGACCTATGACCTCCCTTGACCCATTAAATGATGACATATGTCCCTAGGTGTTGTAGGACCTCTAGCGACATATTGGAATTGTTCATTTGGTCAAAAGGGGTCATAGGTTCACGCTATGACCCCCTTTAACCTATTAAATGAACACATATGTCCCTAGGGGTCCATGAACCCACAAGGACATATTAGAATTTTTCATATGGGTCAAAGAGGGTCCTAGGGTGACCTATGACCCACTTTGACCCATTAAATGATGACATATTTCACTAGGGCTCTTATGACCCCTAGGGACATACTAGAATTGTTCATATGTTCGAAGGGGGTCATAGGTTCACCGTATGACCCCATTTGACCCATTAAATGATGACATATGTGCCTAGGAGTATATTAGAATTACTAATATGTGTCCAAGGGAGTCATAGGGTGACCAATGACCCCCTTTGACCCATTAAATGATGTCATATGTCCCTAGGGGTCCTAGGACACTTAGGGACATATTAGAATTGTTCATATGGTTAAAAGGGGTCATAGGTTCACCGTATGACTGCCTTTGACCCATTAAATGATGCCATATGTCTCTAGGAGTCCTAGGTCCCCTAGGTACTTATTAGAATTGTTTATAAGGGTCAAAGGGGGTCATAGGTTGACCGATGACCCCCTTTGGCCCATTAAATGATAACATATGTCCCTAGGGGTCCTAGGACCCCTAGGGACATATTAGAATTGTTCATATGGGTCAAAGGGGGTCATAGGGTTTCCTATTACCCCCTTTGACCCATTAAATGATGACATATGTGAAATATTTGTAATGAATGTGAGCCAAAAATGTTATGTAATTATGAAATTATGTTATCTTAATGAGATCCTATTATAATTGATTGGAAAAGCCTCAAGGATGACTTAATAAATTATTTTGAGGACTTGGTATAAAGGAAATTTATTTTCCTAGTGATGGAACAAAAGATGTAAATGTGATTAAGTGTATAAGAGTAAGATTGGTAAATGTGAATATGTGATCAAAGGGACTACTGTGATGAGATGTTAGAGATTTGATATTGAGATTTGAAGAGTGGTTTGGTTGGATAAGGTACAGTAAGAGGGAAGAACAAAATTTTGAGTAGGTGAGATCAGTAACCCATCCTATTATTTTGAAAGGAATAATAAAAACACCAGTTGGCTAGTGGTTTCAATGGTTTTCCCTTAAGTTGTTTTGACATTGGGTCAAGTTCTACATTCCACAACTCCTAAAAGTGTCAAAATCTCCTCACTAGGATTCGAAGTCTCCTAAGAGGGACTGATATATATGGAATGAATTTCATTAGCTTCAAATAGAGTACATCTTCTTGCAAGGAAAGTATATATTAGTAGATTATTTTTATGGGTACTATTTTCCCTCTCATCCAAGATTTCCCTAGTTAACATAATGTTATTGTGTATGTGTATTTTCTTATGGTTTTTATTTTTATTGATCACATGTTTAATATTTAATAAGGTTGATAAAAGTGGGACTAATCAGATACCTGATTCCCCCAACTCTTAGTTATCCTGGTGGACTTTACTTTCTAATAGTCCCTTTTTTTTATATCTCTTCGACTTTCATTACACTTGGTTAACTATAATATTTACTTATTATTATCGAATTAATTTCTTATTTTGTGTTTATTATCAAATGTAACTTAGAAAGGTAATATACTATCTAGAATATTCACTCATGTATTTAATTTAGTTTATTTATTCATTTATTATATTCTTATAATTTCTCAATATCATTTTATTGATAATATTATATATATTCAATTATTTTTAATTATTTTTATATCACTTTATTATAATTATTTAATTAATAATATTATATTATCTAATTATTATTAAAATTATATCTTAAAATAGGGACATGATACTGACAAAGATGTGACTAAGTTGAGTGCGCCTACAAGCCCATCCATACCTAGCAATGGTAAGGAGCTAGCATCCTCTACCTCAACCACATTCTTTCCTTCAACTTCTAGCCAATGAGTCACACTCATACTATAGGAGTAGGCCAGTATCTCTCAAATATGGTAATAAATGAAATGAAATCATATTTTCTTTTATTCATTAAATGTAACATCATTACATATCAATTCACAATTAAATATAGTGTAAGCATTATGGTGCTCACATAAAATAAATCATTTATATGCATCTGAGCTTTTGTAATAATTAAAACATAACAAGATCATGTACCATCAACTTGTGTGTAGAAAACATAGTCACAAAGTTGACCAACTTATTAACCAAATGTGTCTGTATAAATGAAAACTTAGGAAGACAAAAACTCAAAACCACATAGTTAAACTACACTTAGACTAACATCTAAGTGGAATACATATCAACTAAGGTCTAAATTGAATAATATATCAACTTAGAATCTGACCCAAAATAGACACATAGATAGCATTCATGGTAAATTGACCAGCTCAACTAAGTTGAAAGTGTCAAAAACATCGTATGAAATAGGAGTCACCTAAGGTGGGTCATGACATTAGAAACAAAGAGAGATATAAACAAATGCAAAAATACATTAATATATTTACATGGTAAGGCTTTGTGATGGAGAAAGGAAGAAAGAAAAAAGTATAGAAAGAACAAGGTGTTGAAAAATATAACAAAGAAAATGATATTAATAGGAGAACGTAGAGGAAATGATAGTTGTGTCAAAATAGAAATCATAGATAGAGATATATTGTCCATGAGAAATGGAGAGATGTAGGGACAAAGAAATAGAGTGGGAAGGTAGGAGATAGATGAGGAGAAATATAGAGGAGATGAGAAGATAAGAGATGGTAAGAAAATAAATGATAAATAATAGGGAGAGAACTAGAGGGCGAGATTATAGAGTTAAAGAGGGAGGGAGATAGATAGATAAGTCTAGAGATTAGAAGGAAGAAATAAGATGTGTCTAAGAGTGAGTGTGTGTGTGTGTGTGTGTGTGTGTGTGTGTGTGTGTGTGAGAGAGAGAGAGAGAGAGAGAGAGAGACATTATGACTATGGATGTTTGTGTGTGATATATATTATAGAGGGGTGTGTTTATTAGATAGAGAGATGCATGAAGAAGATAGTTCATACAAATGAGGAAGAAATAGAGATAATAATAAAACTACATATTATCTTAACTCTACATATACAAGGATATATATCTATGTATCTATAAGTTATTGACATGACAGGAATAATTAAACGTTAATATAAGGGAAATGAGTGTAAAGGAGAGAACGATAGAGATATAGATTTATTGGAGGAGGAATATGGATGTTTGTGCATGATACATAATATAGAGGGGAGTGTTTAGAAGACAAAGAGAAATATGAAGAGGTTAGTTCATACAAATAAGGAAGAGATAGAGATAATAATAAAATTGCATTTTGTCTTAACTATATATCTAGCATCCAAAGAGAAGTGAAAAAATGGAGTAACTCCTCTTTTGGAAGTCTATCCAAAGATAAGAAGGCCACTAAAAAAAAAGCTAGATGCTCTCTAAAATCAACTTGCACAAAGAGACACATCTAAGAGTTACAAAGAGGAGGAGTGTATAGACAAATGGAAAACCCTCCTGAATAGAGAGGAAATATTTTAGAAAAAGAGATCTAGGGTACAATGGTTGGAGGAGGGGGACAAAAAAATGATGTTATTCCACTATTCAGCCTCAAGAAGGAAAAAGAGAAACACTATCAACATGTTTTTGGATGATAATGATCACAAAATCACCAAAGTAGAATAGGTAGAAGATAAAGTCAACTCCTACTTCCACAAAATGTATGACCCTTTGGTTACCCAAGTTGATAGTATTTTAAAAAATGATATATTGAGATCATTTCAACCTATGATTAATAAACAAATGAATGAAGAGATAATGAGCAAGGTCAATGAGGAGTAAGTTAGAATGGTTGTTTTTAGTATGGATTGGTATAAAGCCCCATGCCCCTAATGGCTTCCCTCCTACTTTTTCTCAAGAAATCTAGGACATTGTCAAATATGACATCATCCATGCTGATGGTGACTTTGTAAGAATGGGAAAGCTACTAAAGGAACTAAATACCTAACCTTCATTGTTCTCATCCCTAAGATTGAGGACCCTTAGAGACTGGGAGACTTTAGAATGATTAGACTTTGTAACACTATTTATAAAATTCTAGCTAAGGTTATGGTAAATCACATCAAGCCCCTCCTAGAAAAATTCATTGGCCATACCAAAATAGGTTTGTTCCTAGGATGCAGATCCTCAACATGTTTATAACCACCCATGAGGTGATTCATTCTATGGAAAAGTCTAAGATCCTAGGTATGGCCCTTGAATCGCACATTTACAAAGCCTTTGATAAAGTCAAGCTAGATTTCCTCTTTGCTATACTTGCTAGACTTGGCTTTAGTGAGATGGTTAGTAGGATTATTAAAAATGTTGTTACCTCAATTGCTTTCTTGGTGCTTGTTAATGGAACCCCTGGAAAACTTCCTTTCCTCCTCCTAGGGATTTCATCAAGGTGACCACTTATTTCCTTATCTTTTTATTATTGTGGTAGAAGTTTTATGTAGAAATCTAGTTTCTTTAACTAACTCTAGCAAAATTAAGGGTGTAAAAGCTACCTCCTGGTGCCCCCCACAAGTTATCCAATAGTTTGTGGATAACACTTTCTTATTTAGCATCCCATTAATTCATGAAGAAGAAGAATGGAAGGACACTCTAAACCACTATGTGTTGATATCTAACCAATGCATTAATTATAAAAAAAGTAAAGTTTATTTCTTCAACAACATTGCTAGTTTGAGAGAAAAGGTGACTAATATTCTTGGCTCCCAAGAAGCATCCCTCCCTAATAGTTATCTTAGCCTACTACTTACAATAAAGGATGTCCCCTACTAATATTGGAATGCTCTGGTTGAACACTTTCAACATAATCTAGTGGGCTAGAAGGGAAAATGTTTGAGTAATGCTAGGAAATTCCAGCTTCTCTCTATCTCTCTACAAGGTAGCCTAGTGTATTTCTTCTCTATATTCAATATCCCTGGTAGATTTAGAGATATTCTTGAGAAAATACAGTGGAATTTCTTATGGTCTAGTACTAAAGAGAAGACCATAATGAACTTGGTGAGCTAGGAGAAAGTTTTTCACTTGAAAGCTCTTGGAGGTTTGAACTTAAGAAGAATTGGTCACCTTAATAGGCCTCTCTTAACCAAAATTGGTTGGAATTTAGTGAACTACCAAGGAAGTTGGTGTAATATAATAGTAGCTACATATTTTGAAGGTTTGGCTCAAGGTTTGGCTCCTCACTAATTCCTTTGGGCCAAGACTCTCCCCCAAAAATAAAAAATCTTGAACAATGTTGTTAGTACCCATAAGATCCTAAGAAAATGGTGTCACTAGATTTTAGGGAATGGCGATTCTATTGACTTCTAGGAGGATCAACAAATTCATGAGAACCCACTCATGCAAAGGGTATGTGCAGGATCATGGTGTGCCAAAAAGTGGCGATGTGAAAAAAAGAGAGTTTGAAGATGCCTAAAAGCGCTTCAAAATCCGCTCTGACTTTTTTTTACCTATCCAGGAACCAAACCTGGAAGGTTAAGCCTAGCCTTATCGGATATCCGATATCATATCGGATATCCGATTTTAAATCCAATATCCGACTAATAATTAAAATCAGATAATAGTATGATATATTATTTAATATTATTATTATTGATATAAAATAATAATAATATTAAATAATATATCATACTATTATATTATAATAATAATAATATTATTTAATATTATTATTATAATAATTATTATACTATAATAATAATATTATAATAACATATTATATTATAATATATAGTAATGTAATATAATATATATATATAATATAATATAATAATAAAAAGTAATATCTTATAATATAATATATAATAAAAAAGTATAATATATTATAAATTATAATAATATAGTATAATAATAATATTTTATATTATAATATATAGTAAATTAATATAATAAATATAAAATATAATATAAAAATATATAAAATGTAATATATATGTTATATTATATATATTATAATATCGGATATCCGATACCTGTGCATGGATTAAACACAAAATCACAGACCTGCGGCCCTTATTTTCACGTGAATTTGGGCCAGTTAGATCGGATATCAGATAATAAATCAGATATCAGATAGCAAATCGGATATCAGATATCAGGTATGTTCCCCCCCCCCCCCTCCCCCCCGACTCATTTTTAACCTAAATTTAATAGATTTTAACAAGATTTTGTTTGTTTTAGTTTAATCTAGGGTTTTTTTTGACATAAATGGTTAAAATTTAGATTTTTTTTTAATATATATTACGTTTTGCAATTCAATAGGAATGGCTGATCAAAATGATGACACTGAGGCAAGGAATAATATTCCTCACAACCCACCACCAAACGATCCAGTATCCCCACAAAACCGTCCACCAAATGATCCTCTACCTCCTCAAAACCCTCCTCGAATCGAGGATTTGATAAATTAAAATCTCACTGAGTTGAGAGGTTTGCATAGAACATACAGATAATGTACCTACACTGGCTCCTATGTTATCCACGTTAAACACCATAGTGGATAATATTGAAACTCTTACAAACCAAAAAAATGCCGCTCTTCGTTGGCGTGATGAAATGCACCAGATGCTTGATGATGGTTTGGATTATGATGAGGTTGCGGCCCTCAACATAACTAAAGATGATTTGGCAAGCCTTTTTGCTAACCCAAAAACGGGTATACCAATTGACCCAAAAAAAGCTAAACTATCGATTAAATGGTGCACAAATGACGCCATACGTGCAAATTTTTGGGACTATTGGTGGATGGTCTTTGATATCCCTCCACATGGAAATTTAGACATATCATTTTATTTCCTTAAAAAATTATATGCAGAATTTGAGTTGAAACTTAAAGTGAACTATTGGAGCATGAAGCCCAACATGGGCTTAGGACTAGGAGCTCCTCAGGATAGATCCTCTTCCCAGCGGAAGAAACTTGGCACTTTTGTCCCCCCCCTGATATCTCCCCCCCTCCTTGAGTGCAGCATCCAGATATTATGGAAGAGGCTAGCTCTCAGACCATCAAAGCCATTCATAGGCTGAGTAGCCTAATGATATCTCAGGCTAGGTCAGTCTTGCCTCCTCCTGTTGATGATGTTGGTGCTAGTTCATCATCGGCTAGCTCATCACACATTTGTGTGCCTCACACTTGCATTACATGCAAGAATATTTGCCTGGGTCCCATAGGTGATCTTCCTAAGTATCATTTTGTATTAGACAAGGATACACCAAACGCACGTGCAGAGGCTACAGACCCTGATGCGAGAGAGGAGGGGAATGTAGAGGCATGGACTCCTTCGGTGTAAGTACGTGTATACATTTTTTTGTTATGACATATGTGATTTAAAGTTAATTTTTATAATAGAGTAATTTTAATTTTTAAGCCATACTGACTTTTACATGTATGTGATCTTCATTCATGTTTAGTTGATGACCGAGGAGGAGCTCAGACAGATAGATGATGCTACACTCTCGGCCATTTCATTTGGCCTTGAGATATCTATGGTACATTATGTTGTGTTTGCATTTCTTTTTTCTATTTGATATTGTAGCATATATGGTTGCTAATCTTTCTTTTATCTTGCAGATACCACCTGCCCCGAGGGGACAAAGTGCGGGGGGTGAGCCAGCATGCATTGACAAAGGAAAGGTAATTAGATGTTTTCTAATTGATTAAATATTGATGCATTCTTGTAAAATGTTTGTGGTAATCTCATTTAATTACATTATTTATTGTATATAGGGTGTGGCTACTGGCGATGAGCCTGTACAGATTCGACGTCCTAGATCATCAGGGATTTTCATTCGCACGGAGAGCCACATTGTATGTATAAGTATCATTTATTTTTATTTTTTTTAATTGATGCAGAGGAAAGTATGATTTTTGTTCTATACAATTTCTATGATTTTTTCCATACCAATAATGATTCATGTCTTGAATATGTTCATTACAACTTAAATAGGCTTATATGCACCTATCCAACCGACCAAGTTCGTTACAAAGGTTTATTTAATCAAACAAATACCAAATTACTACTTTCCCTCCAAAACTAATATGACTGTTTGAATTTGAAATTCAAATTTCAAACTATAGTTTTTATGCATTCCCTAACTTTCTAAACTATTCCATTGACTCAAAATTGGTCATATGGATTTATTAAATGCAACTAAGTAAATTTCCAGAAAATTGAAGTTTTTATTATTTTTTCTCCAAACCACCGTACACTCTGATCTCCCCCTTTCAACTGAGATCACATATGACATATATAAAGGTCTACATGACTGTTGGAACAACCATATAGGCGTTCCCAACCATAAAACAAACAAACAACCACGTTTTGCTAATATTGTTTAGACTCTAAATACCCTATTCTAAGGCCTTCTGGTCCCATGGAGTCACTTGGTTTATAACCACACCAAAATGCTTGTGGGCCTTACATGTGCCTTTATTACAAAACATAGACCAACTTGTAAAATATGGACCAAACCTTTATTCCAACTTCCTAATCTACTTGAATCCTCGCTTTCATGGAGTGGCAAGGTGTCTGGCAACAGAGATACTTGTTCCCCCCTGCCACATAGGTTAGGTGCCCTGCACCACCTTTCCTCTCTCTCATTCTGAACACTAGTCCACCAAGTGAGTGATGTTCCTCTCAGTCTTGTTGTTGCTACTTTTACCTTCTTATCTGCCTCTATGTCTTCAAGATCAAAGTAGTTCTCAAGAGCCTCTATCCACCCTAGCACTTCTTCACTATCCATTTTACCCTGGTATATTGGAAAATCAATATGGTTCTTCCCACCATTACCTTGTACTACCTTAATGATTCTCATAAATCTCCTTTCTTCAGGATCATCTGTTGTCTCATGCTCTTGCCTTGCATTACCAACCTCTTCTTCTTCATGGTTATCTCCATGATTTCTTCCTCTAACCTCTTCTCCTCTAGGTTCTTGCCTTTCCTTTTATAAGGATTCTATCCTTGCCATAAGCTTCAGCCTCTCTCTTCTCATCTTTCTTTCTTCCCTCACTCTAGATGCTTCAAGTTCTCTCCTCTCTCTTTTCTCTTTTGCCAACTCTTCTCTCAATTCTTCAAGTTCTCTAGCCATTTGATTTTTAGGAGGCATTTTCACAACAAGTTTTCTTCCTTCCCAAGGGCCAACTCACTGATTCTCTTTCTTTCCTCACCAAGAAATCTCTGGACACCACTTATGTACCTTTCAACTCTGGGACACACAAGGAGGAATTAGACACACCAAGGCTTCAACAAAGGGACCAACACACTAAGGATTTTCAATATTATAGGTCTTGGTCACACTCCTAAACACCCAAACTTCAAAAACCTCCTTAAAATGGCTTAAAAACCAGGGCCTGCTTGTTCAAACCCCAAAACTCAATTCTAGAACGTTTTGACTTGTCTAATGACAAGATATGATCATGACAACCTACATGAACCTATCAAATGAAACATCTACCATATGAAATCCTAAAATCCTATCTCATGCCCAATTACAACTTTCTTCCACATATGAGTCCAACATTATAACTTTGTATGCTTCCATGAGCCATAATTGGTGCAAGGATTGCCCAATTGACTTCAAGAGATGTTCCATGACCTCTGTAATGCCTTGGATCTTCAATGTTCCCCTGATGAGCATGGGATGCTCTTGCATCACTTATCTTCATAAATAAATTCAAAACTAATTTCCGTGATATTAACAACTACTATTTTGTATCTCATAGGAGACTCCTAGTGCACATGAGGTTTGACGAGACAGTTATGTAGATTTGATGATGCGGCCACTCACTCTTGAGGAGGAGCCTAAAATAGTAAGTTGTAGTTTGAATTCATGATTAAATATGTTATAAATTTAGCATGCTATGAATTATAATGTTATAGTTTAAATTGTAGATTCATCTGACAAAGGTATTTGAACATATACAGCCCACAATCACAGAGGTACCAGCATTGCCGAGGGCATACAAGAGGACTCCTGACCGACGCAGGAGGTCGACGAGAGAGGTATTTATTATGAAATTTTGATAGTATTAATCTCCAATACGGAAAAGATCATTATGCATTTGAGTAATTCAATGTTAGATACGTAGAATCATATAAATTTAGTAGTCTAACTTTGGGTTTTCCTTTTTTGTTTATGTAGGAAGCATCCGATCCACCTAGTGCAGCGAAGATGTTGCATTTTTATCATCCACCAGCACCCTAGGATAGTATAGTTTTCGTAGGATGAATCATGAGACATTTTGAGATGGCATATGCCACATTGTATATAGAAACATTGATATTATACACATTCTGATGGCAGGATCAAACACATTTTGTTTATGGATCTATGTATTTTGATATATATATATTTGAGTACTTTGTCTATGGATACATGATATTTGATATATATTTGTGTAAAATTTTATCTATGGATACATGTATTTTGATATATATTTTTATCATTTACGTGCACAATGATATACATATTAATTTAGTATCTACTATTGTTCAATTTATCGTGGATCATGTGTCATGCCCTAAATTTTACTAGTAAAAACACAACAATTTTTTTTTTTTTTAGCTTATGAAGTCGCATAAGAAATTACATATTGTAAAACAAGGTTATCATTGAATAGGAGTTCAAGACTCATGTGAATAGTGTGAAGGTGTTAACATTTTAGTCACAGGTGGTTTTCAAATAGATTGGATGACAGTCTAGTTCAAGTTAGCATCACGAGTCAAACGAGCAAGTTCAAGATACAACACTCATAAATTAGTGAGGTAATTCATATCCTAACAAGCCTCTGATACTAATATTCTATTAGGGTCTGTCAGTTGTATCATATGGACTAGGTCATGATTCTAGCATGTAAGGGAAGGGGATCAGAATTACTTATTATCCTCATTACCAATGTACACACATTCATTAATCATTACAATATATATTAATGTGACAATTAGTATATTACTGTATCCTCATTATCTATCAATATTGCTTCCTCACCAAATTATTGAGTGCACAACAAGATTGTAAGAAATCTACTAAGTTTTAAATTTATACAATCAATGGTATCACATAACATCTATGGATTGTTATTATCAACTAGTCATTTACAATACCACAAGGAGAAAACTTTCTTTCACATTTTCAAATGATAACAATGATGTCAAAGCAAATCTCTGACTTGTACCAATGCTTTCATAACAATATAAACTCCAAATGAAACATGCATATACAACCTTATAAATATTTTCTTCTACACGTACATTAGGTAACAATGATACAATCTCCTTCCATCACAATGGGGCAACATAAGGGACTTTTCAAAATCATAAGGAACATGGACATTGAAAGATATGGAAAATGAGTAGCATGAACATTGTCCAACATGATCGTTGAGAACATGAACAAGCTGGTGAATCCTCCTTCACAAATGATGGCACAATGTCAAGTTTTCTCATCCAACATCAATCTGCAAGATGATCATTCCAAGCCATTTCCATTGCTCTCTTGGACACAAATCTGCATATGCAACACAAAAAAATAACAAGGACCATGGGTGCTTTCCACCCAACCATAGGCCTCAAAGAGACTACCCCTACGCTAGGGAACAAGGCTCAAACTAGGATACACATACAATCTTTCAATGCATAAACATTACATTTCAAACTTGAACAATTTCCCCCCAAGACTATTTCACAATGGCTTCATAGATGGAACCATAAACATACGGTGAAGGTGTGTTCTAAAATGGAGACTTGCCATACCAAACCATATTTGCAATAAACAATTTTCATGCCCTCTCGGGGCTATCATAATTCACCAAATTTCATGCCCTCTCGGGGCTATCATAAATGAACCATTTAATGCCCTCAGAGGGCCTCCACATTTCCTCCTCCAAACCCACTACCATCAGCTGTAACTCCTCAAACTTCCTTCCTACACCATACTTTCCTTATCACCCCCAGCAAGATATGAAATCTTATGGCATACAATGGAGCCCATACTCCAAGGTTCTCAATACATTTTTCGAACCCAACTTAAGCCCTTCACCCTGGACTTCTCTTCCCTTCCCACAAGGGTGAGTGTAAGTCCCAATCCCATAACAATACTCAAGCACAAAACAAGAAAACAAAACCAAGTAGAAATAAAACAAGAAATTTTGGCAAACACCCCACTAGTTTAGCCAAGAGCCTCTAATAAAGCCTTCCCACTAACTTATTTTAGAAAAAACACTAAGCCACTCCATCCTTATGAACTTGTCTCCTCTAACGGTTCATTGATAGCCCTCACGAGCTCTGAGTTATGACCCTCAAAGGATCGACCTCAAAATGCACTTAGAGCACCTTGAAGACTCCTCGCTACGGGGTGGCTGCAAATGATGGATGGTCTTCGTGGCCAGAACAAAGGTGTGACTAGGGTTCACCCGCTCATCTGGAGCTAATGGGACTGACGATTCGATGCCAAGATCAGCGGTTTCAAAGTTACGCTGTGGTGCACCTATGAACTGAGGCACACTGCGAGTTTTGGCATCGAGCGAAATCGTTGTGCTGAATCCAAATAGAATGTGATCTCTCAAAAATGAGATAGGTTATTTTAGGCCTCAGGATCACCATCTTGTAGCATTTTACAGTTCATCGACATCCCTCACGAGCTCTGAGTTATGACCCTCGAAGGATCGACCTCAAAATGCACTCAGAGCACCTTGAAGACTCCTCGATATGGGGTGGCCGCAAATGATGGATGGTCTTCGTGGCTAGAACAAGGGTGTAACTAGGGTTCAACCGCCCATCCGGAGCTAAAGGAACTGACGATTTGATGCCAAGATCAGCAGTTTCAGAGTTACGCTGTGGTGCACCTATGAACTGAGGCACACTACGAGTTTTGGCATCGAGTGAGATCACTGTGCTGAATCCAAACAGAATGTGATCTCTCAAAAATGAGATAGTTATTTTAGGCCTCAGGATCACCGTCTTGTAGCATTTGACAGTTCATCGATAGCCCTCATGAGCTCTGAGTTATGACCCTCGAAAGATCGTCCTCAAAATGCACTTAGAGCACCTTGGAGACTCCTCAATACGGGGTGGCCGCAAATGATGGATGGTCTTTGTGGCCAGAAAAAGGGTGTGACTAGGGTTCACCCACCCATCCAGAGCTAATGGCATTGACGATTCGATGCCAAGATCAGCGGTTTCAAAGTTACGCTGTGGTGCACCTATGAACTGAGGCACACTGCGAGTTTTGGCATCGAGCGAGATCGCTATGCTGAATCTAAACAGAATGTGATCTCTCAAAAATTAGATAGGTTATTTTAGGCCTCGAGATCATCATCTTGTAGCATTTGACACTTCATCAATAGCCCTCACGAGCTCTGAGTTATGACCCTCGAAAGATCGACCTCCAAATGCACTTAGAGCACCTTGGAGACTCCTCGGTACGGGGTGGCTGCAAATGATGGATGATTGTTTGAAGACTACTCCATGTGTCACTATCTTTCTTGGAAAAAAATTTCTTTTGAACATCAAGCTTGCAATATTATCAATTATTGTCAAACTTTTTCAACCAAGTCAAAATGTAAAATGCAAATATTTGTTTGCATTTTTTGCTAAGGGGAGTTTCATAAATTGACTTTGATTTTCTATGTCTCTAGTTCTTGAACATCCTTAAAATGGCTCTTTGGTCTTAGAGCTATTGGTATTTTCTAACTTCATGGTCTATGATATGCATACTAAGAATTTATTTCACTAAATGGTTTCCTTGATCTATTGACTACACTTAAATTTGTTCACTTGTCATCTCTCTTTCTATATGTTCAATACAAAGAGCTAGAAGAGACAAATAATCTTTCTTACCTTCATCTCTCTAAGCACATGATAGAAATAAATTCTAAACTTGAGAAAAGGTTAGAGGAGAATATTGCATTCTTAAATTAATCTCCCTTAAGACCTTTACATACACACGGGGCATTCTTAAATTAATCTCCATGGAAGAAAATTTCATAAAACTAAAGATTCCATAGTGTTGAAACATAAAATCCAAGATCTCATTTATGATGGGATTGTTGATACCTCTAATGACTCATCCACTCATAGCCTTCATATCCAACTTCATATCATGTCAGTATGCATGTGCTATCTTGCTTATTGGCTTTAATTGCTTATCCTACATGCTATCTTCTTTCATGGATTTTATGGCTTATCCCAAATGTGCTTCATACAACTTTTCAATATGAAAGTCTTTCAAAACATTATACAATATTATGACTCTTTATGCTTTCAAATGCTATAATTGGTTGTAAAATGGAAGAAATCAATTATTCTAATTGTTCATCCGTACTTTATGGATTTTTCTTATTTGATTAGTTTGATAAAAATAGTTTTAATAATCATAATGTCAGCTTTATGTCAAATAAGGAAAAAACCAAATTTGTAATAAGATATCCACATGCAATTATCTTTCATATAATTATAATGTTCTTAAAATTGTCATTATAGCCTTGCATCACATGCAAATATGATTTGGAAGAACTTGTTCAATATCTTCCTCTTATAATTCCTTACAAAGAACCTACCAAAATACAAAAACCATATACAAAAAACTACACATTTTACATCATAATACATCATAAATTTTAGAAATTCTCCCCAATACCACCCCCCTCCAACTCTTCATGATGTACCTACATTCCAATATCATACAAAAATTAGTAACTTATTGTATTAAACAAGATAATCATCAATTCATTAAATCATTATGAAGAAAATAACATAAGAAGTATATATACCTAGTCAAGTATTCCAATAGGGTTCTCTCTCTGTTTTAGGGTCTCCAACAAGGCTTCATGATCAGCATTAGCAATAGTAAAAAGTTCTTTTACTTTTGGTCTTCCTTGATGCTTTGATAACTTTACATTTGTTGCTATAATAAGATGCGAATATATGAGAATTACTTTGTGCTTCTGATAGTCTTCGAATGTAGGAATTTCGTTCCTTCTAAGCATGTATGTCCGCAGCCATCTTCCAGCAACAACCACTAAACCAGTAGGATACGTGAATCCATCATCATCTATGATCGGTTGTGCAAGTTTTTGTTTTCCTCTTACACAATGTGCTAACCAATAATTGGATTTCTCATCATTCCCCTGTGGTACAACCAATGCAAAGACATGTCCTGGCTGAAGTAGATCTGATAGATGATTATGCTCAAGTGAACTTTCCATGTCATCATTTTTGATAGAGGGTATGATAGACAATGGAGTAAGATAATGTGGAGCCCATGTGTCCACCCACTCACTTGACTCACAGTGATCCCAATCACACTGAAAACAAGTACGACAAAAACAAGCTAGTTGTCATGTCCAAATGGTCCATGTACTAGAATTAGAGCTCCAAAATGAATGCATTTTTGATGAGTCTGTCACTGTAGCACAATCTGATCTATCACCTATGGACCCTTCCTCAACCAACCAAAAGAACCTGCGTACCACTGAATTAAGAGTCCCCCCCTGTGATAATGCTAAACTACACCAATCAACAATGCTACGAGCATCAAGAAGCTCTGTTGTTGAAATCTTCAGTTGCTCCTTAACTAGAGCTCTCTTCACACATGCCCCTGCTCCATCATGTTCCCCTTTTCCATGGCCGAACTCAAAAAAACTCCAAATATGAGGCACCCCTCTCTCTACATGCATCCTACACAACCAATAAAACATGCGAGCATTCTTGAATTGACCTGTACAGTTATCTGACCAAATGATAAGTCTATCCATAGCAATTGCATGCTCGTGTAAGAAATAAAAAAAATTCTTGAAACAATGTTGCACAAACTCGTGAGAGTGAGATCTATCATCACTCATATAAAAATGATACTCTCTAATAATCTTTCGATTATCTTCCGCACTATCAAGGGCATGTCTATATGTTATGTGAACAAAAATTGCAATTTGAATAGAGTTGTAATACTGAGATTGTGTCTCATTTTGAGGTTGCAATGTGTAGTTTTCAGCAAAATCAACAACTGATATAATAGTGCCAATGGGAAAAGTCTCCTTACACGTTCTAAATTGTTGATCCAACCACTGAGACCTATGACTATGTCTTGCATACTTGTAAAAAAGATTTGCCTTGAAATCTAAAATAAAATTAGCCACATTGATATCTTTTCCAACCAATTCACATCTAGAGCTCTCACTCCCACTCTTCAATGTGTATTTCACCATTTCATAGACCCTTTTTTTCAGTATTGTCTTTCCAAGATCTTGTTCACACCCCTCATGGAAACATGTGTCAAACTTCAATAGCTTCATTCACATCGTCAGATAGCTTCTTATCAAAACGTGGAAGTCTCCCACCAAATGCCCATGTTTCATTTTGAAGAGGATCATCAATTTTCTCTTGTCGACTAAGTGCTCTTCTCAAAGTAGTACAATTTAGATTCAAATCAATACAAGTTTGTCTCATATATCTACCCTTTCTCAAATGATGACTTACCAAAGAGGTTGTAATAACCCTTCGAGCAGCTCTATTATCCTTCTCTCTGCTAATTTTCCCAACGCTATTGAGACCACTGAAAAGATTCTTCACAATAATGGCATTTCTTTCCAACTTTTTATTGACACAAATTTTCAATTTGGAAAGCATAGTTCTCATCTTTTGCATCTTTAACAAGTGCATGAAAAGCTGACATTGTTCTACCACTGTCTTGTTGCCGAAAAACATCTGATATAGTCTTGAAGCCCATAACCGAATGTTTCTTTTTGATTTTTTCCTTCCAAACTAGTCATAATTGTTTCATCAATTTCAATTATCCATTTTGGTGTTTTAGAACCTTCATGTTGATTATAATTAGGAGATATGTAAGGTTCTTGTGCATTAAGTTCCTGTGCATTGTCATCTTCGACATGGTCAATTATGCAATTTGGATTATGACTTGATGGCATTTCTTCTTCAAAATTTTCAATCTCTACATATTCAATTTCCGCATTATCATTTTCAATAGGTACATTTTCATTCCCCAACTGTACATTTTCATTATCTGACTCTATGATTTCACCTTCTATTAATTCATCGTCAACTTGATTGATATTTAGCATACCTTGTCTTTTTTTTCGGTGTTTCATTTTGTCATTTTCCCTAAATGTTGCAATGTCTTCATTGGATATCTTCCTCTTACATTTATTCTTTCGACGACTGCTGCTCCCCATTCAGATGACAAATTCGAACACCTAAGGTTATATTTTCGAATTCTTTTCGATTGGTTGGGCCCCAAAACATGACTTTTTACAAATCCTGTGAAAAAAGAGGTAAAAAAGTAATGTTGTCGGGTCTGTAGGGACAGTCAAATATTTGAAATTGATGCTATTATAATCGGATATCCGATAATAGATCGGATATCCGATCTAGGATCGAATATCCGATATAGGAAAAGGACTTTTGGGGGGAAAACTTGCTAAGGTTTCCCTCCTTTGCCACAATAATATTAATATTATAAAAATATTTGGAGGCAAACGACTTTAATTTATAACTAAGTTAATAGTATATTAGTATTAGTATAAAATATCAATAATATTAATATAAAATAGTATTAGTATACCTATAGTATCAATATTATTATTATACCTATAATAGTATTAATATTATTAATATAGATATAATAGTGTAAATATATAGTGTTTATTTATATTAAGCTACAATATATAGTATTAATATATATTATTATTATAGCTATAATAGTATTATTATTATTACTATACATATAATAATATTAATATTTAGTGTTTATTTATATTATAATTATTATCCTAAAATAGTATAAATAGTATATCCTAAAATATTACGTTATATATACTAAAATATTACGTTATTATATAGATATATTAATAACATATATATTAATATAATAATATTTATAATATATATTATATTTAATAAAAATATTACGTTGTTATATATATATTATATTATTATATATATTAATATAATAATATATAATACAAAGAGGGTCATCATTTAATGGGTCAAAGGTGACCTATGACCCCCTTTGACCCATATGAACAATTCAATTATGTCCCTAGGGGTCCTAGGACCCCTAGGGACATACGTCGTCGTTTAATGGATCAAAGGGGGTCATAGGTCACCCTATGACCCCCTTTGACTCATATGAATGATTCAAATATATCCCTAGGGGTCCTAGGACCCAAAGGGACATATGTCATCATTTAATGGGTCAAAGATGGTCATAGGTCACCCTATGACCCCCTTTGACCCATATTACCCATTCGAATATGTCCCTTAGGGTCCAAGGACCCCTAGGGACATATGTCGTCTTTTAATGGGTCAAAGAGGGTCATAGGTCACCCTATGACCGCCTTTGACCCATAATACCCATTCGAATATGTCCCTAGGGGTCCTAGGACCCCTAGAGACATATGTCGTCGTTTAAAGGGTCAAAGGGGGTCATAGGTCACCCTATGACCCCCTTTGACCCATATTACCCATTCAAATATGTCCCTCGGGGTCCTACGACCCCTAGCGACATATCTCGTCATTTAATGGGTCAGAAAGGGTCATAGGTCACCCTATGACACCCTTTGACCCATATTACCCATTTGAATATGTCCCTAGGGGTCCTAGGACCCCTAGAGACATATATCATCGTTTAATGGGTCAAAGAGGGTCATAGGTCAACCTATGACCCCCTTTGACCCATATTACCCATTTGAATATGTCCCTATGGGTAATAGGACCCCTAGAGACATATATCTTCGTTTAATGGGTCAAGAGGGTCATAAGTCACCCTATGACCCCTTTTGACCCATATGTAAGATTCGAATATGTCCCTTGGGGTCCTAGGACCACTAGAGACATATGTCATCATTTAAAGGGTCAAAGATGGTCATAGGTTACCCTATGACCCCATTTGACCCATATTACCCATTTGAATATGTCCCTAGGGGTCCTAGGACCCCTAAGAACATATGTCGTCATTTAATGCATCAAAGGGGGTCATAGGGTCATAGGTCACCCTATGACGCTCTTTGACTCATATGAATGATTCAAATATGTTCCTAGGGGTCCTAGGACCCCTAGGGACATATGTTGTCGTTTAATGGGTCAAAGGGGCTCATAGGGTGTTTGACCCATATGAACGATTGGAATATGTCCCTAGGGTCCTAGGACCCCTAGGGACATATGTCATCGTTTAATGGGTCAAATAGGGTCATAGGTCACCCTATGACCCCATTTGACCCATATTACCCATTCGAATATGTCCCTTGGGGTCCGAGGACCGCTAGGGACATATGTCATCGTTTAATGGGTCAAAGAGGGTCATAGGTCACCCTATGACCCCCTTTGACCCATAATACCCATTCGAATATGTTTCCAGGGGTCCTAGGACCCCTAAAGACATATGTCGTCGTTTAATGGGTCGGTGACCTATGACCCCCTTTGACCCATATTACCCATTTGAATATGTCCCTAGGGGTCCTAGGACCCCCAGCGACATGTCTCTTCATTTAATGGGTCAGAGAGAGTCATAGGTCACCCTATGACCACCTTTGACCCATATTACCCATTCGAATATGTCCCTAGTGGTCCTAGGACCCCTAGAGACATATATCATCATTTAATGGGTCAAAGAGGGTCATAGGTCACCCTATGACCCCCTTTGACTCATATGTACGATTCGAATATGTCCCTAGGGGTCCTAGGACCCCTAGAGACATATGTCATCATTTAAAGGGTCAAAGAGGGTCATAGGTTACCCTATGACCCCATTTGACCCATATTACCCATTTGAATATGTCCCTAGGGGTCCTAGGACCCCTAAGGACATATGTCATCATTTAATGCATCAAAGGGGGTCATAGGTCACCCTATGACCCCCTTTGACTCATATGAACGATTCAAATATGTCCCTAGGGGCCCTAGGACCCCTAGGGACATATGTTATCGTTTAATGGGTAAAATGGGGTCATAGGTCACCCTATGACCCCCTTTGACCCATATGAATGATTGGAATATGTTGCTAGGGTCCTAGGACCCCTAGGGACATATGTCATCGTTTAATGGGTCAAAGAGGGTCATATGTCACCCTATGATGCCATTTGACCCATATTACCCAATCGAATATGTTCCTTGGGGTTCAAGGACCTCTAGGGACATGTGTCATCGTTTAATGGGTCCTATGACCCCCTTTGACCCATATTACCCATTTGAATATGTCCCTAGGGGTCCTAGGACCCTTAGACGCATATATCGTCGTTTAATGAGTCAAGGGGGTCATAGGTCACCCTATGATCCCCCTTTGACACATATGAACGATTTGAATATGTCCCTAGGGGTCCTAGGACCCCTAGAGACATATGTCCTCATTTAATGGTTCAAAAAGGGTCATAGGTTACCCTATGACCCCATTTGACCCATATTACCCATTCGAATATGTCCCTAGGGGTCCTAGGACCTTTAGGGACATTTTTCGTCCTTTAATGGGTCAAAGAGGGTCCTAGGTCTCCCTATAACCCCCTTTGACCCATATTACCCATTTGAATATGTCCCTAGGGGTCTGACGACCCCTAGAGACATATATCATCGTTTAATGGGTTAAGAGGGTCATAGGTCACCCTATGACCCCCTTTGACCCATATGAACGATTTGAATATGTCCCTAGGGGTCCTAGGACCCCTAGAGACATATGTCATCATTTAATGGGTCAAAGAGGGTCATAAGTTACCCTATGACACCATTTGACCCATATTACCCATTCGAATATGTCCCTAGGGGTCCTAGGACCCGTAGGGACATATATCGTTGTTTCATGGGTCAAAGGGGGTCATAGGTCACCCTATGACCCCCTTTCACCCATATGAACCATTCGAATATGTCCCTAGGGTCCTAGGAACCCTAGGGACATATGTCTTCGTTTAATGAATCAAAGAGGGTCATAGGTCACCCTATGACCCCCTTTGACCCATATTACCCATTCGAATATGTCCCTAGGGGTCCTAGGACCCCTAGAGACATATATCATCGTTTAATGAGTCAAGAGGGTCATAGGTCACCCTATGATCCCCCTTTGACACATATAAACGATTCGAATATGTCCCTAGGGGTCCTAGAACCCCTAGAGACATATGTCCTCGTTTAACGGGTCAAAGAGGGTCATAGGTTACCCTATGACCCCATTTGACCCATATTACCCATTCGAATATGTCCCTAGGGGTCCTAGGACCTTTAGGGACATTTGTCGTCATTTAATGGGTCAAAGAGGGTCATAGGTCACCCTATGACCCCCTTTGACCCATATTACCCATTTGAATATGTCCCTAGCGGTCCGAGGACCCCTAGAGACATATATCATCATTTAATGGGTCAAGAGGGTCATAGGTCACCCTATGACCCCCTTTGACCCATATGAATGATTCGAATATGTCCCTAGGGGTCCTAGGACCCAGAGAGACATATGTCGTCATTTAATGGTTCAAAGAGGGTCATAAATTACCCTATGACCCCATTTGACCCATATTACCCATTCGAATATGTCCCTAGGGGTCCTAGGACCCCTAGGGACATATGTCATCATTTAATGGGTCAAAGGGGGTCATAGGTCACCCTATGACCCCCTTTGACCCAAATGAACCATTCGAATATGTCCCTAGGGTCTTAGGACCCCTAGGGACATATGTATTCGCTTAATGGGTCAAAGAGGGTCATAGGTCACCCTATGACTTCCTTTGACCCATATTACCCATTCGAATATGTCCCTAGAGGTCCTAGGAACCCAAGGGACATATGTCGTCGTTTAATGGGTCAAAAAGGGTCATAGATCACCCTGTGACCCCCTTTGAGCCATATTACCCATTCGAATATGTCTCTAGGGGTTCTAGGACCCCTAGAGACATATATCGTCGTTTAGTGGGTCAAGAGGGTCATAGGTCACCCTATGACCCCCTTTGACCCATATGAACGATTCGAATATGTCCCTAGGGGTCTTAGGACCTCTAAAGTAATATGCCATCATTTAATGGGTCAGAGAGGGTCAGAGATTACCCTATGACCCCATTTGACCCATACTACATTCGAATATGTCCCTAGGGGTCCTAGGACCACTAGGGACATATGTCATCGTTTAATGGGTCAAAGGGGGTCATAGGTCACCCTATGACCCCATTTGACTCATATGAATGATTCAAATATGTCGCTAGGGGCCCTAGGACCCCTAGCGACATATGTCATCATTTAATGCATCAAATGGGGTCATAGGTCACCCTATGACCCCCTTTGACCCATATGAACGATTCGAATATGTCCCTAGGGTCCTAGGACCCCTAGGGACATATGTCGTTGTTTAATGTGTCAAAAAGGGTCATAAGTCACCCTATGACCCCCTTTGACCAATATTACCCATTTGAATATGTCCCTTGTGGTCCGATGACCCCTAAGGACATATGTCGTCGTTTAATGGGTCAAAGAGGGTCATAGGTCACCCTATGACCCCCTTTGACCCATATTACCCATTCGAATATGTCCCCAGGGGTCCTAGGACCCCTCGAGATATATATCGTCGTTTAATGGGTCAAGACGGTCATAGGTCACCGTATGACCCCCTTTGACCTATATGAACGATTCGAATATGTCCCTAGGGGTCCTAGGACCTCTAGAGACATATGTCATCGTTTAGTGGGTCAAAGAGGGTCATAGGGTAATGGATCAAAGAGGGTCATAGGTTACCCTATGACCCCATTTGACCCATATTACCCATTCGAATATGTCCCTAGGGGTCCTAGGACCCTTAGGGACATATGTCATCATTTAATGGGTCAAAGGGGGTCATAGGTCACGCTATGACCCCCTTTGACCCATATGAACAATTTGAATATGTCCCTAGGGTCCTAGGACCCCTAGGGACATATTTCATCGTTTAATGGGTCAAAGAGGGTCATAGGTCACCCTATGACCCCCTTTGACCCATATTACCCATTCGAATATGTCTCTTGGGGTCCAAGGACCCTTAGGAACATATGTCATCGTTTAATGGGTCAAAGAGGGTCATAGGTCACCCTATGACCCCCTTTGACCCATATTACCCATTCGAATATGTCCCAAGGGGTCCTAAGACCCCTAGAGACATATATCGTCGTTTAATGGGTCAAGAGTGTCATAAGTTACCTTATGACCCACTTTGATCCATATGTACGATTCAAATATGTCCCTAAGGGTCCTAGGACCCCTAGGAACATATGTCATCGTTTATTAGATCAAAGAGGGTCATAAGTCACCCTATGACCCCCTTTGACCCATAAGAACGATTCGAATATGTCCCTAGGGGTCCAAGGACCCCTACGGACATATGTCATCGTTTAATGGGTCAAAGAGGGTCACACATCACTCTATGACCCTCTTTGACCCATATGAACCATTCGAATATGTCCCTAGGGTCCTAGGACCCCTAGGGACATATGTCTTCGTTTAATGGGTCAAAGAGGGTCATAGGTCACCCTATGACCCCCTTTGACCCATATTACCCATTCGAATATGTCCCTAGGGATCCTAGGAACCCAAGGGACATGTCGTCGTTTAATGGGTCAAAGAGGGTCATAGGTCACCCTATGACCTCCTTTGACCCATATTACGCATTTGAATATGTCCCTAGAGGTCCTAGGACCCCTAGGGACATATATCGTCGTTATATGAACGATTTGAATATGTCCCTAGGGGTCCTAGGACCCCTAAAGACATATGTCATCATTTAATGGGTCAAAGAGGGTCATAGATTACCCTATGACCCCATTTGACCCATATTACCCATTCGAATATGTCCCTAGGGGTCCTAGGACCCCTATGGACATATGTCATCGTTTAATGGGTCAAAGGGGGTCATAGGTCACCCTACAACCCCCTTTGACTCATATCAACGATTCAAATATGTCCCTAGGGGTCCTAGGACGCCTAGCGACATATGTCGTCATTTAATGAATCAAAGGGGGTCATAGGTCACCCTATGACCCCCTTTGACCCATATGAACGATTCGAATATGTCCCTAGGGTCCTAAGACCCCTAGGGACACATGTCGTCGTTTAATGGGTCAAAAAGGGTCATAGGTCACCCTATGACCCCCTCTGACCCATATTACCCATTCGAATATGTCCCTTGGGGTCCGAGGACCCCTAGGGACATGTGTCGTCGTTTAATGGGTCAAAGAGGGTCATAGGTCACCATATGACCCCCTTTGACCCTTATTACCCATTTGAATTTGTTCCTAGGGGTCTTAGGACCCCTAGAGACATATATCGTCGTTTAATGGGTCAAGAGGGTCATAGGTCACCCTATGACCCCCTTTGACCCATATGAACGATTCGAATATGTCCCTAGGGGTCCTAGAACCTCTAGAGACATATGTCATCATTTAATGGGTCAAAGAGGGTCATAGGTTACCCTATCACCCCATTTGACCCATATTACCCATTCGAATATGTCCTTAGGGGTCCTAGGACCCCTAGGGACATATGTCGTCGTTTAATGGGTCAAAGGGGGTGATAGGTCACCCTATGACCCCCTTTGACCCATATGAACAATTTGAATATGTCCCTAGGGTCCTAGGACCCCTAGGAACATATGTCATCATTTAATGGGTCAAAGAGGGTCATAGGTGACCCTATGACCCCCTTTGACCCATATTACCCATTCGAATATATCTCTTGGGGTCCAAGGACCCCTAGGGACATATGTCATCGTTTAATGGGTCAAAGAGGGTCATAGGTCACCCTATGACCCCCTTTGACCCATATTACCCATTCGAATATGTCCCTAGGG
The DNA here is from genome assembly GCA_028749045.1 of Cupressus sempervirens. Lineage (NCBI taxonomy): Eukaryota > Viridiplantae > Streptophyta > Pinopsida > Cupressales > Cupressaceae > Cupressus > Cupressus sempervirens. Next base: position 757,981,384 of record CM053787.1, read on the forward strand.
GTCCTAGGACCCCTAGAGACATATATCGTTGTTTAATGGGTCAAGAGGGTCATAGGTCACCCTATGACCCCCTTTGACCCATATGTATGATTCGAATATGTCCCTAGGGGTCCTAGGACCCCTAGGGACATATGTCTTCATTTATTGGGTTAAAGAGGATCATAGGTCACCCTATGACCCCCTTTGACCTATATGAACGATTCGAATATGTCCCTAGGGGTCCGAGGACCCCTAGGGACATATGTCGTCATTTAATGGGTCAAAGAGGGTCATACACCACTCTATGACCCTCTTTGACCCATATGAACGATTCGAATATGTCCCTAGGGGTCTGAGGACCCCTAGGGACATATGTCGTCGTTCAATGGGTCAAAGAGGGTCATAGGTTACCTTATGACCCCATTTTACCCATATTACCCATTTGAATATGTCCCCAGGGGTCCTAGGACCCCTCGGTACATATGTCGTCGTTTAATGGGTCGAAAGGGGTCATAGGTCACCCTATGACCCCCTTTGACCCATATGAACAATTCGAATATGTCCCTAGGGGTCCAAGGACCCCTAGAGAAATATGTCGTCGTTTAATTAGTTAGAGAGGGTCATAGGTCACCCTATGACCCCCTTTGACCCATATTACCCATTCGAATATGTCCCTAGGGGTCTTAGGACCCCTAGAGACATATATCGTCGTTTAATGGGTCAAAGAGGGTCGTAGGTCACCCTATGACCCCCTTTGACCCATATTAACGATTGGAATATGTCCCTAGGGGTCCTAGGACCCCTAGGGACATATGTCGTCATTTAATGGGTCAAAGAGGGTTATAGGTGACCCTATGACGCCCTTTGACCCATATTACCCATTCGAATATGTCCCTAGAGGTCCTAAGACCCCTAGGGACATATGTCATCGTTTAATGGGTCAAAGGAGGTCATAGGTCACCCTATGACCCTATGACCCCCTTTGGCCCATATGAATGATTCGACTATGTCCCTGGGGGTCCTAGGACCCCTAGGGACATATGTCATCATTTAATGGGTGAAAGGGGGTCATAAGTCAGCCTATGACCCCCTTTGACCCATATGAACGATTCAACTATGTCCCTAGGGGTCCTAGGACCCCTAGGGACATATGTCATCGTTTAATAGGTCAAAGAGGGTCATAGGTCACCCTATGACCCCATTTGACCCATAATACCCATTCGAATATGTCCCTAGGGGTCGTACGACCCCTAGAGACATATGTTATCGTTTAATGGGTGAAAGGGGGTCATTGGGTGACCTATGACCCCCTTTGACTGATATGAACTATTCGACTATGTCCATGGGGGTCCTAGGGACATATGTCGTCATTTAATGGGTCAGAGGGATCCCCTTTGACCCATTAAAGGACGACATATGTCTCTAGGGTTCCTAAGACCCCTATAGACATATATCATCGTTTAATGGGTCAAAGAGGGTTATAGGTCACCCTATGACCCCCTTTGACTCTTATATATTAATAATATACATATTAATATTATACATATATATTAATAATATACATATCAATATAATTATATATATATATATACACATATACATATTAGATTATTACATTTAATGAAAATATTACGTTATTATATAAATATATTAATAACATACATATTAATATAATAATATTTATAATATATATTATATTTAATAAAAATATTACGTTGTTATATAAAGATTATATTATTATACATATTAATATAATAATATATAATATGTATTTTATATATATATAAATTACGTTATTATATTTAGTAAAAATAATAATAATATATATTATATTTATAGATTGTAATAAGATTAACATAAGATATTATTATATATTACTAGATTATATCTTGTATGTTTACATTACGTTATTATATATATATATATATATATAATATATTAAAATATGCCTTTACATATTAATATAAGTGAAATAATTTTAAAATAAAAAACTAGAACATTTAAATTGAATTTTCTTCCAAAATTTGAAAATTTTTGGAACTTGACTACTGAGCCATATCGGATATCCGATCAGGCTTGGTATTTACCAAGCCTGCCCGGTCAACCCCAAAGACGTGTTTATAGAGATTTTTAGTGATACTCAGACTTCGGGTAGCCGTTTGACAATGTTATTTTGATCGAAATTGAATGAAATGAAATGGGTAGACCTATCACCCATTTTGACTCATTAAATGATTACATATGTCCCTCAGAGTCTACAGACCCCTAGGAACATATTAAAATTATTCATTTGGGTCAAAGGGGGCCATAGGGTGACCTATGACCCCCTTTGACCCATTAAATGATGACATATGTCCCTAGGGGTCCTAAGACCCCTAGGGACACTTTAGAATTGTTCATATGGTCAAAGCGGGTCATAGGGGTCATAGGGTGACCTATCACCCCTTTGACTTATTAAATGATTACATATGTCCCTCAGAGTCTACGGACCCCTAGGAACATATTAGAATTGTTCATTTGGGTCAAAGGGGGTCATAGGGTGACCTATGACCCCCTTTGACCCATTAAATGATGACATATGTCCCTAGGGGTCCTAGGACCCCTAGGGACACTTTAGAATTATTCATATGGTCAAAGCAAGTCATAGGTTAAATTTATGACCCCCTTTGACCCATTAAATTACGACTTATCTCTCTAGGGGTCCTACGACACCTAGGGACATATTAGAATTGTTAATATGGTTCAAAGGGTGTCAGTGGGTGACCTGTGAACCCCTTTGACCCATTAAATGATGACATATGTCCCTAGGGGTCTTAGGACCCCTAGGGACATATTAGAATTGTTCATATGGTGAAGCGGGGTCATAGGTTCACCCTAGACCCTCTGACTTTTTTAATGAGGACATATGTCCCAAAGGGTCCTTGGTCCCCAAGGGACATATTAGAATTGTTGATATGGGTGAAAGGGAGTCATAGGATGACCTATGACCCCCTTTGACCCATTAAATGATGACATATATCCCTAGGATTCCTAGGACTACTAGGGAAGTATTAGAATTGTTCATATGGGTCAAAGCAAGTCATAGGGTGACCTATGACCCCCTTTGAGCCATTAAATGAGGACATATGCCCTTAGGGGTCCAAGAACCCCAAGGGACATATTGGAATTGTTCATATGGGTCAAAGGGGGTTAACCTATTAAGTGAAGAAATATTTCCTTAGGGGTCCTAGTACCCCTAGGGACATATTAGAATTGTTCATATGAGTCAAAGGGGGTTACAGGGTGACCTATGACCCCCTTTGACCCATTAAATGATGACATATGTCTTGAGGGGTCTAAGGACCCCTAGGGAGATATTGGAATTTCTCATATGGGTCAAAGGGGGTCATAGGGTGACCTATGACCCCTTTTGATCCATTAAATGATGGCATATGTCCGTAGGGGTCCTAGAACACCTAGGGAAATATTATAATTGTTCATATGGTCAAACACGGTTATAGTTTCACCCTATGGCCCTCTTTGACCCATTAAATAATGACATATGTTTCTAGGAGTCCTAGGATGCTTAGGGACATATTAGAATTATTCATATGAGTCAATGGCGCTCATAGGGTCACCTATCACCCCCTTTGACCCATTAAATCAAGACATGTCCCTAGGGGTCCAAGGACCCATAGCAACATATTAGAATTGTTCATATGTGTCAAAGGGGGTCATACAATGACCTGTGACCCCCTTTGACCTATTAAATGATGACATATGTAGAATTTATCATATGGTCAAAGAGGATCACAAGTTCACCCTATGGCCCCCTTTCACCCATTAAATGATAAAATATGTCCCTAGGGGTCCTAGGACACCTAGGGACATATTAGAATTGTTCATATGAGTCAAAGGGGGTCATAGGTTAACCTATGACCCCCTTTGAGCCATTAAATGATGACATATATGAGAATTGTTCATATGGTCAAAGGGGGTCATAAGTTCACCCTATGACCCCCTTTGACCCATTAAATGATGACATATGTCCCTAGGGGTCCTAGGTCCCCTAGGGTCTTATTAGAATTGTTCATAAGGCTCAACCCTATGACCCCCTTTGACCCATTAGATGACAACATATGTCTTTAGGAGTCCTAGGACCCCTAGGGACATATTAGAATTGTTCATATGGGTCAAAGGGGGTCATAGGGTTTCCTATGAACCCGTTTGATCTATTAACTGATGACATATGTGAAATATTGGTAATGAATGTGAGCCAAAAATGTCATGTAATTATGAAATTATTTTATCTTAATGAGGTCCTATTATAATTGATTGGAAAAGCCTCAAGGATGACTCAATACATTATTTTGAGGACTTGGTATAAAGGAAAGTTATTTTCCTAGTGATGGAACAAAAGATGTAAATGTGATGAAGTGTGTAAGAGTAAGATTGGTAAATGTGAATATGTGATCAAAGGGACTATTGTGATGAGATGTTAGAGATTTGATATTTGGATTTGAAGAGTGGTTTGTCTGGATAAGTTACAGTAAGAGGGAAGAGCAAAATTTTGAGTAGGTGAGATCAGTAACAGATCTTATTATTTTGAAAGGAATAATAAAAACACTAGTTGGCTAGTGGGTTCAATGGTTTTTCCCTTAAGTTGTTTTTACATTGGGTCAAGTTCTACATTCCACAACTCCTAAAAGTGTCAAAATCTCCTCACTAGGATTCGAAGTCTCCTAAGAGGGACTGATATTTACAGAACATCTTTAACTCCTTGCATATCCAACTTCATATCCTACTTGCTTGACTTGATCAAATTGTAAAAAATATATGATGCACATAAGTCCCAACTAGGTAGAACCATTACCCTTGCCTCATTCAACAATTCTCTCCCTCTTGCCAAAGTCATGTATTCAACCTCTCTCTTAATATCTTCTTTTAGATTTGACATTAATTCTTTCTCATTTTTAGGAGAGATATTAGAAATACTTTGCCTCAATAGTTTACCTCTGTGTTTATATAGTACAAATATAAATTCTTTGGATTGGATGAAAGCATCATCATTCACAAATATTCTAGACTCTAAAAGTCTCTCATCCTTCTCGGCATCTATCCTCTCTAGGATTTGTACATCATGTTCCATAGGCTGAAGTACTAGCCTTTCTATAGTTTTGGAAACATGAATAGGAGAATTTGGAATTCTTTTAGTTTCTTCTCTGAATTGCTCCTTGTCTTTCTACCTTTGTTCTTCCATTTCCATTTCTTGTTCCTCAATCTTGTGTTGTACTTCAATCAATTCCATGTTTTAGAAACTTTCTTCATACTCTTTTCCATGGTGTATGTAATCACCCAACTTTTTTGATTTTCTACATACATGAATGTATCCTTCTAGATCATAGTTACTTCAAGAATCCATAGTATACATATGATACTCATTTTTCAATTTTTCTTCTATCTTATCATATGACTTGGTTGAACAAATAGTAAAATTTCTAAATGATAAGGTTACAGGAAAGAAATATTGCTTTCTTTTCTTACCTCCAAAATATTTCTCCCTAGACTTTGACATCTACCTAATAATCTGCAAATAAGTAATGAAATCAGGCACCAATGTAGGCATTTTGTATGATCACCCTTCAAATCCAAACACTCATACAATTTTGAAATAGTCATAAGCATACCAGTCTCCCTAATTATTCTTAATCTTCTCACCTAGCCCATTCTCCTTAGGTCTTAGGAATCTTTTGATGTCAAGGCTAATTGAAGGGAAAGAGTGGTGTCCAAATAGCGTATACAAAGGTTTCTTAAAGTGATCTTCAAATGTTAGATAAAAAGAAGTTCTAAGCATATAATCCCATACTAACATCGACATTTGAACTAGTTTTATATCCCCATTGGACTCTCTTAAATTCAACTTTAAACCCTTACCCCATAATCCTTTCTTTTGTCCAAAATCCAAAACCATATGCATAAATAATGAATAGTGCTTAAAGGTAGGATATTATACATAATCAAAATTAACAAAAGTAGTATGAATATTTTCAACAAAATACACTTCATAATCATATGGTCTTGGTTCTAGCATCTACACATTTGGTGCTAACACCATAGGGCCAACCTCCATCAAATCACGTGCTTCCATTCCCCCTACTTGCCCACATGATTGATAAGTCATATCTAAGTATGTCTTAAACAAGTTGACATTGAAAGGAGGCCCATCTATTGATGTCAAGGGCTTCTTTTCTATCTTATGCAACATCAACTTCCACTGCATGTTCGAGATATCAGACCATTCATATTCATTTTTAAATTTAGTGAAAGACAATTTATTTGTCAGTCCATCAATAAGTCTAAATGCATCATTCAAGGATTCAATAGATACTTAAATTTCATGAGATGTTTGAAGTGTGTTTACCAAATTGTATTTATTTTTAGGAAGAGCTGACAATAATGCCTCTCTTTCTCTCATGTTCCACATGAACAGATCACTTTCTGCCTCACTACATTCTTCAAGATTTTCTTCTTCCACAATAGTCTTCTCATTCTTTGTTAACATCCATTAACCCAGACCCATGCACAATAGATGAGTCTTAATCTTCTCCTTCTAGCTATCATACTTAGCCTCATCAACTCTAGGACTATCCTTTTTGAAAAGATGCACCATCAATCTCCCAAAGCTCTTAAGCCTTCTCTTGAAGGACCTTAACCATGTCAATAACATAAACATAAACCATAGCAATGAGCTTATGTCCAATAACACCAGACTAGGGAAACCCTTGATTAGAGGGAAAACCCCAGTGCAGATGGTACCCAAAAGATGATGTACTAATATAATGTTCCTTGTTAGAGGATGGACCCTATTAGCAATTTATAAATACATTCAGTACACATGAGTCCCTATTAGGATACTTTGAATCCCTATTAGGAGATTCTAACCCTATTAGGAGTTGCACACCATCCCTATTAGGAGTTGTGGAAGATAGATGGACCCACTCAAATAGCTTCAGGGCAAGACCAATGAACCCACAATCTAAATGATCTCTATATTATTACTTGCCTAATAATACATGTGAAATGCACTTCCTTCTTTTATCTCTATTATATTAACCATACTTCTTCTCCTTCTGATCTTGTAACTAGATCACCAATCTCACATCCAATAATCCCTTGGATCACTTACACATATGTACCAAAAACTTTGCTTCTTCTCACACTTTACAAATACAATACAATGGATACACCACACAAAAAATGTAAACATATTTCTTTTATATGATATATTCAAAATAATTCCTTGAGTGAGCCTTAAGACTTTCCTAATTAACTGTAATAAGATAATTAATTAATTACAATTACAATAGCACTATCAAAAAACAATGTATTTAAAACTTCACACATATGACTTCAAGGCTTCCACACTTGTTGATTTCACAACCTAAATGTCCTCTATTACTAGTTAACTATGCAACTCTTTAGTGCATCTCAAATGTAAGATAGCAATCAAACATAAGATCATTGTTCTCTAATAATCAGTTTCCATACTACTCTCTATAAATTAGGTACAACTATTGTACATCTTTCACTTAGATTATGTGGACTTAACCACATCATTAGGACATAGTCTAGAACATGTTCTCAACTTCCTATCACCAGACAAGCAAACCATTGTCCGTACCAATGAGATCTCTATCCACTACTCTGGAACTCTTCACATACTTACTACTATGTTGACATCAATGAAAAGCATAGTCATGAATGCAACATGTCAATACTTTCCAATTCTTAGAATACTCCCCCAAAGTAGTATCATCAACATTCATGCTAACATAATCATTATAACCTCTCTTTTTTAAAATGTAAATACCTACTCTTTTAACCATAAAGAACTAAAGGGAAAACAAAACATTCTCCCATAAACATGAAAGAGTGTTGTAAATTTAAAGATGATCAAACTTACTGAACAACAAGAAAGGAATGCATATATTACTTGAACAATTTAATGTAAAACAAATCATCTTTAAAAAGATTAAATTCCGCATGAAAAATAATCCAACCAATATAATTATATGATTGCATAAAACATGATAAGAGAATAACCCATGATTATCACCATTTATCATTAACTTCATGGCAGCAATAACATATATATTGGCTATATAAAAATAACTATATATTAGTAAATTGTTTAGAGAGTCGACTACTTCAAAGATCAAACAAAGAAAAGTATATAGCCACATAAGGCTTCCAAATCAATTTTAAAACTAACTCCTTAGGGAGTTACCAACTATCAAAATAAAAAAAATTATTTAATGAAACTACCACCAAAAGGAAGCAAGGAAACTATTGGCTCATGGCCCCTAGATTACTGACTAAACTCTAGCCATATTGCCAACATGGGTGTTCAACTCATGGTTGATAGGAAGACCACCACCCACTTCCTTCCAGGCTTTGTGTACAACTAGAAATTTTATCAACTCTTTTTTTTTAGGAACTCCAAGTTTTTCATGACACAATTTTCACATTATAATGATTTGGGTTACATGTTCCAATATTTTATCCTAATCTTCCAAATGGTCGGTGCAGATGATCATGATTGAATTAGCTATGGTGACTTTGGTCAAGTCCTTAGTAGAGACCTCCATTGGTTGCTTTGATGCCTCTATCCTCAAAAAGAAATCTTATTCCACTTCTTTTGAGCTTTTATCTTCTTGACTTACATTCTCCATAATCTTGACATTGATGTGTTGGAAGTCTTTTTGGGAGACAAGGTATTGAGGGGGGTGTGAATTAGGATCTATAAAATATTTTCACTAATATAAAAATTAGCTATATTCACACATTATCCATCTCATACCATAAATCTCATATCATATAATCATAAACTTGTAATGCTGAAATGAAATCTATCTAAGCATAACATCTATGAAAACATAAACACATAACACAAAGATTTTGGTAACCCAAAAACACTTCAAGATAAAGGTAAAACTGGGGTTGGGATGAGACCCATAATTATTTATTGCTACAATAATTTTTTTTTTCTATTAGGGCTATAACTTGATCACTTCTAATGATCTACCCTGTGAGGTCTTCTTTTAAGACTATTAGGTCTTACCTTGATTAAAGGATTTTACACTTACAATGAAGTAAGGAATCTTTTAGAAGATTTAAATAGGTTTGTTAAAACCACTTTGTTAAGAGATTTTCCTTGACTCAATCTATCGAAATTGATTCAATAATAGACCCTTTAGTTTTCTCTAAATTTTTTTTATTGATCTCCTCTCTTCAATAGGTCAAATTGTTCTCCTTATTTGATATGATCTATTATGCCCTTCACTACTCTAGTTTCTCCATTTGATCTCCTATCTGACTCAACCTCCTTTTCTCTATAATTATCTTATTTTTTCCATAGTTTCTTCAACTCACCATATTGATTGTAGGGTTAAAATCCTTGAAAAAATTAATAATTGTAGAAAGTTCTAGATTATAATCAATGATCCATATTTCACCCTTCTAATTTTTTATTGGTTAATATATTTTTCTTGGGAGTAATGCCTTTTGAAAAATGCATAATCTCCTCCTTAACCATCTCTACAATCTTAAAATATCATATAAAAGTTTGCTAAAATGATTTACATAACTATTTGTGCCATTACAAACTCAAATGCCAAAATTGGTTTACTCAACAGTTGAGTGTTTTGATGCTCAGTGATAACTAGCATTCATGTTGTCACTCAACTTTTCTACGCTTGACATAAACTAACTTTTGCAATGCTCGGTCTCTACTGAGTTACTTGATATGTATGGTGACTTGGCCTCTACTGGGGTGCTTGACAACCTTTGACTTACTTGGCATGTATTAATATATAAACAAGTCCTTTATAACCCGATCTTCTTTGGATGGCTTGATTATAGCAATGACTACCCAACTTTGCCTTGGAAATGACTAAGTGTTTACACACTAATAGGATATTTAGGCATGGAGATCAACAATCTCCCCCTTTTACATTAGTGGAAAAAATACTTTGTCATGACTTATCAATCCATTCAAAATAAAAAATAGTACTCCCCTTGAGACTATAACTCATTCTTCAAAACTTATCTTTGCTATATAGCATATACATATTTGTAAAATTATGATGCTGACTCATCTGATAATTTTGTTTTTGATTTTTGTCTCCCCCTTTGAGTCATCTACCCCTTCTATCTATCATGATTGGATTCCCCCTTTTGTAGAATATTTCTTGCTTTTTTTTCTCACTTATAGCTTGGGGTTTGCAATGGTTAGATTGTGTTGATCTAAAAACGTTTGTTGATTGGCCAAAATTTCTTCAAGTGCTTTATTTCATCTATCTCTTGTTGATTCCATAACTTGAATGTGAATTTCTAGTTGAGCAACTAGATCAATTAGGCTCTTGATAGTTGAAAGATAAGGATCTTTACTTGTTAAATTCTATGCCATGGATAACTCCCTCTAAATTATCTCCACGTGGGAAAGTAGCATAAATTGAATAGAAATCAATTTGTTCCTTATGTCACTATCTCTAGCCATTAACTCATCCAATCTCTACTCAACAAATGTCAACTTACTGTATTCCAAGGTGAGCTTGAAATTGCATTCTTTCCAAATATAATTATACATGCATTCATATCTTCCTATATTAGATCAGTAGAATGTTGATTCTCTAGTGTGAAGAACTCAACACCACAAAGTTTCATATACAAAGAATGAATGACTTTCAAAATTCCTTCCAACTGAGTGGTATAGTTAGAAATATCAACCCACCTGATCGCAAGTTCTATTGAGACTCTCCCCAAAACTTTTTGCTTATATTTATTTTTACACCATCTCATCAATTTGTCAATGGTCTCAATATATTAAATCTAAACTTTGTAAACTATATACACTAATTGCTCCAAAAAAAATTTTTTCTCATTTACATTAGAAATCTCAAAAGCATCAACAAAAAAATCTTTAATATTGTGTAATGCATGCTTCTTCTTGATTCTCTCCTTAGCTATTCTTTCTTTTTCTTGTGACTCAGCAAGGTTTGCAAATCTTGCATCTATTCCAGTGTCATGTTATTCAAGTCATACATAGGAAATGTAATTACGTCATTAAAACTCACTATCTCCTTTGATGTTTTATCTTTATGTGTCATTATCTATGATTAAGATTTTCTATCACTAGGAAGTGATACCTATAGTTATTTACCCTTTGTACACAGTCCATGTGTTTTCTCCTATTGAGTTGATTTAACCTATTGTATAGGTGTAACTTTTAATGTCTCTATTGGCATGACACTCAACAGTCGTATAAGAGCTTGAGTAACTTCTTGTTCTTTGGGTTTCTCTATCTCTACCATCTATTTTTATTCTTTTCATATCTCTCATCTGCTTTATCATTTGTGACATGGGTAAATTGTAGAAACACAAATATTTCCTCACCCTTTTTCTCAGCACTCATGGTAGAAACCACTGTAACTAATGTGACCTAAAAATCATCATTCTTTATACTTTCAATCCTTGGATAGTCCTTCATTTGCAACAAAACTAGATTTCTACATGGTAGAGAGGGATCTAAGACATCTGATGTAGCATTTTTCAAATCTTCCTCAGTTAACACCTTCAGATTTGGTGGAAATGAATCAAGAACATCCTCAATTATGAAAACATCACATTATTCACACCCTTCTACCAATTTTCTTCTCTTTTATGCTAGCTTGACAACTTCTTCTTCATCAACTTTACCTTCTAGCTCTTCTTCATCTCTTCCTTCTTCTTCTTCTCCTTCATTAGCCAATGGAACAAGCAATCCAAATGCTTCCTTCCAATGAGGATGCTCTCTTTCTCAACTTCATGAGCCTTATTCTTCAAAATTTTGTAAGCCCCCTCTTTAGTCATAAATTTCATTATAAAATATTTTACGGCTGTACACATATGTGTGTTTCCCAAATTAGGCATTATTTTTTCTTACATGGTCTCCCTAATCTATCTTTCAGTGGATAATTCCCACTATCAATTAGCATCTACTTTATTGTATAAATTCTTAAGAATGACTTCACCTAATTCCATAGGTGTGTATTTAAACATTATCATCATATTTTCCATAGCTTTTTCAAGCTTCACTTGATCATATTTATTTAAAGAATCAAAATTATTTGTCTTCAATGTTGCCATACTAGTTGATTCTTTAATCATCTCACATACCTAGTCAATAGTCTGTGGAGGTAGTCTGGGTACAATCTAAAGTTTTCTCAAATTTTTAAATTCTATTTCTTTAGTATCTTCATCCTCCTCAAGTGTTATGACCATTTTTCTCCTCGCCCTCTTAGGTAGGCTTTTCTTATGTACTTTGGTCAGCTTCCTCTTTGTTGGGCTATCTTTTTACTTTATATATGAGAACTGAGATTCCTTTGATTTGTGTAACAACATTTTTTATATCATCTTTCACCTTTGTCTCAACAATAACTATTGTCTTTTTTTTTCCCCTAGACTCGATAACTACTAGCTCTTTGCCCTTTGATATTTTGGCTTTAGCTTCTTCTTCAGATTCCTCATCTTGGGAAATTTGGTTTCCATTAACATCTTAATCTTGGTTGTGTCATAAGTATTGAATAGCTTGACATTCATGTTAATCTCTTTAGATAATAAAGTAGTTAGTGTTTTTGTAACTTCATCAAAATTAACTTCATATTGCATTGGCCTTACCCTTGGTAGTACTTCCTATGCATAGATGAAATCTGTATCCACCATAAAAACATATATTTTCAAAATAATTATCTACAGCTAACTTAGGAATCCTTATCCTATTTTCATCTTATTCTTGAATTATTAAAAGTAATTATCCATTATTGCCTCAAAATTTTCTCCCAATCAACTGATAAAATCACTTATCTGTTCAATCACCGAATTGTTTCTGTCCCATATAATGTTTCCTATAGTGGGGAATGAATTTTGTACATAGAAAAATATATAGACAAGTAGGGAACCAAACTTACATGATGTATTCTTCTTTTTCCTTATTGCTCCAAGATTCTTAGATAATTTTTGCAATTGTAGCTTGAAAATATCATAACTATGATCCTTCTCTATGATTTTGTATCTAAGGTCCACTACAATGCAAGATACACTATTCAGTTAGCTCAATTGATAGAACTTGTATGCAATCATATGTAGTGAAAATTCAATAACTTGATCTATAATCCCATCAATTGGCATATCACGACCATTCTATTTTTCCTTTGTTTGTTGCTCCATAACATCTCTTGCAACACTCCTCATTGTCTTTAGTCTTTCCAAAGTAGGGTACCCAATAACTTGATGAATGATTTCCTTGTTAATATTGATTGGTCCACTCTCTAACTAAATCTTCATGTCATGTACTCTACTCAATACAATCTTTGTCCATTCCACTTTAAAAACCTTCAAAAAGGCTAGGGCATGGGTCAACCCTTTCTCGACAACTATCTTGTGTTCACCTCTCAATACTCCATTGTTACATAATTTCTCATACATTGTTCAAAGTTCATAATCCCCAATCTCTACCACTTTGCACAAGTAACATGATCTTACATCATGAATCATCAATTCTCTAGGTAGAATTGATAATAGGGCACCAAATTTGTCACCAATCAATGCAATATTAGGGGAAACCTTGAAATTTTGTGGAGGACACTAATCGTTCCTCAAAATTTGTGCATTTCTCTCCCTCAATATTTCCTTAGTAGACAAAGACGCAGAGGATTCCATTTCCAAATTTGGGTTCAAACAAATATTCCTTAACAACTTTAAAAAATAACTTAACTTAGCACAAAAAAATTTACTTACTAATTTCTTCCAATTTGCCAATGACCCATTGTGATTCTCTTGTTATGTCACTAGAATTTCCTTTAAATCACTTTTGCACATAGAATTTCTTGGTAAAATGAAAATAAGTGTAAAAATTTGATATATATATACCTTCAATATTCTCATTTGGGCCCACAATAAATACATTTGTACTTTGGTAGGTGCAAAATAGTTATCTTTGCCTTCATAAGATGTATTCATGCTTCTTGCATTCAAATACTTGATTACTATCAATTTGTTGAATAATTACCATTTCATTTGGCCAATTTATTAGGTTGGTTCATGTAAGCTCTCAGTCTATATTTTAATGCTTGGTCAATACAAACAACATCTCTGATTCTTGCCACTTGATAGTGTAACTTACTCCATTACCTAATTCTCATCATAGATTTGTCCTATGCATCTTTATTCATTCTTATCTGGACTTTTAATCACATGTTTTTTTAGGAAGTGATGTATGAGATAACATTCACATATAAAATCCCTTATATACATCTTTACGTAGTTGGATGTGGGGTGATCACTTGATCGATTGGATTGGGTGAACTCAACTTTGCTTGATCCACTAGCTCCATATTCTACTATCTATTTTCATAATTTACACATCACAAATTTCCTTTTTCTATGTTTATTTCATTATTTTGTGTTGGTTCTCGAGTGTTATAGTTCTTACCAACATGTCCAACCTTGAGACAAATAAAACAAACTAGGTTTCCATTTATCCATTTCTTGCAATTACTTCTGAAATGTGTCTTAGTACAATTCTGTAGAATGTGTCCATACTCTCCCCAATAATGATAATTACATCATGTGTTATAATGTCAATTTTAATAGTTACTTTCCCTAGGTGCATTTGTTTTCCTTTTAGATGTCTAGTTAAATTTTTCATTAGATCTACATTCATGAGCTCTATGTCCATATTTATGATAGTTGTAATAATGTCCTTCAAATCTAAGTGTAGTAGGTCCATCACTTATCTTTGACATACATTCACATGCTTTGTGTCCTTGTTTCTTGTAATTCAAATAGTTACCAGTAATCTTAGGTTTAGGGTTTTGCATACCATTCTTGCTTCTACAAAAAAAAATTTCATATCTGAGTTTAACACAATGATGACAAGTAGGTTTTCCTTTGGATTTTGTATTTTTTTGCTCTCCACTCTTTGTTGACACTCATTCCTCAGTAGATGATGAGTGTTTGATATGTCCTAGACCAGAAGTATCACAGATGACCTTGGTGATCTCATCAATTCTTCAAAGTATCATATACTTTAAATTGGTTTGTTCGTTCTTTCTAGTAGTTCTTTATCAAATCTCAATTCATTCCTTAGTTGGTTACTCTATGATCTTAGATTTGTAATCTCCATGTCTTTTATGTTCAACTCATGATTTACAAGTAACAACTAATTCATCATATCTAATGGGTATGTGCAAGATCATGGTGTACCAAACTATGGCCTTAAGTGGCAGTGAAAAATCAGCAAATCAAGTTTATGTCAACTTGACACATAATTTTGAAGTGGTTATGGACTTTATATCAAAAAGTTGTAAGAAAATAATTTGTAGAAAATTGAATGTAGTTTCTAAACTACTAGGCCTTATCAAGAGAAAAAAATAATTGTTTGGTCAAAAGTTTGAATTTTAATGTAGTACTAAGAAAATTTCAGGGCGAAAATAAAAAGTAGGTGTATGTCTAACCACCTTAATCAAAATCAAATCATAATATTTTTTTAATATAATTATAGATATGAAAACTAGACTCATGCCTGGATGTGACACATATTTTTTGATATTTTTATTCCAATTAAATAATTAAATATGAATTTTTTACCAAAACTTTTTCGGATTAAAAAAAGTCTCGTGTCTGACCACCATAACTAATAGAAAATTTGATCAAATTTTTCTTTTTTTGTTTTTTTCTTATACTAGGCGAAGTATAGAATGTGACGCAACTTTTAGATTTAAAAAATGTTATACCGTTTGAAAGTTATAGCTATTTTTCATTCAGTATGTCAATTAGCACTTTACAATAATCGTCATTGATAATTAACTAATAAATACTTATCGAACTCAGAATTTGACAAAAATTATATTGATGGAATCTAGAGAGCGATATTAAAAAACTCATTTCATTTCATTCAATTTTGATCAAAATAACATTGTCAAACGGCTACCCGAAGTCTGAGTATCACTAAAACTCTCTATAAACACGTCTTTGGGGTTGATCGGGCAGGCTTGGTAAATACCAAGCCTGATCGAATATTCGATTCAAAATCGGATATCCGATATGGCTCGATAGTCAAATTCCAAAAATCTTCAAATTTTGGAGGGAAATTTGATTTAAACGTTGTAGTTTTTTATTTTTAAATTATTTCACTTATATTAATATGTAAAAGCATATATATATATATATATATAATAACGTAATGTAAACATAAAAGATATAATCTAGTAATATATAATAATATCTTATGTTAATCTTATTACAATCTATAAATATAATATATATTATTATTATTTTTACTAAATATAATAACGTAATTTATATATATATAAAATACGTATTATATATTATTATATTAATATGTATAATAAGATAATATTTATATAACAACGTAATATTTTTATTAAATATAATATATATTATAAATATTATTATATTAATATGTATGTTAATAATATATTTATATAATAACGCAATATTTTCATTAAATATAATAATGTAATATGTATATGTATATATATGTATATATATAATTATATTGATATGTATATTATTAATATATAAGAGTCAAAGGGGGTCATAGGGTGACCTATAACCCTATTTGACCCATTAAACGACGACATATGTCTCTAGGGGTCCTAGGACCCCAAGGGACATATGTCGTCCTTTAATGGGTCAAAGGGGGTCCCTTTGACCCATTAAATGATGACATATATCCCTAGGACCCCCAGGGACATAGCTGAATCGTTCATATCGATCAAAGGGGGTCATAGGGTGACCTATGACCCCCTTTGACCCATTAAATGACGACATATGTCTCTAGGGATGCTAGGACCCCTAGGGACATATTCGAATGGGTACTATGGGTCAAAGGGGGTCATAGGGTGACCTATGACCCTCTTTGACCCATTAAACGATGACATATATCCCTAGGCGTCCTAGGACCCTTAGGGACATAGTCGAATCGTTCATATGGGTCAAAGGGGGCCATAGAGTGACCTATGACCCCCTTTGGCCCATTAAATGACGACATATGTCCCATGGGGTCCTAGGACCCCCAGGGACATAGTCGAATCATTCATATGGGTCAAAGGGGGTCATAGGGTGACCTATGATCCCCTTTGACCCATTATATGATGACATATGTCCCTAGGGGTCCTAGGACCTCTAGGGACATATTCGAATGGGTAATATGGGTCAAAGGGGGTCATAGGGTGACCTATGACCCTCTTTGACCCATTAAATGACGACATATGTCCCTAGGGGTCCTAGGACCCCTAGGGACATATTCCAATCGTTCATATGGGTCAAAGGGGGTCATAGGGTGACCTATGACCCTCTTTGACCCATTAAACGACGATATATGTCTCTAGGGGTCCTAGGACCCCTAGGGACATATTCAAATGGGTAATATGGGTCAAAGAGGGTCATAGGGTGACCTATGACCCTCTCTGACTCATTAAACGATGACATATTTCTCTAGGGGTCCTTGGACTCCTAGGGACATATTCGAATTGTTCATATGGGTCAAAGGGACCCATTAAACGATGACATATGTTCCTAGGGGTCCTAGAACTCCTAGGAACATATTCGAATGGGTAATATGGGTCAAATGGGGTCATATGGTAACCTATGACCCTCTTTGACCCATTAAACGATGACATATGTCCCTAGGGGTCCTTAGACCCCTAGGGACATATTCGAATCGTTCATATGGGTCAAAGAGGGTCATAGATCACTTTGACCCATTAAACGACGACATATGTCCCTAGGGGTCCTCGGACCCCTGGGGACATATTTGAATCGTTCATATGGGTCAAATTGGGTCACAGGGTAACCTATGACCCTCTTTGACCGATTAAACGACGATATATGTCCCTAAGGGACCTAGGACCCCTAGGGACATATTCGAATCGTACATATGGGTCAAAGGGGGTCATAAGTCACCCTATGACCCACTTGACCCATTAAACGACGATATATGTCTCTAGGGGTCTTTGGACCCCTAGGGACATATTTGAATGGGTAATATGGGTCAAAGGGGGTCATAGGGTGACCTATGACCCTCTTTGACCCATTAAACGACGACATATGTCTCTAGGGTTCTTAGGACCCCTACGGACATATTCAAATCGTTCATATGGATGAAAGGGGGTCATAGGGTGACCTATGACCCCCTTTGACTCATTAAACGACTACATATGTCCTTAGGGGTCCTAGGACCCCTAGGGACATATTTGAATCGTTCATTTGAGTCACAGGGGGTCGTAGGGTGATCTATGACCCCCTTTGACCCATTAAACGATGACATATGTCCTTAGGGGTCCTAGGACCCCTAGGGACATATTTAAATGGGTAATATGGGTCAAATGGGGTCATAGGGTAACCTATGACCCCCTTTGACCCATTAAATGATGACATATGTCTCTAGGGGTCCTAGGACCCCTAGGGATATATTTAAATCGTTCATATAGGTCAAAGGGGGTCATATTGTGACCTATAACCCTCTTGATCCATTAAACGAAGATAAATGTCTCTAGGGGTCCTAGGACCCCTAGGGATATATTCGAATGGGTAATATGAGTCAAAGGGGGTCATAGGGTGACCTATGACTCTCTTTGACCCATAAAATGATGACATATGTCCATAGGGGTCCTCGGACCCCAAGGGACATATTCGAATGGGTAATATGGGTCAAAGGGGGTCATAGGGTGACATATGACCCTCTTTGACCCATTAAACGATGACATATGTCCTTAGGGATCCTAGGACCCTAGGGACATATTCGAATCGATCATATGGGTCAAAGGGGGTCATAGGGTGACGTATGACCCCCTTTGACTCATTAAACGATTACATATGTCCCTAGGGGTCCTAGGACCCCTAGGGCCATATTTGAATTGTTCATATGAGTCAAAGGGGGTTTTAGGGTGACCTATGACCCCATTTGACCCATTAAACGATGACATATGTCCCTAGGGGTCCTAGGACCCCTAGGGACATATTCGAATCGGTAATATGGGACAAATGGGGTCATAGGGTAACCTATGGGCCTCTTTGACCCATTAAATGACGAGATATGTCTCGAGGGGTCCTAGGACCCCTAGGGACATATTCGAATCGTTCATATGGGTCAAAGGGGGTCATAGGGTGACCTATGATCCTCTTGATCCATTAAATGACGATATATGTCTCTAGGGATCCTAGGACCCCTAGGGACATATTCGAATGTGTAATATGGGTCAAAGGGGGTCATAGGGTCCCTATGACCCTCTTTGACACATTAAACGAAGACATATGTCCCTAGGGGTCCTAGGACCCTAGGGACATATTCGAATGGTTCATATGGGTCTAAGGGGGTCATAGGGTGACTTATGACCCCCTTTGACCCATTAAACAACGACATATGTCCCTAGGGGTCCTAGGACCCCTAGGGACATATTTGAATCATTCATATGAGTCAAAGGGCATCATAGGGTGACCTATGACTCCTTTTTCCCCATTAAATAATGACATATGTCCCTAGGGGTCCTAGGACCCCTAGGGACATATTCGAATTGGTAATATGGGTCAAATGGGGTCATAGGGTAACCTATGACCCTCTTTGACCTATTAAATGATGACATATGTCTCTACGAGTCCTAGGACACCTACGGACATATTCGAATCGTTCATATGGGTCAAAGGGGGTCGTAGGGTGACCTATGACCCCCTTTGACTTATTAAACGATGACATATGTCCCTAGGGGTCCTAGGACCCCTAGGGACATATTTGAGTCATTCATATGAGTCAAAGGGGGTCATAGGGTGACTTAGGACCCCCTTTGACCCATTAAATGATGACATATGTCCGAAACATATTCAAATGGGTAATATGGGTCAAATGGGGTCATAGGGTACCCTCTTTGACCCATTAAATCACGACATATGTCTCTAGGGGTCCTATGAGCCCTAGGGACATATTCAAATAGTTCATATGGGTGAAAGGGCGTCATAGGGTGACCTATGACCCTCTTGACCCATTAAACGACGATATATGTCTCTAGGGGTCCTAGGACCCCTAGAGACATATGCGAATGGGTAATATGGGTCAAAGGGTGTCATAGGGTGACCTATGACCCTCTTTGACCAATTAAACGATGACTTATGTCTCTAGGGGTCCTAGGACCTCGAGGGACATATTCAAATCGTTCATATGGGTCAAAGGGGGTCATAGGGTGACCTATGACCCCCTTTGACTCATTAAACGACGAAATATGTCCCTATGTGTCCTAGGACCTCTAGGGACATTTGAATCGTTTATATGAGTCAAAGGGGGTCGTAGCATGACCTATGACCCCCTTTGACCCATTAAACGACGACATATGTCCCTAGGGGTCCTAGGACCCCTAGGGACATATTCGAATTTGTAATATGGGTCAAATGGGGTCATAGGGTAAGCTATGACCTTCTTTGATTCGTTAAATGACGACATATGTCCCGAGGGGTCCTAGGACCCCTAGGGACATATTCGAATCGTTCAAATGGGTCAAAGGGGGTCATAAGGTGACCTATGACCCTCTTGACCCATTAAACAACGATATACGTCTCTAGGGGTCCTAAGAACCCTAGGGACATATTCGAATGGGTAATATGGGTAAAAGGGGGTCATAGGGTGACCTATGACCCTCTTTGACCCATTAAACGACAACATATGTCCGTAGGGGTCCTAGGACCCCTAGGGACATATTCGAATGGGTAATATGGGTCAAAGGGGGTCATAGGGTCCCTATGACCCTCTTTGACACACTAAACGAAGACATATGTCCCTAGGGGTCCTAGGACCCCAGGGACATATTCGAATGGTTCATATGGGTCTAAGGGGGTCATAGGGTGACTTATGACCCCCTTTGACCCATTAAACAACGACATATGTCCCTAGGGGTCCTAAGACCCCTAGGAAAATATTTGAATCATTCGTATGAGTCAAAGGGCATCATAGGGTGACCTATGACCCTTTTTGCCCCATTAAATAATGACATATGTCCCTAGGGGTCCTAGGACCCCTTGGGACATATTCGAATTGGTAATATGGGTCAAATGGGGTCATAGGGTAACCTATGGGCCTCTTTGACCCATTAAATGACGAGATATGTCTCTAGGGATCCTAGGACCCCTAGGGACATATTCGAATCGTTCATATGGGTCAAAGGGGGTCATACGGTGACCTATGACCCTCTTGATCCATTAAACGACGATATATGTCTCTAGGGGTTCTAGGACCCCTAGGGACATATTCGAATGGGTAATATGGGTCAAAGGGGGTCATAGGGTGACCTATGACCCTCTTTGACCCATTAAACGACAACATATGTCCCTAGGGGTCCTAGGACCGCTAGGGACATATTCGAATGGGTAATATGGGTCAAACGGGGTCATAGGGTCCCTATGACCCTCTTTGACACATTAAACGAAGACATATGTCCCTAGGGGTCCTAGGACCCCAGGGACATATTCGAATGGTTCATATGGGTCTAAGGGGGTCATAGGGTGACTTATGACCCCTTTTGACCCATTAAACAACGACATATGTCCCTAGGGGTCCTAGGACCCCTAGGGACATATTTGAATCATTCATATGAGTCAAAAAGCATCATAGGGTGACCTATGACCCCTTTTGCCCCATTAAATAATGACATATGTCCCTAGGGGTCCTAGGACCCCTAGGGACATATTCGAATTGGTAATATGGGTCAAATGGGGTCATAGGGTAACCTATGACCCTATTTGACCCATTAAATGATGACATATGTCTCTAAGAGTCCTAGGACCCCTACGGACATATTCGAATCATTCATATGGGTCAAAGGGGGTCGTAGGGTGACCTATGACTCCCTTTGACTTATTAAACGATGACATATGTACCTAGGGGTTCTAGGACCCCTAGAGACATATTTGAATCGTTCATATGAGTCAAAGGGGGTCGTAGGGTGACTTAGGACTCCCTTCGACCCATTAAACGATGACATATGTTCGGAACATATTCGAATGCGTAATATGGGTCAAATGGGGTCATAGGGTACCCTCTTTGACCCATTAAATGACGACATATGTCTCTAGGGGTCCTATGACCCCTAGGGACATATTCTAATAGTTCATATGGGTGAAAGGGCGTCATAGGGTGACCTATGACCCTCTTGACCCATTAAACGATGATATATGTCTCTAGGGGTCCTAGGACCCCTAGAGACATATTCGAATGGGTAATATGGGTCAAAGGGTGTCATAGGGTGACATATGACCCTCTTTGACCAATTAAACGATGACTTATGTCTTTAGGGGTCCTAGGAGCCCTAGGGACATATTTGAATCGTTCATATGGGTCAAAGGGGGTCATAGGGTGACCTATGACCCCCTTTGACTCATTAAACGACGAAATATGTCCCTATGGGTCCTAGGACCTCTAGGGACATTTGAATTGTTTATATGAGTCAAAGGGGGTCGTAGCATGACCTATGACCCCCTTTGACATATTAAACGACGACATATGTCCCTAGGGGTCTTAGGACCCCTAGGGACATATTTGAATTTGTAATATGGGTCAAATGGGGTCATAGGGTAAGCTATGACCTTCTTTGATCCATTAAATGACGACATATCTCCCTAGGGGTCCTAGGACTCCTAGGGACATATTCGAATCGTTCATATGGGTGAAAGGGGGTCATAGGGTGACCTATGACCCTTTTGACCCATTAAACAACGATATACATCTCTAGGGGTCCTAAGAACCCTAGGGACATATTCGAATGGGTAATATGGGTCAAAGGGTGTCATAGGGTGACCTATGACCCTCTTTGACCCATTAAATCATGACATATGTCCCTAGGGGTCCTCGGACCCCAAGGGACATATTCGAATGGGTAATATGGGTCAAAAGGGGTCATAGGTAACCTCTTTGACCCATTAAATGATGACATATGTCGCTAGGGGTCCTAGGACCCTAGGGACATATTTGAATCGTTCATATGGGTCAAAGGGGGTCATAGGGTGACCTATGACACCCGTTGACTCATTAAACGATGACATATGTCCCTAGGTGTCCTAAGACCCCTAAGGACATATTTGAATCGTTCATATGAGTCAAAGGGGGTCGTAGGGTGACCTATGACCCCCTTTGACACATTAAACGACGACATATGTCCCTAGGGGTCCTAGGACCCCGAGGGACATATTCGAATGGGTAATATGGGTCAAATGGGGTCATAGGGTAGCCTATGACCCTCTTTAACCCACTAAATGATGACATATGTCTCTAGAGGTCCTAGGACTCCTAGGGGCATATTCGAGTCGTTCATATGGATCAAAAGGGGTCATCGGGTGACCTATGACCCTCTTGACACATTAAATGACGATATATGTCTCTAGGGGTCCTAGGACGCCTAGGGACATATTTGAATGGGTAATATGGGTCAAAGTGGGTCATAGGGTGACCTATGACCCTCTTTGACCCATTAAACGACGACATATGTCCCTAGGGGTCCTAGGACTCCTAGGGACATATTCAAATGGGTAATATGGGTCAAAGGGGGTCATAGGGTGACCTATGACCCTCTTTGACCCATTAAATAAAGATATATGTCCCTAGTGGTCCTAGGACCCTAGGGACATATTCGAATGGCTCATATGGGTCAAAGGGGCTCATAGGGTGACCTATGACCCCCTTTGACCCATTAAACAACGACATATGTCCCTAGGGGTCCTAAGACCCCTAGGGACATATTTGAATCATTCATATGAGTGAAAAGGGGTCATAGGGTGACGTATGACTCCTTTTGCCCCATTAAACGATGACATATGTCCCTAGGGGTCCTAGGACCCCTAGGGACATATTCGAATGGGTAATATGGGTCAAATGGGGTCATAGGCTAACCTATGACCCTCTTTGACCCATTAAATGATGACATATGTCTCTAGGGGTCCTAGGAACCCTATGGACATATTCGAATCGTTCATATGGGTCAAAGGGGGTCGTAGGGTGACCTATGACCCCCTTTGACTCATTAAATGATGACATATGTCCCTAGGGGTCCTAGGACACCTAGGGATATATTTGAATCGTTCATATGAGTCAAAGGGGGTCGTAGGATGACTTAGGACCCCCTTTGACCCATTAAATGATGACATATGTCCTTAGGGGTCCTAGGACCCCTAGGGACATATTCGAATGGGTAATATGGGTCAAATGGGGTCATAGGGTAACCTATGACCCTCTTTGACCCATTAAATGACGACATATGTCTGTAGGGGTCTTAGGACGCCTAGGGACATATTCAAATCGTTCATATGGGTCAAAGGGGGTCATAGGGTGACCTATGACCCTCTTGACCCATTAAGCGACGATATATGTCTCTAGGGGTCCTAGGACCCCTAGGGACATATTCGAATGGGTATTATGGGTCAAAGGGTGTCATAGGGTGACCAATGATCCTCTTTGACCCATTAAACGATGACATATGTCCCTAGGGGTCCTCGGACCCCAAGGGACATATTCGAATGGGTAATATTGGTCAAATGGGGTCATAGGGTGACCTATGACTCCCTTTGACCCATTAAATGATGACATATGTCCCTAGGGGTCCTAGGACCCTAGGGACATATTCGAATCATTCATATGGGTCAAAGGGGGTCATAAGGTGACTTATGACCCCCTTTGATCCATTAAACGACAACATATGTCCCTAGGGGTCCTAGGACCCCTAGGGACATATTTGAATCGTTCCTATGAGTCAAAGGGGGTCATAGGGTGACCTATTACCCCCTTTGGTGCGTTAAACGAAGACATATGTTCTTAGGGGTCCTACGACCCCTAGGGACATATTCGAATGGGTAATATGGGTCAAATGGGGTCATAGGGTAATCTATGACCGTCTTTGACCCTTTAGATGATGACATATGTCTCTAGGGGTCCTACGACCCCTAGGGACATATTCGAATCGTACATATGGGTCAAAGGGGGTCATAGGGTGACCTATGACCCTCTTGACCCATTGAACGATGATATATGTCTCTAAGGGTCGTAGGACCCCTAGGGACATATTTGAATGGGTAATATGGGTCAAAGGGGGTCATAGGGTGACCTATGACCCTCTTTGACTCATGAAACAACGATATATGTCTCTAGGGGTCCTAGGACCCCTAGGGACATATTTGAATGGGTAATATGGGTCAAATGGGATCATAGGGTAACGTATGACCCTCTTTGACCCATTAAAAGACGACATATGTCTCTAGGGGTCCTAGGACCCCTAGGGACATATTCGAATTGTTCATATGGGTCAAAGGAGGTTGTAGGGTGACCTATGACCCCCTTTAACCCATTAAACGACGACATATGTCCCTAGGGGTCCTAGGACCCCTAGGGACATATTCGAATGGGTAATATGGGTCAAATTTGGTCATAGGGTAACTTATGACCCTCTTCGACCCATTAAATGATGACATATGTCTCTAGGGGTCCTAGGACCCCTAGGGACATATTCGAATCATTCATATGGGTTGACCGATTAAACGATGATATATGTCTCTAGGGGTCCTGGGACACCTAGGGACATATTCGAATAGGTAATATGGGTCGAAGGGGGTCATAGGGTGACCTATGGCCCTCTTTGACCCATTAAACAACGACATATGTCCCTAGGGTTCCTTGGACCCCTACGTACATATTCGAATGGGTAATATGGTTCAAAGGGGGTCATAGAGTGACCTATGACCCTCTTTGACCCATTAAACGAAGACATATGTCCGTAGGGGTCCTAGGACCCTAGGGACATATTCGAATGGTTCATATGGGTCAAAGGGGGTCATAGGTTGATCTATGATCCTCTTTGACCCATTAAACGATGACATATGTCCCTAGGGGTCCTGAGACCCTAGGGACATATTTTAGTCGTTCATATGGGTCAAAGGGGGTCATAGGGTGACCTAT
This sequence comes from Cupressus sempervirens, assembly GCA_028749045.1. Lineage (NCBI taxonomy): Eukaryota > Viridiplantae > Streptophyta > Pinopsida > Cupressales > Cupressaceae > Cupressus > Cupressus sempervirens. Next base: position 758,007,386 of record CM053787.1, read on the forward strand.
GACCCCCTTTGACCCATTAAATGACAACATATGTCCCTAGGGGTCCTAGGACCCCTAGGGACATATTTGAATCGTTCATATGAGTCAAAGGGGGTCATAGGGTGACCTATGACCCCCTTTGATCCATTAAACGATGACCCATGTCCCTAGGAATCCTAGGACCCCTAGGGACATAGTCGAGTCGTTCATATGGGTCAAAGGGGGTCATAGGGTGACCTATGACCCCCTTTGAACCATTAAATGATGACCCTCTGTGTATTATATATTATTATATTAATATGTATAATAATATAATATATATATAACAACGTAATATTTTTATTAAATATAATATATATTATAAATATTAATATATTAATATATATGTTATTAATATATCTATATAATAACGTAATATTTTAGGATATACTATTTATACTATTTTAGGATAATAATTATAATATAAATAAACACTAAATATTAATATTATTATATGTATAGTAATAATAATAATACTATTATAGCTATAATAATAATATATATTAATACTATATATTGTAGCTTAATATAAATAAGCACTATATATTTACACTATTATATCTATATTAATAATATTAATACTATTATAGTTATAATGATAATATTGATACTATAGGTATATTAATACTATTTTATATTAATATTATTGATATTTTATACTAATACTAATATACTATTAACTTAGTTATAAATTAAAGTCGTTTGCCTCCAAATATTTTCATAATATTAATATTATTGTGGCAAAGGAGGGAAACCTTAGCAAGTTTTTCCCCCAAAAGTCCTCTTCCTATATCGGATATCCGATCTTTTATCGGATATCCGATTATAACTGCATCAATTTCAAATATTTGGCTGTCCCTACAGACCCGACAACATTACTTTTTTACCTCTTTTTCCACGGGATTTGTAAAAAGTCGTGTTTTGGGGCCCAACCAATCGAAAACAATTCGGAAATATAACCTTAGGTGTTCGAATTTGTCATATGAATGGGGAGCAGCAGTCGTCGAAAGAATAAACGTAAAAGGAAGATATCCAATGAAGACATTGCAGCATATAGGAAAAAGGACAAAATGAAACACCGAAAAAAAAAGACAAGGTATGCTAAATACCAATCAAGTTGACGATGAATTAATAGAAGGTGAAATCATAGAGTCAGATAATGAAAATGTACAGTTGGGGAATGAAAATGTACCTATTGAAAATGATAATGTGGAAATTGAAAATGTAGAGATTGAAAATTTTGAAGAAGAAATGCCACCAAGTCATAATCCAAATTGCATAATTGACCATGTCGAAGATGACAATGCATAGGAACTTAATGCACAAGAACCTTACATATCTCCTAATTATAACTGACATAAAGGTTCTAAAACACCAAAATGGATAATTGAAATTGATGAAACGATTATGACTAGTTTGGAAGGAAAAAAATCAGAAAGAACCATTCGGTTATGGGCTTCAAGACTATATCAGATGTTTTTCGGCAACAAGACAGTGGTAGAGCAATGCCAGCTTTTCATGCACTTATTAAAGATGCAAAAGATGAGACCTATGCTTTCCAAATTGAAAATTCGTGTCAATAAAAAGTTGGAAAGAAATGCCATTATTGTGAAGAATCTTTTCAGTACTCTCCATAGCACTGGGAAAAATAACAGAGAGAAGGATAATAGAGCTGCTCGAAGGGTTATTACAAACTCTTTGGTAAGTCATCATTTGAGAAAGGGTAGATATATGAGACAAACTTGTATTGATTTGAATCTAAATCATACTACTTTGAGAAGAGCACTTAGTCGACGAGAGAAAATTGATGATCCTCTTCAAAATGAAACATGGGCATTTGGTGGGAGACTTCCATGTTTTGATAAGAAGCTATCCGACGATGTGAAGGAAGAAATTATACAATTTTGGCATTCTAACTCACGAGTATCACCCAATGCTAAAGATGTCTTAAAGTTGAAAATTGGCATCAGAGACCGCACGCCACATCCTAAACACTATTTGGAGGTAAGTCAAACTATGTTGTTCAAACAATTTAGAGAGAGTCATTCAAGTGTTCATATATCACAAAGGGCTTTTGAATCTTTGAAGCCATTTTATTGTGTGCCACTCAAAATTCAAAATACATGTTGTTGCAAATATCATGTTGAGTTTTCTATGCACCATGAACTATTATGCTCCATCCGTTCTACTTTGCATAGTAAAGAAATGTTGGAGGATTGTGGGGCTAGTGGGCTTCCAAAATCATCAAGAGACTTGTTAGGTCAACTCTTATTTCGTAGAGTTGATGGTTGTTCCTTTTATAAAAATGCTTGCTTAAATGAGAAGTGTTCAGAATGTGGTGGCTTATCCAAGTTTGACACATGTTTCCATGAGGGGTGTGAACAAGATCTTGGAAAGACAATAGTGAAAAAAAGGGTCTATGAAATGGTGAAATACACATTGAAGAGTGGGAGTGAGAGCTCTAGATGTAAATTGGTTGGAAAAGATATCAATGTGGCTAATTTTATTTCAGATTTCAAGACAAATCTTTTTTACAAGTATGCAAGACATAGTCACAGGTCTCAGTGGTTGGATCAACAATTTAGAACGTGTAAGGAGACTTTTCCCATTGGCACTATTATATCAGTGGTTGATTTTGCTGAGAACTACACATTGCAACCTCAAAATGAGACACAATCTCAGTATTACAACTCTATTCAGATTGCAATTTTTGTCCACATAACATATAGACATGACCCTGATAGTGCGGAAGATAATCGAAAGATTATTAGAGAGTATCATTTTTATATGAGTGATGATAGATCTCACTCTCACGAGTTTGTGCAACATTGTTTCAAGAATTTTTTTAATTTCTTACACGAGCATGCAATTGCTATGGATAGACATATCATTTGGTCAGATAACTGTACAGGTCAATTCAAGAATACTCACATGTTTTATTGGTTGTGTAGGATGCACGTAGAGAGAGGGGTGCCTCATATTTGGAGTTTTTTTGAGTCCGACCATGGAAAAGGGGAACATGATGGAGCAGGGGCATGTGTGAAGAGAGCTCTAGTTAAGGAGCAACTGAAGATTTCAACAACAGAGCTTCTTGATGCTCGTAGCATTGTTGATTGGTGTAGTTTAGCATTATCATAGAGGGGGACTCTTAATTCAGTGGTACGCAGGTTCTTTTGGTTGGTTGAGGAAGGGTCCATAGGGGATAGATCAGATTGTGCTACAGTGACAAACTCATCAAAAATGCATTCATTTCGGAGCTCTAATTCTAGTACATGGACCATTTGGACACGACAACTAGCTTATTTTTGTCGTACTTGTTTTCAGTGTGATTGGGATCACTGTGAGTCAAGTGAGTGGGTGGACACATGGGCTCCACATTATCTTACTCCATTGTCTATCATACCCTCTATCAAAAATGATGACATGGAAATTTCACTTGAGCATAATCATCTATCAGATCTACTTCAGCCAGGACATGGCTTTGCATTGGTTGCACCACAGGGGAATGATGAGAAATCTGATTATTGGTTAGCACTTTGTGTAAGAGGAAAACAAAAACTTGCACAACCGATCACAGATGAAGATGGATTCATGTATTCTACTGGTTCAGTGGTTGTTGCTGGAACATGGCTGCGGACATACATGCTTAGAAGGAACGGAATTCCTGCATTCGAAGACTATCAGAAGCACAAAGTAATTCTCATATATTCGCATCTTATTATAGCAACAAATGTAAAGTTATTGAAGCATCAAGGAAGACCAAAAGTAAAAGAACTTTTTACTATTGCTAATGCTGATCATGAAGCCTTGTTGGAGACCCTAAAACAGAGAGAGGACCCTATTGGAATACTTGACTAGGTATATATACTTCTTATGTTATTTTCTTCATAATGATTTAATTAATTGATGATTATCTTGTTTAATACAATAAGTTACTAATTTTTGTATGATATTGGAATGTAGGTACATCATGAAGAGTTGGAGGGGGGTGGTATTGGGGAGAATTTCTAAAATTTATGATGTATTATGATGTAAAATGTGTAGTTTTTTTAATATGGTTTTTGTATTTTGGTAGGTTCTTTGTAAGGAATTATAAGAGGAAGATATTGAACAAGTTCTTCCAAATCATATTTGCATGTGATACAAGGCTATAACGACAAGTTTAAGAGCATTTATAACTATATGAAAGATAATTGCATGCGGATATCTTATTACAAATTTGGATTTTTCCTTATTTGACATAAAGCTGACATTATGATTATTAAAACTATTTTTATCAAACTAATCAAATAAGAAAAATCCATAAAGTACGGATGAACAATTAGAATACTTGATTTCTTCCATGTTACAACCAATCATGGCATTTGAAAGCATAAAGAGTCATAATATTGTATAATGTTTTGAAAGACTTTCATATTGAAAAGTTGTATGAAGCACATTTGGGATAAGCCATAAAATCCATGAAAGAAGATAGCATGTAGGATAAGCAATTAAAGCCAATAAGCAAGATAGCACATGCATACTGACATGATATGAAGTTGGATATGAAGGCTATGAGTGGATGAGTCATTAGAGGTATCAACAATCCCATCATAAATGAGATCTTGGATTTTATGTTTCAACACTATGGAATCTTTAGTTTTATGAAATTTTCTTCCATGGAGATTAATTTAAGAATGCCCCATGTGTATGTAAAGGTCTTAAGGGAGATTAATTTAAGAATGCAATATTCTCCTCTAACCTTTTCTCAAGTTTAGAATTGATTTCTATCATGTTCTTAGAGAGATGAAGGTAAGAAAGATTATTTGTCTCTTCTAGCTCTTTGTATTGAACATATAGAAAGAGAGATGACAAGTGAACAAATTTAAGTGTAGTCAATAGATCAAGGAAACCATTTAGTAAAAGAAATTCTTAGTATGCATATCATAGACCATGAAGTTAGAAAATACAAATAGCTCTAAGACCAAAGAGCCATTTTAAGTATGTTCAAGCACTAGAGACATAGAAAATCAAAGTCAATTTATGAAAATCCCCTTAGCAAAAAATGCAAACAAATATTTGCATTTGACATTTTGACATGGTTGAAAAAGTTTGACAATAATTGATAATATTGCAAGCTTGATGTTCAAAAGAATTTTTTTTTCCATGAAAGATAGTGACACATGGAGTAGTCTTCAAACAATCATCCATCATTTGCGGCCACCCCGTACCAAGGAGTCTCCAAGGTGCTCTAAGTGCATTTGGAGGTCGATCTTTCGAGGGTCATAACTCAGAGCTTGTGAGGGCTATTGATGAACTGTCAAATGCTACAGGATGATGATCTTGAGGCCTAAAATAACCTATCTCAGTTTCAAGAGATCACATTCCGTTTGGATTCAGCACAGCGATCTCGCTCGATGCCAAAACTCGCAGTGTGCCTCAGTTCATAGGTGCACCACAGCGTAACTTTGAAACCGCTGATCTTGGCATCGAATCGTCAGTGCCATTAGCTCTGAATGGGCGGGTGAACCCTAGTCACACCCTTGTTCTGGCCACGAAGACCATCCATCATTTGCAGCCACCCCGTACCGAGGAGTCTCCAAGGTGCTCTAAGTGCATTTTGAGGTTGATCTTTTGAGGGTCATAACTCAGAGCTCGTGAGGGCTATCAATGAACTGTCAAATGCTACAGGACGGTGATCCTAAGGCCTAAAATAACCTATCTCATTTTTGAGAGATCACATTCTGTTTGGATTCAGCACAGCGATCTCACTTGATGCCAAAACTCGCAGTGTGCCTCAATTCATAGGTGCACCACAGCGTAACTTTGAAACTGCTGATCTTGGCATCGAATTGTCAGTGCCATTAGCTCCGGATGGGCGGGTGAACCCTAGTCACACCCTTTTTCTAGCCACGAAGACCATCCATCATTTGCGGCCACCCCATACCGAGGAGTCTCCAAGGTGCTCTAAGTGCATTTTGAGGTCGATCTTTCGAGGGTCATAATTCAGAGCTCATGAGGGCTATCGATGAACTATCAAATGCTACAAGATGGTGATCCTGAGGCCTAAAATAACCTATCTCATTTTCAAGAGATCACATTCCATTTGGATTCAGCATAGCGATCTCGCTCGATGCCAAAACTCGCAGTGTGCCTCAGTTCATAGGTGCACCACAGCGTAACTTTGAAACTGCTGATCTTGGCATTAAATCATCAGTTCCATTAGCTCTGGATGGGCGGGTGAACCCTAGTCACACCCTTTTTCTGGCCACAAAGACCATCCATCATTTGCGGCCACCCCGTATCGAGGAGTCTCCAAGGTGCTCTAAGTGCATTTTGAGGTCGATCTTTCGAGGGTCATAACTCAGAGCTCGTGAGGGCTATAGATGAACTGTCAAATGCTATAGGATGGTGATCCCGAGGCCTAAAATAACCTATCTCATTTTTGAGAGATCACATTCCGTTTGGATTAAGCACAGCGATCTCGCTCGATGCCAAAACTTGCAGTGTGCCTTAGTTCATAGGTGCACCACAGTGTAACTCTGAAACTGCTGATCTTGGCATCGAATCGTCAGTGCCATTAGCTCCAGATGGGTGGGTGAACCCTAGTCACACCCTTGTTCTAGCCACAAAGACCATCCATCATTTCCGGCCACCCCGTACCGAGGAGTCTCCAAGGTGCTCTATGTGCATTTTGAGGTCGATCTTTCGAGGGTCATAACTCAGAGCTCGTGAGGGCTATTGATGAACTGTCAAATGCTACAGGACGGTGATCCTGAGGCCTAAAATAACTTATCTCATTTTCAAGAGATCACATTGTGTTTGGATTCAGCACAGCGATCTCGCTCGATGCCAAAACTCGTAGTGTGCCTCAGTTCATAAGTACACCACAGCGTAACTTTGAAACCGCTGATCTTGGCATCGAATCATCAGTGCCATTAGCTTCGAATGGGCGGGTGAACCCTAGTCACACCCTTGTTCTAGCCACGAAGACCATCCATCATTTGCGGCCACCCCGTACCGAGGAGTCTCCAAGGTGCTCTAAGTGCATTTTGAGGTTGATCTTTCGAGGGTCATAATTCAGAGCTCATGAGGGCTATCGATGAACTATCAAATGCTACAAGATGGTGATCCTGAGGCCTAAAATAACCTATCTCATTTTTGAGAGATCACATTCCGTTTGGATTCAGCACAATGATCTCACTCGATGCCAAAACTCGTAGTGTGCCTAAGTTCATAGGTGCACCACAGCGTAACTTTGAAACCGCTGATCTTGGCATCGAATCATCAGTTCCATTAGCTCCAGATGAGCGGCTGAAACCTAGTCACACCTTTGTTCTGGCCATGAAGACCATCCATCATTTGCGGCCACCCCGTACCAAGGAGTCTTCAAGGTGCTCTAAGTGCATTTTGAGGTCGATCCTTCGAGGGTCATAACTTAGAGCTCGTGAGGGCTATTGATGAACCATTAGAGGAGACAAGTTCATAAGGATGGAGTGGCTTAGTGTTTTTGCTAAAATAAGTTAGTGGGAAGGCTTTATTAGAGGGTCTTGGCCAAACTAGTGGGGTGTTTGCAAAAATTTCTTGTTTTATTTCTACTTGGTTTTGTTTTCTTGTTTTGTGCTTGAGTATTGTTATGGGATTGAGACTTACACTCACCCTTGTGGGAAGGGAAGAGAAGTCCAGGGTGAAGGGCTTAAGTTGGGTTCGAAAAATGTATTGAGAACCTTGGAGTATGGGCTCCATTGTATGCCATAACATTTCATATCTTGCTGGGGGTGATAAGGAAAGTATGGTGTAGAAAGGAAGTTTGAGGAGTTACAGCTGATGGTAGTGGGTTTGGAGGAGGAAATGTGGAGGCCCCGAGAGGGCATTAAATGGTTCATTTATGATAGCCCCGAGAGGGCATGAAATTTGGTGAATTATGATAGCCCCGAGAGGGCATGAAAATTGTTTATTGCAAATATGGTTTGGTATGGCAAGTCTCCATTTTAGAACACACCTTCACCCTATGTTTATGGTTCCATCTGTGAAGCCATTGTGAAATAGTCTTGGGGGGAAATTGTTCAAGTTTGAAATGTAATGTTTATGCATTGAAAGATTGTATGTGTATCCCAATTTGAGCCTTGTTCCCTAGCGCGGGGGTGGTCTCTTTGAGGCCTATGGTTGGGTGGAAAGCACCCATGGTCCTTGTTATTTTTTTTTGTTGCATATGCAGATTTGTGTCCAAGGGAGCAATGGAAATGGCTTGGAATGATCATCTTGTAGATTGATGTTGGATGAGAAAACTTGACATTGTGCCCTCATTTGTGAAGGAGGATTCACCAGCTTGTTCATGTTCTCAACGATCATGTTGGACAATGTTCATGCTACTCATTGTGATGGAAGGAGATTGTATCATTGTTACCTAATGTACGTGTAGAAGAAAATATTGATAAGGTTGTATATGCATGTTTCATTTGGAGTTTATATTGTTATGAAAGCATTGGTACGAGTCACAGATTTTCTTTGACATCATTTTTATCATTTGAAAATGTGAAAGAAAGTTTTCTCCTTGTGGTATTGTAAATGACTAGTTGATAATAACAATCCATAGATGTTATGTGATACCATTGATTGTATAAATTTAAAACTTAGTAGATTGCTTACAATCTTGTTGTGCACTCAATAATTTGGTGAGGAAGCAATGTTGATAGATAATGAGGATATAGTAATATACTAATTGTCACATTAATATATATTGTAATGATTAATGAATGTGTGTACATTGGTAATGAGGATAATAAGTAATTCTGATCCCCTTCCCTTACATGCTAGAATCACGACCTAGTCCATATGATACAACTGACAGACCCTAATAGAATATTAGTATCAGAGGCTTGTTAGGATATGAATTACCTCACTAATTTATGAGTGTTGTATTTTGAACTTGCTCGTTTGACTCGTGACGCTAACTTGAACTAGACTGTCATCCAATCTATTTGAAAACCACCTGTGACTAAAATTTTAACACCTTCACACTATTCACATGAGTCTTGAACTCCTATTCAATGATAACCTTGTTTTACAATATGTAATTTCTTATGCAACTTCATAAGCTAAAAAAAAAAAAATTGTTGTGTTTTTACTAGTAAAATTTAGGGCATGACACATGATCCACGATAAATTGAACAATACTAGATACTAAATTAATATGTATATCATTGTGCACATAAATGATAAAAATATATATCAAAATAAATGTATCCATAGACAAAATTTTACACAAATATATATCAAAGATCATGTATCCATAGACAAAGTACTCAAATATATATATATATATATATATATATATATATATATATATATATATATATATATATCAAAATACATAGATCCATATACAAAATGTGGCTGATCCTGCCATCAGAATGTGTATAATATCAATGTTTCTATATAAAATGTGGCATATGCCATCTCAAAATGTCTCATGATGCATCCTACAAAAACTATACTATCCTAGGGTGCTGGTGGATGATCAAAATGCAGCCTCTTCGCTGCAATAGGTGGATCGGATGCCTCCTACATAAACAAAAAAGGAAAACCCAAAGTTAGACTACTAAATTTATATGATTCTACGTATCTAACATTGAATTACTCAAATACATAATGATATTTTCCGTATTGGAGATTAATACTATCAAAATTTCATAATAAATACCTCTCTTGTCGACCTCCTGCGTCGGTCAGGAGTCCTCTCGTATGCCCTCGGCAATGCTGGTACGTCTATGATTGTGGGCTGTATATATTCAAATACCTTTGTCAGATGAATCTACAATTTAAACTATAACATTATAATTCATAGAATGATAAATTTATAACATATTTAATCATGAATTCAAACTACAACTTACTATTGTAGGCTCCTCCTCAGGAGTGAGTGGCCGCGTCATCAAATCTACATAACTGTCCCGTCGAACCTCATGTGCACTAGGAGTCTCCTATGAGATACAAAATAGTAGTTGTTAATATCACGAAAATTAGTTTTGAATTTATTTATGAAGATAATTGATGCAAGAGCATCCCATGCTCATCAGGGGAACATTGAAGATCCAAGGCATTACAGAGGTCATGGAACATCTCTTGAAGTCAATTGGGCAATCCTTGCACCAATTATGGCTCATGGAAGCATACAAAGTTATAATGTTGGACTCATATGTGGAAGAAAGTTGTAATTGGGCATGAGATAGGATTTTAGGATTTCATATGGTAGATGTGTCATTTGATAGGTTCATGTAGGTTGTCATGATCATATCTTGTCATTAGACAAGTCAAAATGTTCTAGAATTGAGTTTTGGGGTTTGAACAAGCAGGCCCTGGTTTTAAAGCCATTTAAAGGAGGGTTTTGAAGTTTGGGTGTTTAGGAGTGTGACCAAGACCTATAATCTTGAAAATCCTTAGTGTGTTGGTCCCTTTGTTGAAGCCTTGGTGTGTCTAATTCCTCCTTGTGTGTCCCAGGGTTGAAAGGTACATAAGTGGTGTCCAGAGATTTCTTGGTGAGGAAAGAAAGAGAATCAGTGAGTTGGCCCTTGGGAAGGAAGAAAACTTGTTGTGAAAATGCCTCCCAAAAATAAAATGGCTAGAGAACTTGAAGAATTGAGCGAAGAGTTGGCAAAAGAGAAAAGAAAGAGGAGAGAACTTGAAGCATCTAGAGTGAGGGAAGAAAGACAGATGAGAAGAGAGAGGCTGAAGCTTATTGCAAGGATAGAATCCTTAGAAAAGGAAAGGCAAGAACCTAGAGGAGAAGAGGTTAGAGGAAGAAATCATGGAGAGAACCATGAAGAAGAAGAGGTTGGTAATGCAAGGCAAGAGCATGAGACAACAGATGATCCTGAAGAAAGGAGATTTATGAGAATCATTAAGGCAGTACAAGGTAATGGTGGGAAGAACCATATTGATTTTCGAATATACCAGGGTAAAATGGATAGTGAAGAAGTGCTAGGGTGGATAGAGGCCCTTGAGAACTACTTTGATCTTGAAGACATAGAGGCAGATAAGAAGGTAAAAGTAGCAACAACAAGACTGAGAGGAACATCACTCACTTGGTGGACTAGTGTTCAGAATGAGAGAGAGGAAAGGTGGTGCAGGGCACCTAACCTATGTGGCAGGGGGGAACAAGTATCTCTGTTGCCGAACACCTTGCCACTCCATGAAAGCGAGGATTCAAGTAGATTAGGAAGTTGGAATAAAGGTTTGGTCCATATTTTACAAGTTGGTCTATGTTTTTTAATAAAGGCACATGTAAGGCCCACAAGAATTTTGGTGTGGTTATAAACCAAGTGACTCCATGGGACCAAAAGGCCTTAGAATAGGGTATTTAGAGTCTAAACAGTATTAGCAAAAAGTGGTTGTTTGTTTGTTTTATGGTTGGGAACGCCTATATGGTTGTTCCAATGGTCATGTAGACCTTTATATATGTCATATGTGATCTCAGTTGAAAGGGGGAGATTAGAGTGTACGGTGGTTTGGAGAAAAAATAATAAAAACTTCAATTTTCTGGAAATTTACTTAGTTGCATTTAATAAATCCATATGACCAATTTTGAGTCAATGGAATAGTTTAGAAAGTTAGGGAATGCATAAAAACTATAGTTTGAAATTTGAATTTCAAATTCAAATGGTCATATTATTTTTGGAGGGAAAGTAGTAATTTGGTATTTGTTTGATTAAATAAACCTTTGTAACCAACTTGGTCGGTTGGACAAGTGCATATAAGCCTATTTAAGTTGTAATGAACATATGCAAGACATGAATCATTATTGGTACGGAAAAAATCATAGAAATTGTATAGAACAACAATCATACTTTCCTCTGCATCAATTAAAAAAATAAAAAATAAATGATACTTATACATACAATGGGGCTCTCTGTGCGAATGAAAATCCCTGTTGATCTAGGATGCTGAATCTGTACAGGCTCATCGCCAGTAGCCACACCCTATATACAATAAATAATGTAATTAAATGAGATTACCACAAACATTTTAAAAGAATGCATCAATATTTAATCAGTTAGAAAACATCTAATTACCTTTCCTTTGTCAATGCATGCTGGCTCACCCCCCGCACTTTGTCCCCCCGGGGCAGGTGGTATCTGCAAGATAAAAGAAAGATTAGCAACCATATATGCTACAATATCAAATAGAAAAAAGAAATGCGAACACAACATAATTTACCGTAGATGTCTCAAGGCCAAATGAAATGGCCGAGAGTGTAGCATCATCTATCTGTCTGAGCTCCTCCTCGGTCATCAACTAAACATGAATGAAGATCACATACATGTAAAAGTCAGTATGGCTTAAAAATTAAAATTACTCTATTATAAAAATTAACTTTAAATCACATATGTCATAACAAAAAAATGTATACACGTACTGACACCGAAGGAGTTCATGCCTCTACATTCCCCTCCTCTCTCGCATCAAGGTCTGTAGCCTCTGCACGTGCGTCTGGTGTATCCTTGTCTAATACAAAATGATACTCAGGAAGATCACCTATGGGACCCAGGCAAATATTCTTGCATGTAATGCAAGTGTGAGGCACACAAACGTGTGATGAGCTAGCCGATGATGAACTTGCACCAACATCATCAACACGAGGAGGCAAGACTGACCTAGCCTGAGATATCATTAGGCTACTCAACCTATGAATGGCTCTAATGGTCTGAGAGCTAGCCTCTGCCATAATATCTGGATGCTGAACTCGAGGAGGGGGGGAGATATCAGGGGGGGGACAAAAGTGCCAAGTTTCTTCTGCTAGGAAGAGGGTCTATCCTGAGGAGCTCCTAGTCCTAAGCCCATGTTGGGCTTCATGCTCCAATAGTTCACTTTAAGTTTCAACACAAATTTTGTATATAATTTTTTAAGGAAATAAAATGGTATGTCTAAATTGCCATGTGGAGGGATATCAAAGACCATCCACCAACGGTCCCAAAAATTTGCACGTATGGCGTCATTTGTGCACCATTTAATCGATAGTTTGGTTTTTTTTGGGTCAACTGGTATACCCATTTTTGGGTTAGCAAAAAGGCTTTCCAAATCATCTTTGGTTATGTTGAGGGCTGTGACCTCATCATAATCCAAACCATCATCAAACATCTGGTGCATTTTATCATGCCAACGAAGAGCGACATTTTGTTGGTTTGTAAGAGTTTCAATGTTATCCACTATGGTGTTTAACGTGGATAACATAGGAGCCAGTGCAGGTACATTATTGTATGTTCTATGCAAACCTCTCAACTCAGTGAGATTTTCATTTATCAAATCCTCGATTCAAGGAGGGTTTTGAGGAGGTAGAGGATCATTTGGTGGACGGTTTTGTGGGGATATTGGATCGTTTGGTGGTGGGTTGTGAGGAATATTATTCCCTGCCTCAGTGTCATCATTTTGATTAGCCATTCCTATTGAATTGCAAAACGTAATATATATTAAAAACAAATCTAAATTTTAACTATTTTTGTCAAAAAAAACCCTAGATTCAACTAAAACAAACAAAATCTTGTTAAAATCTATTAAATTTAGGTTAAAAATGAGTCAAGGAGGGGGGGGGGGGGGGGGGGGACATACCTGATATCTGATATCCGATTTGCTATTTGATATCCGATTTATTATCTGATATCTGATCTGACTGGCCCAAATTTGCGTAAAAATAAGGGCCGCGGGTCTGTGATTTTGTGTTTAATCCATGCACAGGTATCAGATATCCGATATTATAATATATATAATATAACATATATATTACATTTTATATATTTTTATATTATATTTTATATTTATTATATTAATTTACTATATATTATAATATAAAATATTATTATTATACTATATTATTATAATTTATAATATATTATACTTTTTTATTATATATTATATTATAAGATATTACTTTTTATTATTATATTATATTATATATATATATATATTATATTACATTACTATATATTATAATATATGAAATATTATATTATATTATTATAATATAATATGTTATTATAATATTATTATTATAGTATAATATTATACGATTATAATATAATAATAATATTATTATTATATTATAGTATAATAATTATTATAATAATAATATTATTATATTATAGTATAATAATAATTATAATAATATTATTATATTATAGTATAATAATTATTATAATATTATTATTATTATATTATAGTATAATAATTATTATAATAATAATATTAAATAATAATAATAATATTATAATATAATAGTATGATATATTATTTAATAATATTATTATTATTTTATATCAATAATAATAATATTAAATAATATATCATACTATTATATGATTTTAATTATTAGTCGGATATTGGATTTAAAATTGGATATCTGATATAAAATCGGATATCCGATATGATATCGGATATCTGATATGATATCGGATATCTGATAAGGCTCGGCTTAACCTTCCAAGTTTGGTTCCTGGATAGGTAAAAAGAAGTCAGAGCGGATTTTGAAGCGCTTTTAGGCGTCTTCAAACTCTTTTTTTTTCACATCGCCACTTTTTGGCACACCATGATCCTGCACATACCCCAATTGATTATTTGTAATATTTTTCACATCAATTGATCTTTCTTCAAGTCTGATAGCCAATTTTTTTTTGTCTTCTTTAGATTTTGTCTTTTGTTAAGTCACTCCAAAAAGTCTTACTAATTCAATTCTCTATTCTCTTTTGAGTTCTTTGCCTTATTTACCTAGAATGATGTTCTTCTCCAATAGATATGCTATGGTTGCATCACTATCACTACTATTTCCACTGTCAACAAATTTCTTGACATCAACTTCCTTATATACTATGTCATTTTGGTAAATGACAATATTTTTCCTTTTCTTTAAGGATTTTCTTAACTCTTTTTTTGCTCTTTCAAGTTGCTACAATATGATCTAGATTTCAATCATTTGGTTCTCAGTGATCTTTCCCAATTTGTATTCCTCCATTTACAAGTTTTGATCCCATTGAGCTATTAGACTTATTTTCAAGAGAACTAAGCTCTGATACCAATTGTTGGAAGTCTTATTGGGAAACAAGATACTAAGAGTGGGGGGGTGATTTAGGATCTATAAAAATTTTCACTAATATAACAATTAACTTTATTCACACCTAATCCATCTCATATCATAGATCTCATACCATATAATCATAAACTTATAATGCAAAAATAAAATATACCTAGGAATAACATCCATGAAACCATAAACACATAACAAAAAAAAATTGGTAAGCTAGAAACACTTCAAGATGAAGGTAAAACTGGGTAGGGATGAAACCCACAAATCTTTACTACTACAACAACAAATTTTTCCTATTAGGGCTACAATTTGATAACTTCTAATGATCTACCCTTTAAGGGGTCTTCACTATTGAAATATTTTAAGACTATTGGGTCTTACCTTGATTAAAGGATTTTTATCTTACTATGAAGTAAGGAATCTGTTAGGAGATTTCAATAGGTCTATTAAAACCACTCTGTTATGATATTTTCCCTCACTCAATCTACCAAAATTGATTTGGTACCTAATCCTTCCATATTCTCTAGAATTTGTTTACAGATCTCATCTCTTCAATATCTCAAACTAATCTCCTTGTTTAATATTCTTTGTTTTGTCCTTCATTTCTCTAGTTTCTCTATCTGATCTCCTATCTAAATTAGCCTCATTTTCTCTATACTTAGCTTATTCACTCCTTCATATTTTCTTCTACTCACCATAATCATCTTAGGGTTAGAACCCTTCTTAAATAGATAATCATAGAAATTTCTAGATCATAATCATCGATCCATATTTCACCCTTTTGATTTTTTGATTGGTTAATCTTCCTTTCTTCGGACTAATACCTCATGATAAAATGCTAAATCTTCTCCTTAATGTTGGAATTCATTAGAATAATTGAAGCGGGGGTGGGGGGGTTGAGCTAGTTATCCAAGGTCCAAATGTACAAATAAAACTTTTCAATGCTAAGTAAACCCATATCCATAGAACCTTATTTGGCATGCATCCATTAGATTATATGATACTTAAACTTGGTATGTGTCCTCGGTCAAAACAACTTTGCAAAAATGTAAACATGAAACATAACATATTCAATAACACCTTTGACAAAAGGATTTTACATGGAAACTCAATTTGGGAAAAACCACCAGTAACATGCTACTAATTCTCACTCTTCTAAAGTGATGCCCTATGAAAGGCCAACCGTGTTAAATGTTACAATACACAATATTAAATGTGACATGGTTAAAGTATTTCAATCACCCTATTCGGAGTGAGCCTTGTTAGAGGACTTTAGAACATTCACTTAGAATGTAACCTAGTTAAAGGATTTACAAATGACTGTTACATTAACCTTAATCCTAAGGATTTACCCTAGACTAATACAATGATTAGAAAGTAACAATAAGGTTTGATCTAATAACAAATTACAACTCAGTTGAAGATTATAGATCTTTGATTCAATCCTTTATTCTGCTTGGCTTTCACACACTCAAGCTCTGAAAGATTATTTATCCTTCAAGAATTCATACACTTAAGCCTTCTTTCTTTGGATGCCCTTTGTAGTCTCTTTTGTTTGGCTACTAAATGAAGCAATATCCTAGACTCCTTGTCTTCCTTAGGTTCTTACACATAAAAACCTTTTCTTTTGACCAACTCTCTCTATACTTAGAGATTTGAGATCTTTTGTCAGTTAACCACAATCGTCCATTTTAGGGTTAGGTATGATTAGGTATGATACAATGAATCTATCCACTTTTCCATTTAGTTCCTCTAGAAACTTCTTCTTTAATCTTCCTTGAATTTTGTGCCACTAGCTCATCATAGTTTTCTTTCATGCACACTTCACACAATTCAAGAAAAAAATAGTCCACTTAGATTCATCAAATATATGATGTAACATGAATACTAGCACTCAACATCAATATGATGTCACTCAACTTCCACACTATTCTTCCAGTAGTTTACTTGGTGAACACTAAAGTTTACTGATACTCAACATCAACTAAACTTTACTCAAGTTATACTATATTCACTTGGCATATACTGAATCTTCACTTGAATTGGCTCCAATTAATTTTTTGCTCATCTTGCACTAACTTTGCTCAACACCTACTATGCACTCGGCCTTGCTTGGCTGACACAAGTCTTCTTAATTGTTCCTCTAGACTTAATCAATGTATTTAACCTTTGCTGCCTTAAGTAGATAAATAATACACTATATCATCACTGTCTTAACTAATCTTTGTACTCTTTTTTCATACCATAAATCAACCTTTTGTCTAGGTGCTCTTCTTATCTCATTTGATCAAATCCTCTTCATCAATAAAACAAATGATTGTACTCACATCAAATAAGTAGTTGTCTTACCAAAAAGTAGTAGTTTTGACATCACTGACAAAACAATGATTATACCATTATAGGTTCTTCACTTCAAAATAATCTCATATCAACAACCTCCCTCTTTGGCATTGATCAAAAGCCAATATCAACAACAGTACCTAATGGAAAATAATTCCTTGAATTGAAATATCTCCCTCTATCAACAACTTTCATCTTCTATATAGGCTACAATATTACAAAATCTTGTTCTAATCAAAAAACAAACAACTCTTCTTTCTAACTCCCTCTTACTAGATAGATGTATTTCTTTTAGTAATTTCTCCCTCTTTAGTAACTATCAGGTACACTATCTCTCTCTGAGTAGAAATTTCATATTTCTTTCTCCTTCTAAAGTACTTCTCCCTCTCTTTGGTATTCTTTATTTCTCTCTCTTTGAAAACAATGCCAAAGACTTTTCATCTCAACACGTAGATGTTAATAATTTCATTTCCTGCCTCTGTCACCTAACTTGTGACTGATCTTCTATTCTAGCTTTGTGATTACTTTAGGTAGCTCCTAAAGTAATATCCACTGCATCAAGTTGTAAGATACAACATTCAATTTGGTTGATGTAGGGCACTACTCATGCTTCTTCAGTAGCTTTGGATAGGGGTATCACTCCTAGTTTACCTCCTAGATACTCATGAGAATCATTAGGTAAAGCTTTTGTGAAGACATCAACTATCTTCTCTTTTGTATTCACATATTTCATCCTCACTTCTTTGTCTTGAACTAACTCTCTCAAGTAATGATACTTGATTGAAATGTGCTTAGTCTTTGTGTGCATCATAGGGTTCTTTGATATATTTATAGAACTTGTATTATCACAATAGAGTATCATAGGTTCAATGATTTCTTTTTTGATACCTTTGAGTAGCTGTTTGATCCATACAATGTTTGTGCAATTTACTACAACAAACACATATTTAGCTTCAGTAGTAGATTGAGATATCCAATTTTGTTTCCTGTTGGTCCAAGTGACCTAAGAAAAATGCTCCTCCACTTGTATTATTTTTGTCATCAATGTTACTAGCCCAATCAACATCAATGTAGGCTCTCAACTCAATCTTCTCATTTTTCTTGTAGTATAGACCATAGTCTTCTATTCCTTTCAAATATCACATTATTCTCTTAACAACCATCAAATGATTCTCCTTAGGATTAGCAAAGAATCTTATAACAATCCCAGTAAATAATGCAATGTTAGGTCTGCTATGTACTACATATTGCAATTTTCCAATCATAGACTTATAAAATGTTTGATTCACATCAAATAAATCATCATTGTTTGACAACTTGTGTCATGTCAACATAGGTGTGCTAATTGGTTTTAAATTTTCCAATCGAAAAGTTTTCAATATTTCCTTCACATACTTAGGCTGAGTGATGCATATATCATATTTTACTTGATATACTTGCAAAACAACAAAGAATTTGATCTCTCCAAACATAGACATCTAAAATTCTTTCATCATTTCATTTGCAAATGCCTTACATAATCCATCTTGACATCCAAATATGATAGAATCAACACAAATTTCAGCTAGTAAAATATCTTTACCTCCTTCTATCTTCAAATATATTGTTGTTATCATCAGTCCTCTCAAATATAATATTCACAAGATAGTTGTGAAGCCTTTCATACCATGCTCTTGGGGCTTGATTTAAACCATATAAAGCTTTGTGTATTTTGCATACCATCTTCTTGTTGTTAGCATAAACAAAAATTTTTGGTTTTTCTATATAGACCTCTTCTTTTAATATACCATTCATAAATGTTGACTTCACATCCATCTAATAAACATTGAAACCTTTGTGTGTAGAGCAAGCAATTAGAGTTCTAACTCCTTCAAATCTTGCAACAAGGGGACAAGTTTCTCCATGTTCTATTCCTTCTTCTTGTGCATACCCCTTGCAAACTAATCTTGTCTTATTTATTGTGACTTCACCATTTTCATCTAAGTTGTTTCTAGGAACTAAAGTCCATGTCAATATCTAGTCTAGCAACTAGAGTCCATGTCTTGTTCTTCTCAATATGCTCAATCTCTTCTTTCATGGTTTTTCTCTATACCTCATTTTCCAAGCCATCTTTCATTGACATAGGCTTATTCATGATCAACAAAAATGTATCACTTATTTGCGTATTCATTGTCATTGGTCTAGCATCTTTATCTCCAAATTTTTTTTTAGCAAGGTGTTGACCATAGAGTTAAGAGAATTTCCTACTAAGACAAGAAAGAGTGTCTACACTGAAGACTTTACAATTTTCATGATGACTTTACAAGAGGAAGCTAGGAACAATTTGGAAGACAATAATTAGAAATATAAAGAGAGAGTTGATAAAAGGAAGAGGTACAAATATTTTGAAGTTGGTGATGAGGTTATGATTCATTTGAAGAAGAACAAATTTCTAGTTGGTACCTATAGCAAGTTGGAAATGAAGAAGTTTGACAATGGAAATGCATATGAAGTAGAATTACTAGAGGATATGGATATATGACCTATATTCAACATTGTAGGCATCTTTGAGTACTATGAATCAGAAGATGAGAATGGTATTATCCTAGATTATTATAGAAAGCAGAGGGAAGACATTGAAAATATTTTGAACAATAGAGTAAGAAAGAGTACCAAAGGAAAGGAATACATGGAATACCTAGTTTAGTGGAAAGACAAACCTATCGAAGATAGTTCATGGATTACAAAAGTGGAGTTAGATCTTTATGATTCAAGTCAAAATATGAGAAGTTCTAGATGTAACATCAATTCTTTTTTAACCCTAGGTGTTTGGTGTAGGAGCATATTGGGTTTTTGAGAAATCTTGCATCAACAAAAAATATATCTTGTTTTATGTTATAGTCTATTGTTTGTGATGTAGCCAATGCTGTTGTTGGTGTCGTGGTTTGTGTGGTTAACATGTTGAGGAAGACCTATCCTTGATTCTCCTTCAAAGAGTACAAGCTTTGGTCTTTTTTTTTTCTCATGTTATGAACCATTCTTTTTTTTCTTTTTTTTTGTGTGTTTCTTTCTAGCAAGGTGTATTGTTTCTTTTGGTGTAGTTTCATATGTTAACATGACATGTTGTAAAGTTAGGAGCTGAATTCTAGAACATGTGTGGATCAGCCTTCGAGTGCACAATGCCTTATGTTTCATTGAGAGTCAATTTTGGTTTACTCTTCCTTGGTTGGACCTATAATGAAATTCAATGCTTGACTAGCTGACTCGTGGCTTAGTTGGTTATATAAGAAACTTGGTTAGAGATAGACGAGGAAGAAGATGATGATATGAGATATTGAGAAGCAAGATAGGATGTGAAATTGAATTCTAACTTCGTAATTTCATTTTATATGGCCAAAACTTAGATGTCCTCACAACCGGGCATGTTGACAAATTTCTTTTAATTATTACATTAGTGTGGGTACCAATTGCCTAGCATTATATGTAATGTCTTAGGACTATTTTTTATTTACCTTTCAAATAATATGAGCTTTATATTTTTCTATCTCATATCCTTTCCAATGTTATATATATATATATATATATATATATATATATAGAGAGAGAGAGAGAGAGAGAGAGAGAGAGAGAGAGAGAGAGAGAGAGAGTCATGTTCTTTCATTTATTAATATCAATTATATTAGTAAGGTAATTATATATGATTATATATTGTATTAATTAAAATAATCATTTTCCTTGTAATTAATAATAGTATTCTAATTTTACAATATAATTAAGATGTAATTATCAATATATGATAAATATGCATATATATTAATTATTTATATTCAATAGTATGCTATTTTAAATATGTAATTATATATATATATATATATATATATACATATATATGTATACATATATATACATACATACATACATACATACATACATATATATGTATACATATGTATACATATATCTATACATATGTATATGTATATATATGTATACATATATACACATATACATATGTATAGATATATGTATACATATATATGTGTATATATGTGTGTGTGTGTATATATATACATATACATATGTATAGATATATATGTATATACATATATATATGTATACATATGTATACATATAATATATATATGTGTATATATATATGTATAGCTATACATATGTATATATATATATACATATGTATATATATATATATATATGTATATACATATGTATATATATATATATGTATACATATATATATGTATATATACATATATATAGATGTATATGTATACATATATACATATGTATATATGTATATATATACATATATACATATATATATGTATATATATAAGTATATGTATGTATGCATGTGTGTGTGTGTGTGCACGTGTGTGTATATATACATTTATATATTATATATACATGTATAGTTATGTGATAATATATATGATATATAATAACTTATATTTTTAATTTATATACATTATTAACCATTTTAATATTATAAACTTTATATAACACTTATTTATTATTAAATTATACGTCAAAATGGGGATATCACAGTCCTTCCCTCTTGAATTTTCTTGTCCTCAAGCAAAATCATTCATACACAAGATCCTTCATATATACAAAATATATTTGCATACAAAAGGCCTAAAAGATTTGTGGGATATACATCTTAATGAATGAAAACATGAAGTATAATGATGTAGATAGATGAAGACACAAAGCATACACGATGCAAATAGATGAAGATGCAAAGTATACACGATGATGCAATTCCTTGATTGTGAACCTACTACCACCAAATCATTAGTACACATTCATATACCTATAATGTCCCTTTTTAGGATTTCCTTATATTAATCCCTTGACAAGGTATTTATAATATCAATTTAGAGAATATACAAAAAATTGATCTTATAGTGATTTATCAATCAAAAGTATAATTAATTATTTAATATATTTCTAATAGTATTAATTTATCATTTCCTGAGTATGGGAGGAGAAACTATAATAAGGTGCCCCTTTATCCAATCATGAGCCTCATCATTCCCCCTTATTATTGTTATCTCTCTTATCATCATCTCGAAGATATTGCCTTTGTATGATGTACCCTGGGCTCACTCCAATGCAGGCCTTACCTAGTATGCTTGTATGATGTAGCCTAATGCTCATTCCACTATAATTCTTAAGTAGTACCTTTGTATGGTGTCACCCAACCCATTCCACCACTAGCCTTATCTTATCTTGGAAAATGATGATCTAATTAAATTTAAGATAATTCTTTATTATACATAATGACCAAGTCTCCAATTTGAATTATTAAAATCATAGAGAATCTAGTTATTAATGAATAATTTCATATACATATATATTTAATTTTATTTATTTCATAAATAAATATATTTATAATTAATAATCTATAATCATGAAAAAATGATTTCATAATTTAAATGAGAGTATGTAATTCTCTAATATGTTAACAATATATTTATATTCATTTCTTTAAAATATATCATTAATTTTTTATTAATAAAAGCATCAATTAGTGGGTGTGGACCCAAAGCACAATCGGACCTCTAGATATGAGTAACAAAACATTACCAATGCCTAGTAATGAAAGATGCCATAAGATCAGATCTTCCTCTATCAAAGAAAAAGGTCCACAAGTGATTGATCCACCAACCAGGGTCAGTGTTGTCACTGAAAATCTTGGGACAAGTGCCCACAATAACTTTAGACTTAAACCAAAAACAACAATGAAGGGCCAAAGTCTGCCCTTTAAAATTTCTAGCAATCATTTGATCATAGGGGGAAAAAAAAACTAAACATCATCAACACAAAAAAGAGATAAACTTAGGCCATTCACACCTATAAAAATCATAAACAAAAATATAGGACCAAACAAGACTATACCTCCAACCTTGGCAAACACAAAACATAACTTCCAACCATGGGTCTAGGAAAAGGTCAACATCCAACTTTGGAAAATGTATTCAAA
This sequence comes from Cupressus sempervirens, assembly GCA_028749045.1. Classification (NCBI taxonomy): domain Eukaryota; kingdom Viridiplantae; phylum Streptophyta; class Pinopsida; order Cupressales; family Cupressaceae; genus Cupressus; species Cupressus sempervirens. The sequence continues at coordinate 758,030,782 of CM053787.1, forward strand.
AGTCTTCCAAGCCCCCAAAAAATCCCACATAATAATGGAAATGAGAGGATCAGTGAGGAGGAAGACCAACTCCAAGAGGTAAGAGTTGCTCCCCCTTCTTGTGCTAACCAAGCTACTAAAAGTAGCACAAGTACACAATATTTAGATGAGAGTCTCCTTTGCTTCCTATTGCCTAAAAAGGATCTCCACCTCCATAGGTGTTGTGAATATAGAAGTAAAGAGGAAGACCAAAGTTACCCTCAAAAGAAGTAACACCCATCTCTACACCAAAGTATGTATCTGCAGAGCCATACCATCTTCACCATGTGAAGTATAATGTTCAAATACACTTTGACCATCATGATCTCTTACAAAATGAAAGGGATATCTGCCAACAATAGAAGGAGATTAGCTTTTCAACCTATTCAAAACCACTTTCCCCCAACAAAAATCTACCTCCAAAAGCTTTGCCCACACCTCAATAAGGTTCTCCACCTCAATAGGATGTAGGAAAGTGAAGGAGAAGACTAGAGGACATCTCCACCAAAGAAAAAGTGTTTTTGAAGGGAGGAGAGATCTGAACCATCTATTAAAGGTAAATAACCCCTCCATCTTGAAACATAGTTCTCCAAAAAAGGAAGACCCCTAAAGGCCTCCATAAACCACCACAATCCTCGCATAGTAGAGTTTTGGGTAGGGATAATCCTCACATAGAAAGCTCTAGAGAAAGAAGAGACAATAGGGCCAACAAGCACCAATTTACAGCACTAGAGGCCACTAACAGATCCTAGGAAAGGAAAGATAATAGAGTAAAAAAAACCAATATGCTACACCAGAGATCACAAATGCATCTTAGGAAAGCATAGGGAGTTGGGAGAACAACCCCCAATCTGTTGCAACAGAGATCACCAATGCATCTAGAGTGAGCATAGACAACATGGTGAAAAACCCTCAAACTATTGCTCCATATACCACCTACCCAACAATGAAGACACCAAAAAGATCAATTTTGGTCTACGACTTTACCATAATCTACCTACAAAAAACCACAACCACTCTAAAGCCTAGTACAAATTTGCCTAGCACAACCTAACTCCAAAAGTTCATCACAAATTTTCCCAACACAACCACAATCCAAGCTCTTGACGTAGATCTACCCTACACCAATTTGTCAAGAACATCCCAAGGCCCCAAAAGGAAGATGGAAGCATTCCCCATCATCATCATCTTCATTATCCTCCCCTTGGCTGCCATCATTTCTCATTTGAAAACCCTAGCACTACCAGCTTCACCGACTTCCATCACATTTGTAAATTAGTCACATTAAAATGTTTCATACATTATTATGACTAATATTTCATTTATTTATCAATTTTTCTAATCTTAAATAAATATATTAATTATATCTTATCTTATCCTTTCTATTCATAAACAAATATTAATGAAAAATTAAAAATATGTTTCAAATTAAGAACAACATACTTCTACATACCTGAAATGACGATGAAGGTTCTCCCTCCCAAAATTTATCTTATTTTTCCACTTTCTATGTAGATATTCCGCAATTCCTTTTGTTGATACTATTTTTTTTTAAGACTTCTTGACCAACTCAAATTCCATAGCTCAAGAGTTCCTCTAAAGGCTCAAATAATAATTTCTCCCTCTATATTTAATACGATCTTGTATTTAAATCTTTCCCACATAACTTCTTATTCTCATTATGATCTCTCTTATATTTTTTTCAGTAGTTCTTCCATATATTATATTATATTTATTGCATTCGTGATGGAGAAGACTTGAATTTTCATGCATTGAAGCAATAGGTTAAGGTGTTTACTAGCCTTTATCAATATCGTGGTCCCCACTTATTGCTTGCTTTATTCTTCTTGGTGACTTGGTTTGTTTATATACCTTTATTTAAACTCGATATATTTCCCTTTGGGTCCATTTGGCTATGGGAATATAAAAATGGGAATAGGAATACTTATTGTCGAATAGAAAATGGGGTTACATATTCCTATTTTTGTTTGGTTCACTGAGAATTTGATGCAAAATTCATGGACTCAAAAATTTATGTTTTCTCAAATAAAAATAATTGGAATAGGAATATGTATTCCTATTCCACCTATTTAGCTGGAATAGAAAATGCTCATTTTTGGGCCAAAATTGGAATATGTATTCCAATTTTATTCCTATTCCAATTCTGATTTGGTGCATCCAAAACAAGAATTAAAATTTTCAAGAATATAAAAATGCCTATTCCACTTGTATTTGCATTTCCAAATGGGCCCTTTGTGTTTTTGTTTCACCCTTTTTATACTTTTCCGCTGACTAATTGGTTGTGCTCAGACTAGGCTCCTTTGATCATAATTCTTAGGGTTTTTTTGGCTACTGGAATATAAAAATGGGAATAGGAATACTTATTCCTGAATAGAAAATGGGGCTATGTATTCATATTCTTGTTTGGTTCACCCAGAATTTGATACAGAATTCACAGACTCAAAAAATTATGTTTTCTAAAATTTAAAAAATTGGAATAGGAATAGGTATTCCTATTCCACCAATTTAGGTGGAATAGAAAATCCTCAATTTTGAGCCAAAATTGAAATACATATTCCAATTTTATTCCTATTCCAATTATGATTTGCTGCATCCAAATAGAGAATTCAAATTTTTAAGAATATACATATGCCTATTCCAGATGTATTCCCATTGCCAAACGGGCCCTTAGTGACTTCTAAGTAAAATGTTTTATGATTGTCATCCTCTCTACCCTATTTAGGTTGTGCAATCTGCATTGTTGTTAGTCCATATCATAGGATGGTTAAGGCCTAGTTATAGTTCATTCCAACCCATATAACATATATTGATGTAACATTATTTCTAAAATGATATGATCTATATTCATTATGTATTCTAGTCTAATTGTTTGTCAATGTAATTTGTCTACCAACATATTTGCTATGCATAGTTGATAACATTAATTTCAAATTTTATGAAGTCTCCAAAAAGAGTCAACTCACACAATGGTTCTCTAAACATAGATTGGAGTTTTGGTGATTTTCTTCATGTTTGTATTTCACTAAATATTCAAATTTGATCACTTCTAAAATAAATATTCTGAGGAGTGTGATTTATGTTCCTCTATAACTCGAATCATAGTCAAATGAGGGTTTTAATATTTTTAAAAATTCTTGTAATCCTCGTAATTTGATATAAAAATGATTTTTTGTTTCATTGTATAATTTCTTATTTTTTAACAAATTCTACGCGATGGCAAGATTGAAACTCTGATACCACTTGTAATGTCATGTTTCAGGACTATTATTATTTATTGGCCTTTCAATTTGTATGAGCATTATATTTATATACATTATGGATCATTTTAATATTATAAACTTTACATAATACTTATTTATTATTAAATTATATTTCAAAATGGAGATATCACATTATATATATCGATGTAGTTCCATAGTTTTCTTGTGTTATCTATATTCCTTTCGTGTGTAACTTTGAGCATATCTTGTTGGATGTTTAACCCTGGGGTCCCATGGGGGGGGGCTTGGGCTCTATATTTAAGGAGCTGGAGGTCCCATGATAATATTTTGGGGGGGCTAAAGCTTAATTTTGAATCTTTTCCTATTAACTAGGAGCCCCTACTTTTTAGTTGAGCGGATACAAAAGAGGGGGGCGCTGGAAATAGCCCCTACTGTTTAGGGAAGAATTCTGCCACTTGGCAAGAACCTACCCTTCATTTTCCCTCCAAATTGAAATCATCCTACCAAAAATTCTAAAAACAACAATTTATATTTTTAATATTTTCTTCAATTTAGGAGCTAATTTTTTAAAGCAAATTTAAATGTCATACCCATGAGACCGCTCCTCTTTAAATGTTCCTATAAAAGCTCAGCAACACCTGTTCTATTTTTAAGCAAGCGGGTGCCCATGGGACCCCAGCCTAAGTTTGAGTGTTTATGCTTGAATATACTTGCCCATTCCCCACCTCTTTCCATCCCATCCCCCTAAGTAGTAGAGTTTGACAATAGTTATATATGGATTGTCCACTTCATATAAGAATCCCTATGCATAATTATATGAACATACTCTTCCACAGTGCACTTTTAAAATATGTAAGCATTTGAATAATTTTCCACAGCAATTATTTAAATAAAATAAAAACTTATCCATAATAGACAATGCGAGTTCTAAACATACCGTGGAGTTTGTATATTCTAAATATGAAAAATTTTAGCCCATAAAAATGTCGTATCCATACTTCAAGACCCCTTTGAGCTTAATTACACTTGTGATATAGACATCAATGTATGATCCTATACAGCTATGTGGATACAGCGTATATATATTTGTCTAAATATATTAGCATATAAACTAACCAAAGCGGATTATTCTCTTGTGAGTATTACAAAACAGCAGGCGATTCTACCAAGTGCACTTTTGAATATCAAATGCCGCAGTTCTCCCACCCTGTCCGCGCAGTAGAAATTTAATTCGAACTTTCCTTTTTAACGCTTGCCTGCTTCTGACAGACACATGTTATCACTGCAAGATATATTCAATTTACCGCAACGGAGGTCCAAAAATGGCGTAGAATCCTCCAAATTTACAGCACACCTATTTAATTAAATGAGCAATGGTTTCGACACGTGTAACTCCACCTATTTACACCAAGATACGGCACGCTCAATAAATATTGAGCTTATCTTCTTGATGAAAGATATTGTGTTAATTGCTTTCTTGTGCAAGAAGAAATCTAGGAGAGAAATTGAGAAGAAAGACGACTCACTTGTGTAAAGAGAGTTTGAATCGATTCAGATGATCTCTCAGCTGTGGAGAAAGGAGAACATCATGTCTCTCAAGGGAGGAAAAGGCTGAAAGAAGAAAACCGACGAATATATGAACAATGTTAAATACAAATTGCATCTCAAGCTCAAGAAGGTGAAAGACAAGTTCTTTCTATGGGTGGAAGGCTGCATTTGACTGAAGAAGAATTGAACAGCAAGAACAACAGATTAGAGGAAGAGCTTAAAAAGGCAGAAGAACTTGAAAAATTCAATAAAGAAAAGCTTCAGAATGCCGAAGGACGAGAAAAATCCAACAGAGAGAAGCTCGAGAAGGCTGAAGAACGAGAACGATCTAGTATAGAGAAGCTCCAAAAGGCTGAAGAACTAGAAAAATCATATATAGAGAAACTTCAGAAAGTCGAAGAAGGAGAAAGCTCAAGCAAACGAGAACTTAAGCAAAAAAGAAACAGCTTGGTTAAGGTGCACATGGGTATACGGTTCTGAGCAAAATCGGCATGTCAGGGAACTATTAATTTGTTTTGAAGCATCTATACCTGCCAGAGCAATTTCTTCCATCAATGCAACGCCTCTAGCATGCACCTTAACCAAGCTATTTCTTTTTTGCTCAAGTTCTCATTTGCTTGAGCTTTCTCCTTCTTCAGCTTTCTGAAGTTTCTCTATATATGATTTTTCTCGTTCTTCAGCCTTTTGGAGCTTCTCTATACTAGATCGTTCTCGTTCTTCAGCCTTCTCGAGCTTCTCTCTGTTGGATTTATATAATAAAAAACCACAACAAGATACTTATACAAAATAACACCAAATATGTTAGCTAGGGAAACTCTTCATAAAAGGGAAAACCTCAGTGGGGATGGTACACATAAGATGATGTACTAATATAAATATTCTTGGTTAGAGGATGGAGTGTCTTAAGAGTCAATAACAACATTTAGTACATATAAGTTCCTACTACGAGACTTTGAATATGTGTTAATTCCAACCAGGTTAGGAGTTGTGCCAACCCTATTAGGATTTGTTGAAGAAAACTGGACCCACTACATAAATAGATTCAAGGTTAACACCAATGAACCCACTATCTAATGATCTCTATATTATCCCTGGAAGAATAATATAAATGAATAGTAGATCACAAAACTTGCATCCAATAATCCCTTCGATCACTTACTCACATTCAATAAACACTCTACTCCTCGTCCTACTTTTCACTTCCTATAATATCACAACATCTATCAAATAAGGAAAACATATTTCCTTTATACCATGTCTTCAAAATAATTCCTTGATTTGGCCTTTAGGCTTTCCCAATTAACTATTATAAGATAATTAATTAATTTCAATTACAATAGCATTGTGGGCCTATAGTCAATGAAAAAATTCCCATGTGTGATACTAGGGCTTGCACATCCAATGACATCATCTCTCACTATTTGAATATGTACCTTCTCATTACATCTCAGATGAAATATATAATAAAAACATCAAAAACTATTTTCCAAGAACCCTATCTCTGAACTGCTCTCTAAAAATAATGTGTAATTTCTGTACATCTTCAAATTACATGTTGCACAGTGAACAACATTATTAGGACACTATACTAAACATTTCCATAACTACACATCACTAGACAAACAAAACTTTGATCTCTCTCTGTTACTATACCAGTTTTTACAGACTTATTTCTATGTTGACATCAGTGACAAACACAATCATGAATGCAACATGTCAATTCTCTCCAATGCTTAGGATAATCCCCCAATGTAGTATCATCAAAATCCATGCTAACAAGTACCTCATCCTGGTAACTTCCAATCCTGAAGTTCACTAGCCATGAAATTACAGTCATCTTGCACCCAAGAAATATGGTATGGACGCTGGTGTTTCTATCTCTGTAGCTTCAAATTTATAGCCATCCTTTCTAACACTAGATTGTCAGTACTTCCCAAAATCAATGATCACATCACAAAACTTATTTTCACATTTGGACCTTATGTGAAACAAGCTCCTTCTTTGATTAGGTTCATTTTTTCCACTTAGAAAAACTCTTCTATTAACTAGGACTTCTCATCTTTCAACATCTTCACCAACACATGCAACTCTTGCCTATCGTTTTGTTCTTTTATCTATCCCTCCTTGGTGCTAAGAAAATTCAAATGCTCTATACACTTCTTCACCATAGTGAACACATTTCCCATGAAAGCCTCCTCTTCCTTATCCTTGTCCTCTCCTTCTTCCTCTATGATCTCTATTATTTTGATTGTAGAAATGATTGGAATTGTTCCTCCTTTGGTTTTGACTGCTACTCCTACCAAATCCTTATTTTTTAGATCACCATTTTTTCCTTCATAAGACTATCCACCAGATCTTCTACTATAATCTCTACCACTATTTTTGTTATCAAACTTTTTGGTTAGCTTCTCCTCAACTCTTGGGGAGAACAGGTACACCTCCACAATACTTTTCCTTAACCCATTAATATAATGAGCCACTTTCTCCTTACCAGCTTCTTATTGGCCAATGCTAATGAGAAACCAGTAAAACTCTTCTGTATTCTCTTGAATAGATTTTCATGCCTACTTCAACCCTTGTATTTTCTTCAATAGATCAAGATCATAATCCATCAGAATGAACCATCACTTCATTTTAGTTACCATCAGATCCCATCTGGTGATTTTTCCCTTTCCTCTTTTATTTTGATTCAAGTGGATCTCCTGCCACTAGATATTTGCATTACCCTTCAGTTTGGCCTTCACAAACTTGACCCCATTTGAATCTTCAATATCTTCATATTTAAAGTACTCTTCTAATTCATTGATCTAATCGATCAATTCCTCTAGATTGAGATCTCCCAAAAATATGGGAATAATAAACTTAGGTCTTTTTCCAATACTAGAAATAGCCTTAAAAAGCTTCACCTCCTCTAGGTTGATAACTTCCTCGATTGTTGCTTGGTTTGTGTTACCTTCTTCTTCTCTTTCATCATCTCTTTCATCATCCCCTACAACAAGATTCAATCCTCTATGCATTTGTTTTTGCATTTTCTTCTAGAGGGTTCTAAAAGTCTCAGTTGTAACACCTTTGACTCTTCCATGACACTCTCTTTGTGGAGGCATTTTTTTACTTCTACTTAAATCCTAGTACAAACTACCTCATAATTGGAAATCTATCTACATGAGCAGCCCAAACCATAGCACTGGTGTGAACTGTATCATAGTCAATGATCTTCTACACACTCAGGAAATATAGGCCTGATACCACTTGATGAAGGAAGTTTCCAGGAGGTTGATTTTAGAGAGCATCTATGTTTTTTTTAGTGGCCTTCTTATCTTTGGATAGACTTCCAAAAGAGGAGTTACTCCATTTTTTCACTTTTCTTTGGATGCTAGATATATAGTTAAGACAAAATGCAATTTTATTATTATCTCTATCTCTTCCTTATTTGTATGAACTAACCTCTTCATGTTTCTCTTTGTCTTCTAAACACTTCCCTCTATATTATGTATCATACACAAACATCCATATTCCTCCTCCAACAAATCTATATCTCTATTGTTCTCTCCTTTACACTTATTTCCCTTATATTAACATTTAATTATTCCTATCATCTAAATAACTTATAGATACATAGATATATCCTTGTATATATATAGTTAAGATAATATGTAATTTTATTATTATCTCGTTTTATTCCTCATTTGTATGAATTAACTTCTTCATGCATCTCTCTATCTAATAAACAACCCCCTCTATAATATATATCATACACAAACATCCATAGTCATAATCTCTCTCTCTCTCTCTCTCTCTCTCTCTCTCTCTCTCACACACACACACACACACACACACACACACACAAACACACACACACACACACACACACACACATACTCACTCACTCACTCTCAGACACATATTATTTCTTCCTTCTGATCTCTAGACTTATCTCTCTATCTCCCTCCCTCTTCCCTCTTTAACTCTATAATCTCACCCTCTATTTCTCTCCCTATTATTTATCATTTATTTTCTTACCATCTCTCATCTTCTCATCTCCTCTATATTTCTCCTCATCTATCTCCTACCTTTCCACTCCATTTCTTTGTCCCAACATCTCTCCATTTCTCATGGACAATATATCTCTATTTGTGATTTCTATTTTGACATAACTATCATTCCCTCTACCTTCTCCTATTAATATAATTTTCTTTGTTATATTTTTCAATACCTAGTTATTTCTATACTCTTTTCTTTCATCCTTTCTCCATCACAAAACCTTACCATGAACATATATTAACATATTTTTGCATTTGTTTATGTCTCTCTCTGTTTCTAATGTCATGACCCACCTTAGGTGACTCCTATTTCATACAATGTCTTTGACACTTTCAACTTAGTTGGTCAATTTACCATGAACTCTATCTATGCGTATATTTTGGGTTAGATTCTAAGTTGATATATTATTCAATTTAGACCTTAGTTGATATGTATTCAACTTACATATTAGTCTAAGTGTAGTTTGACTACATGGTTTTGAGTTTTTGTCTTCCTAAGTTTTCATTTATACAGATAGATTTGTTTAATAAGTTGGTCAACTTTTTGACTATATTTTCTACACACAAGTTGATGGCACATGATCTTGTTATGTTTTAATTATTACACAAGCTTAGATGCATATAAATGATTTATTTTATGCAAGCACCATAATGCTTACACTATATTTAATTGTGAATTGATATGTAATGATGTTACATTCAATGAATAAAAGAAAATATGATTTCATTTCATTTATTACCATATTTGAGAGATACTAACCAACTCCTATAGTATGAGTGTGACTCATTGGGTAGAGGTTGAAGGAAAGAATGTGGTTGAGGTAGAGGATGCTAGCTCCTTAGCATCGCTAGGTATGGATGGGTTGGTAGGCACACTCCACTTAGTCCCATCTTTGTCAGTATCATGTCCCTATTTTAAGATATAATTTTAATAATAATTAGATAATATAATATTATTAATTAAATAATAATAATAAAGTGATATAAAAATAATTTAAAATAATTGAATATATATAATATTATTAATAAAATAATATTGAGAAATTATACGAATATAATAAATGAATAAATAAACTAAATTAAATACATGAGAGAATATTCTAGATAGTATATTACCTTTCTAAGCTAAATTTGATAATAAACACAAAATAAGAAATTAATTCAATAATAATAATTAAATATTGTAGTTAACCAAGTCTAATGAAAGTCCAAGAGATATATAAAAAAGAGACTATTAGAAAGTAAAGTCCACTAGGATAACTAAGAGTGGGGGTGAATCAGGTATCTGATTAATCCCACTTTTATCAACCTTATTAAATCTTAAACATGTGATCAATAAAACCAAAAAGCATAAGCAAATACACATACACAATAACACTATATTAATTAGGGAAATCTTAGATGAGAGGGAAAATGGTACCCGTAAAAATAATGTACTAATATATAATTTCCTTGCAAGAAGATGTACTCTATTTGAAGCTAATGAAATTCAATCCGTACATATCAGTCCCTCTTAGAAGAATTTGAATCCCAGTGAGGAGATTTTGACACTTTTAGCAGTTGTGGAATGTAGAACTTGACCCAATGTCAAAACAACTTAAGGGAAAAACCATTGAACCCACTAAACAACTGGTGTTTTTATTATTCCTTTCAAAATAATAGGATGTGTTACTGATCTCACCAACTCAAAATTTTGTTTTTCCCTCTTACTGTACCTTATCCAAAGAAACCACTCTTCAAATCTCAAAATCAGATCTCTAACATCTCATCACAGTAGTCCCTTTGATCACATATTCACATTTACCAATCGTACATTTATACACTTAATGACATTTACATCTTTTGCTCCATCACTAGGAAAATAAATTTCCTTTATACCAAGTCCTCAAAATAATTTATTGAGTCATCCATGAGGCTTTTCAAATCAATTATAATAGGACCTCATTAAGATAGAATAATTTCATAATTACATGACATTTTTGGCTCACATTCATTATAAATATTTCACATATGTCATCATTTAATGGGTCAAAGGGGGTAATAGGCAACCCTATGACCACCTTTGACTCATATGAACAAATTTAATATGTCCCTAGGGGTCTTAGGACCCCTAAGAACATATGTTGTCATTTAATGGGTCAAAGGGACCTTTGACCCTTATGAACAATTCTAATAAGTCCCTAGGGGACCTAGGACCCTTAGGGACATATGTAATCATTTAATTGGTGAAAGGGGGTAATAGGATAAACCTATCACCCCCTTTGACCATATGAACAATTCTAATATGTCCGTAGGGGCCCTAGGACCCCTAGGGACATATGTCATCATTTAATGGGTCAAAGGGGGTCATAGGTCAACCTATGACCCCCTTTGACCCATATGAATAATTCTAATATGTCCCTAGGTGTCTTAGGACCTCTAGGGACATATGCCATCATTTAATGGGTGAAACAGGGTTATAGGGCGAACCTACAACCCCCTTTGACCATATGAACAATTCTACATATGTCGTCATTTAATGGGTTAAAGTGGGTCATAGGTCACCCTATGACCCCCTTTGGAACATATGAACAATTCTAATATGTCCCTAGGGGTCCTTGGACCCCTAAGGACATATGTCATCATTTAATGGGTCAAAAGGGGTGATAGGTGACCCTATGAGCCCCATTGACCCATAAGAACAATTCTAATATGTCACTAGGGGTCTGAGGACCCCTAGACACATATGTCATCATTTAAATGGGTCAAAGGAGTTCATAGGGTGAAACTATGACAATCTTTTACCATATGAACAATTATAATATGTCCCTAGGGGTCCTAGGACCCATAGGGACATATGTCATCATTTAATGGATCAAAGGGAGTCATAGGTCACCCTATGACCCCTTTGACCCATATGAAAAATTTTAATATGTCCCTAGGGGTCCTTAGACCTCTAGCAAAATATGTCATCATTTAATGCGTCAAAAGGAGTCATAAGTCACTCTATGAACCCCTTTGACTCATATGAATAATTCTAATATGTCCCTAGGGGCCCTAGGAACCCTAGGGACATATGTCATCATTTAATGGGTCAAAGAGGGTCATAGGTCACACTATGACCCCCTTTAACCCTTATAAACAATTGTAATAAGTCCCTAGGGGACTTAAGATCCCTAGGAACATATGTCATCATTTAATGGGTAAAAGTGAGTCATAGGGTGAACTTATGACCCCCTTTGACCATATGAACAATTCTAATATGTCCCTAGGGGTCCTAGGACCCCTAGGGACATATGTGGACATTTAATGGGTCAAAGGGGGTCATAGGTCAACCTATGACCATCTTTGACCCATATGAACAATTTTAATATGCCCTTTGGTCTCCTAGGACCACTAGGGACATATGTCATCATTTAATAGGTGAAAGGGGGTAATAGGGTGAACCTATGACCCCCTTTGACCCACATGAACAATTAAAATATGTCCCTAGGGGTCCTAGGACAACTAGAGACATCTGTCATCGTTTAATAGGTCAAAAGGGATTATAGGTCACCCTATGACCCCCTTTGACACATATGAACAATTCTCATATGTCTCTAGGGGTCCTACGACCCCTAGGGACATATGATTTCATTTAATGAGTCAAAGCGGGTCATAGGGTCCTTTGACCATATGAACAATTCTAATATGTCCCTAGGGGTTCTAGGACCCGTAGGGACATATGTCATCATTTAATGGGTTAAAGGTGCTTAGGGGTCACCTTATGACCCCATTTGACCCCATATGAATAATTCTAATATGTCCCTAAGGGTCCTAGGAGCCCTAAAGACACATGTCATCATTTAATGGGTCAAAGAGGGTCATAGGTTCCTTTAACTATATGAACAATTCTAATATGTCCCTAGGGGTCTTAGGACCCCTAGGGACATATGTTATAATTTAATGGGTCAAAGAGGGTCATAGGTCACCCTATCACCCCCTTTGACCCATATGAACAATTCTAATATGTCCCTAGGGGTCCTAGGACCCCTAGGGACATATGTCATCATTTAATATGTCAAAGGGGGTAATAGGTCACCCTATGATCTACTTTGACCCATTTGAACAATTCTAACATTTAGGACCCCTAGGGACATATGTCATCATTTAATAGGTCAAAGAGGGTCATATGTCACCCTATGACCCCTTTTGACGTATATGAACAATTTTATTATATCCCTTGGAGTTCTTAGACCCCTAGGGGCATATGTCATCATTTAATGGGTCAAAGGGGCTCATAGGTCACCCTATGACACCTTTTGAACCATATGAATAATTTTAATACATCCCTGGGGGTCCTAGGAACCCTAGGGACATATGTCATCATTTAATGGGTCAAAAAGGGTCATAGACAACCCTATGACTCCCTTTGACCCATTTGAAAAATTCTAATATGACCCCTAGGGACATATGTCATCATTTATTGGGTCAAAGAGGGTCATAGGTCACCCTATGACCCCCTTTGACCCTTATAAGCAATTCTAATAAGTCCTTAAGGGACCTAGGACCCCTAAGGACATATGCCATCATTTAATGGGTCAAAGGGGGTCATAGGGTGAAGCTATGACCCCATTTGAATATAAGAACAATTCTAATATGTCGCTAGGGGTCCTAGGACCCCTAGGGACATATATGATCATTTAATGGGTCAAAGGGGGTCATAGATCAACCTATGACCACCTTTGACACATATGAACAATTGAAATATGTCGCTAGGTGTCTTAAGACCCTTATGGACATATGTCATCATTTAATGGGTGAAAGAGGTTCATAGGGTCAACCTATGACCCCGTTTGACTATATGAAAAATTCTAATATGTCCCTACGAGTCTTCAGACCACTAAGGACATATGTTGTCATTTAATGGGTCAAAGGAGGTCATAAGTCACCCTATGACCTTTGACACATATGAACAATTCTAATATGTCTCTAGGGGCCCTTGGACCCTTAGGGACATATGTCGTCATTAAATGAGTCAAAGGGGTTGATAGGTCACTCTATGAGCCCCATTGACCTATATGAACAATTCTAATATGTCCATAGGGGTTCTAAGACCCCTAAGGACATATGTCATCATTTAATGGGTCAAAAGGGGTCATAAGATGAAACTATGACCCCCTTTGACTATATGAATAATTCTAATATGTCCCTAGGGGTCCTATGACCTCTAAGGACATATGCCATCATTTAATAGATCAAAGGGGGTCATAGGTCACCCTATGACCTCTTTTGACCCATATGAACAATTTTAATATGTCCCTAAGGATCCTTAGACCCCTAGCAACATATGTCATCATTTAATGTGTCAAAGGTGGTCATATGTCACCCTATGACCCCCTTTGACCCATATGAACAATTATAATATGTCCCTAGGGGTCATAGGAGCCCTAGGGATATATTTCTTCATTTAATGGGTCAAAAAAGGTCATAGGTCAACCTATAACCCCCTTTGACCCATATTAACAATTCTAATATGTCCCTTGGAGTCCTTGGACCACTAAGGGCATATTTCCTCATTTAATGGGTCAAATGGGCTCATAGGTCACCCATTGACCCCCTTTGACCCATATGAATAATTTAAATCCATCCCTAAGGGTCCTAGGAACCCTAGGGACATATGTCATCATTTAATGGGTCAAAGGGGGTCATTGGTCACCCTATGACTCCCTTTGACCCATATAAACAATTCTAATATGTCCCTATGGGACCAAAGATCCTTCGAGACATATGTCCTCATTTAATGGGTCAAAGGGGGTCATAGGGTGAACCTATGACCTCCTTTGACCATATGAAAAATTTTAATATGTCCCTAGGGGTCCTAGGACGCCTAGAGACATATGTCGTGATTTAATGGGTAAAAGGGGTTCATAGGTCACCCGATGACCCCCTTTGAACCATATTAACAATTCTAATACGTCCCTAGGGGTCCTATGACCCTATGACAACCTTTGATCCATATCAAAAATTTTAAGATGTCCCTAGGGGTCCTAGGATCTTTATGGACATATGTCATCATTTAGTTGGTCAAATGGTGTCATAGGTCATCCTACAACCCCCTTTTACCCATATGAACAATTCTAATATGTTCCTAAGGGTTGTAGGACCCTTATGGATATATGTCATCATTTAATGGGTCAAAGGGCGTCATAGGTCACCCTATGACCCCTTTTGACCCTTATGAATGATTCTAATACGACCTTAGGGGTCCTAGGACCCCTAGGGACATATGTCATCATTTAATGCGTCAAAGGGTGTCATAGGTCACCCTATGACCCCCTTTGACCCATATGAACAATTCTAATACGTCCCTAGGGGTAGATGTCATCATTTAATGGGTCAAAGGAGGTCGTAGGGTAAACCTATGACCCCCTTCCACCAATATGAACAATTCTAATATGTTGCTAGGGGTTCTAGTACCCCTAGTGATATATGCCATCATTTAATTAGTCAAAGGGGTCTTAGGTCAGCCTATGACCCCCTTTGACCCATATGAATAATTCTAATATTTCTCTAGGGGTCTTTGGACCCCTAGGAAGATATGTCATCATTTAATGGGTCAAAGGGGATCATAGGTCACCCTATGACCCCGTTTGACCCATATTAACCTTTCTAATATGTCCTTATTGTTCTTAAGATCCCTAGGGACATATGTCTTCATTTAATGGGTTAAAAAGGGTCATAGGTCACCCTATGACTCCCTATGACTCAGATGAATAATTCTAATATGTCTTTAGGGGTCTTATGACCTTTAGGGATATATGTTATCATTTAATAGGTTAAAGGGGATCATAGGGTGAAACTATGACCCCCTTTGACCCATATGAACAATTCTAATATGTCCCTAGGGGTCGTAAATGAATCAAAGGGGGTCATAGGTTGAGCTATAACCCTCTTTGACCCATTAAATGATGGCATATGTCCCTAGGGGTCCTAGGACCCCTAGAGACGTATTATAATTGTTCATATGGTTCAAAGTGGATGATAGGTTGACCAATCACCCCCTTTGACCCATTACATGATGACATATGTCCCTAGGACCCCTAGGGACATTTGAGAATCTATCTTATTATACATGTTAATATGTATGTTATATATATCTCTATATATATATAATGACGTAATATTTTCATTAAATATAATGTGTTATATTTCATTATATGAATATGTATAATAATATAATATATGTATAATAACGTAACATATTATATATATATATATATATATATATATATATAATATGTATTATATATTATTATATTATATATTATGATAATAATATTCTTAGATTAATATGTATGTTATTAATATATATAATAACGTAATATATATATATATATATATATATATATATATATATATATGTTACGTTATTATACATATATTATATTTATTGAAAATATTACGTTATTATATTTAGTAATAATAATAATATAAATTATATTTATAGATTATAATAAGAATAACTTAATATATTATTATATAATAATAGATTATATCTTATATCTGTACATTACGTTAGTATATATATATAATATATTAAAATACATCTTTACATAGTAATATAATTGAAATAATTTATAAATAATAAGCTATAACTCTTAAACCCAAATTTTCCTCCAAAATGGGTTGGGATTCAAATTTCTTAACAAAATTCACCAAGCCATATTAGATATCCAATTTGAAATCAGATATCCGATTAGGCTTGCTACTTACCAACCCTTCCCGATCAACCCAAAAGACGTGTTTGAAGAGGGTTTTAGTCATACTCAAACTTCGGGTAGCCATCTGTCAATGTTATTTGGATTGAAATTGAATGAAACGAAAATGGTTCTTTAATATCACTCTCAAGATTCCATCAATATAGTTTCTATCAAATTCTGAGTTCAATAAGTATTTATTAGTTAATTATCAATGAAGATTATTGTAAAGTGCCGATTGACATACTGATTGAAAAATAGCTATAACTTTCAAATAGTATAACATTTTTTAAATCTAAAAGTTGCATCACATTCTACGCTTCACAAAGTATAAGAAATAAAAAAATTAAATTAAATTAAATTTGGTATAATTTTCTATTGGTTACGGTGGTCAAACACGAGACTGTTTTTTCCAAAAAAATTTTAGTAGAAAATTCATATTTAATTATTTATTTGGAATAAAAATACCAAAAAATATGCATCACATCCAGGCATGAGTCTACTTTTCATATCTATAATTATATTAAAAAAATATTATAATTTGATTTTGATTAAGGTGGTCAGACATACACCTACTTTTTATTTTTGCCCTAAATTTTTTGTAGTACTGTATTAAAATTCAAACTTTTGACCAATCAAATATTTTTTTCCTCCTGATAAGGCCAAGTAGTTTAGAAACTGCATTCAATTTCTTACAGATTATTTTTTTACAACTTTTTGATATAAAGTCTATAACCACTTTAAAATTATGTGTCAAGTTGACATAACCCTGATTTGTTAGTTTTTCACTGCCACTTAAGGCCATAGTTTGGTTGACCATGATCTTGCACATACCCAAATACAATCTTGTTTCTTTCTAAGCCAAGAAACCAATCTTCCCTCAAGAAAGAATGCTCCACCACTAGTGTTCTTGTTGTCATCCATACTGCCTACCCAATTCACATTAGTATATGCATATAAAGTGAAATCACTCAATCTGTCATACCAAATTCCATAGTTAGATGTTCCTTTCAAATATATGAATATCCTCTTGACTGATACATAATGATACTTCTGAGGATTAACTTGGAATCTAGCTACAATCCTAATTGCATTTTCTATATCTAGTTTAGTGTGAGCCAGATATTGTAAACCTCCAATCATGGATTTGTACTTCTTCTACTCAACTGTAGGTGTCTCATCTTCGCTAAATAACTTCTAACTAGTTATCATGGATGTACAAATAGGCTTAGAAATTTCCAATCCAAATCTTTTCAAAAAATCCTTCAAGTACTTAGCTTGTGAAATAACAATACCAACACTCTTCTACATGATCTACAATCCTAAAAAAAACTTTATTTCTCCTACCATGCTCATTTCAAATTCATTCTTCATGTCTTCAAAAAACTTATCACTTGTTTCATCATTACCTCTGCATATGATGTCATCAACAAATATTAATATTATCAAAAAACCATTCTCATTATTTTTTAAAATACAAGTTACTATCTGTTGTACCTTTAGAAAATCTAGGCTTTGCCAAATAGTTGTCCAACCTTGCATACCAGGTTCTAGGTTCTTGCTTTAGAAAATATAGAGATTTTTTATTTTGCATACCATGATTTTTTCTTCTATCACAGGAAAACCTTCAGGCTTCTCAATATATACCTCTTCTCCAAGTTTTCCATTTTGGAAGACTAATTTAACATCCATCTAATATACCTTGAACTTCTAATTTTCTACATAATCCAAGAACATTCTTACTACTTCAATTCTAGAGACAGGTGCATATGTCTCCTCATAGCCCATGCCTTCTTGCTGTGAATATCTCTTGCATTCAAGTCTAGCCTTGTTCCTCAAAACTCCACCTTGCTCATTCATCTTGTTTTTGAATACCCATTTGATTCCTATCACATTCTTATCTTTAGGTCTAGGAACTAACTCCAATGTTTCATTCTTCACAATATGATATAATTCTTCCTTCATTGCTTGAATACAATGATTATCTTTACATACTTCATCTATATTCTTAGGTTCAGCTTGAGAAGTCAAACACATCTCTTCATTAACTTAGTTTCTTGTGATCATAACTTTGTCTTTACTTCCAATTATCTGCTCTGGAGGATGAGTCTTTGTTAGATTCTTGTTAGGGGTAGGAGTTGACATCTCAACTCTTATCTCATCTCTAAGTTCATGCTCAATGATTAACACATCATTTTGTAGATCATTGTTAGTCTCAAATGAAACTTCTACATTTTGTCTACATATTCTAGAATTTTCTTCTTCATTTGAATTGTAATTTAACGTCTTTTCCTTAGTTCCAAACTTCTCATTAATCTTAAAATTTGTGCACTCATCTATGGTCTTAGTTCTATGATTTAAACATCTATATGCCTTTCTTTTCAATGAATAGCCATGAAACATACCTTCATCACTTCTTGGATCAAACTTTCCAACATCATCATCTATCTTAATATAAAACTTTCTTGCAAATATTGTGAAATATTTAACTGATGGTGAATCACCAAACCATATTTTATAACGTGTCTAGCTTATACCTTTTCTGATCTATACTGTATTCATGATGTACACTGCTATATTGACTTCATCTCTCAAAAATGTCTTGGATATATCGTTCTCAAACAACATCCCTCTTGCTGCCTTTGATACTAAATTTTTTCTTCTTTCTGTAATCCCATTTTGTCCAAGTGTCGTAGGTAAAGATAATTTCCATTTGATTCCATTCTCTTCAGATGTTGAAATATGTTATACTCTCTAGAGGTGAATTCTCATCCTCTATCAAATCTCGAACATTTTATCTTAACTCGATTCTTAAATATCTTAAACTTCTCAAGAGCTTCCAAATTCTCTTTAAGAAATGCTATCCACATCATTTGAGTGAAATTATCAATGAAAATAATTAAACACCTTTCACCATAGAATGCTCTTGTTCTTGAGGGACCACTTAGATCTATGTGAAAAATCTCTAAGTTCTCAATGGTAGTGAACTTATGCGGGGAAAAGATACCTTCTTTTACTTAGTCAAAATACATTATTTGCAAGCCACATTAGTAGGCTTAATTATTTTTGGCAGATCCTTGACTGCAAATGTGCTACTAACCTTTACAATATTATCAAAGTTTATATGATAGAATCTCATATGACATAACCAAATTTTATCCACTTTAGCAACCAAAAAAGTCATCTCAGTGGAATTCAATTGAAATACATTACCTTTGGACCTAGTTCTAGTTCCAATCATCTTACCATCCTTATCCTTGATAGTGCAAGTCTTTTCCGTGAATTTCAATTGACACCCTTTTTCCATCAACTATCCAACACTCAAAAAATTATGCTTCAATTCATTAACAAAATAAACATCATCAGTGTTACTTCTTCCATCTAAAGTAATCAATCCAATCCCTATAATATGATAGGCTACATTATTACGAACTCTAACAATACCTCCATCATAGTTCCTAAATTTAACAAACTTATTCATATCACCAGTCATGTGATGTGAATAATCATTTCCTATTATCCAATCAAATTTCTTTTTAAATTAGGAAACTAGAGCCTTTTCTTCTCTAATTTCACTATCAATATCATTTTCTTTAATAGCTACAAATCCTCATTCATTATCACGTTCACTTTGAGATCTTTCATTAGATTCCTCATCTTCATTAGCACACAAATAATTTCTATCTGTTCTAGGCTTAAAATTTCCCTTATACTTTTTCTTTCTTTTAGGACATTTAGATGCATAATGATTAAACTCATTACATTTCCAACATTTAAAGATATTCTTACCATATTTTTCTCTTCTCATAAGAACTGTTATACCTTCCTCAATCTTCTTGCCTTAATCAGATTTGGTTTTGCTGCTACCAACAAGATCTCCATGTGTGCTTGCACTTCTAGACAAGCTTGGACAAACATTCAAGGAATTGTAAGTTGTCTCAACTCTTGTTAGTTATCCTGATTGCCTCAGATCTATTTCTGCTACTTCTAATCTTCCAAGCAACATTTCCCTAGTAAAATCCTTAGTTTAAGGTATAAGTAAATGAATCATCCAGGTAACTTTCTTGAATGGTGGTGTCAAAGTTTTCAAGATCTTCCACACAACCTCATCCTCTTACTTGGTCAAATCATGTGACTTGATTCCTACAACAAATTTTGATATTCTACCAATGTAGTTTCTTATAGATTCATCTTCCATCACTTTGGCATCTTTAAATGCACATACCCAATTCTGCAATCTTTCTCTCTTTGTGTTTGTATCACATTCAAAAATAGATTCTAATGCTTTCCAAATTTCATGAGATGTTTGAAGTGTCTATACCTAACAATATTTATTCTTTGGAATAGCTAATAGTAGATATTCTCTAGCTCTCATGTTGCACATGAACATATCTCTCTCTACTTCATTGCATTCTTCAATCTTCTCTTCTTTCACAATCATCTTTTGACTCTTTTTCAAGATCTAATAACCTAGACCCATACACAACAGATGAGTCCTCATTTACTCCTTCCAACTATCATAGTTGGCCTCATCAAATCTAGGATTATACTTTGTGAAAAGATTCACCATCGATCTCCTAGAGTTATTAAGTTTATCCTTCAAGGGCCTGATGCTCTGATACCAATTGTTAAAAAATATAGTCCACCAATATAACTAAGAAGGGTGGGGGTGGGGGGTGTGAATCACTTATCCAACTATTATAACAACTATCAACTTTAAAAAAAATTAACCATGTGAGTAATATAATTAAAAACCACAACAAGATACTTATACAAAATAACACCAAATATGTTAGCTAGGGAAACTCTTGATCAGAGGGAAAACCTCAATGGGGATGGTATGCACAAGATGATGTACTAATATAAATATTCTTGGTTAGAGGATGGACCCTCTTAGAAGTCCATAGCAACATTTAGTACATATAAGTTCCTATTAGGAGACTTTGAATATGTGTGAATTCCAACCAGGTTACGAGTTGTGCCAAACCTATTAGGATTTATGGAAGAAAACTGGACCTACTGCCCAAATAGATTCAAGGTTAACACCAATGAACCCACTATCTAAATGATCTCTATATTATTCCTAGAAGAATAATATAAATGAATAGTGCTTCCTTGATCTATCTTGTCAATCGGACCTCTGCTCCTTCTGATCTTGTAACTAAATCACAAAACTTGCATCCAATAATCCCTTGGATCACTTACTCACATTCAATAAACAATCTTTTCCTCGTCCTACTTTTCACTTCCTATAATATCACAACATCTTACAAATAAGGAAAATGTATTTCCTTTATACCGTGTCTTCAAAATAATTTGTTGAGTTGGCCTTTAGGCTTTCCCAATTAACTATTATAAGATAATTAATTAGTTTCAATTACAATAGCATTGTCGGCTCATATTCAAATCAAAAATTCACATGTGTGATACCAGGGCTTGCACATCTACTGACATCATCTCTCACTATTTGAATATGTACCTTCTTATTACATCTCAGGTGAAATATATAATAAAAACATCAAAAACTATTTTCCAAGCACCCTATCTCTGAATTGCTCTCTATAAATCATGTGCAACTTCTGTACATATTCAAATTACATGTTTCATAGTGAAAAACTTTATTAGGACACTATACTAAACATTTCCATAACTACACATCACTAGACAAACAAAAATTTGATCTCTCTCTGTTACTCTACCAGTCTTTACAGACTTATTTCTATGTTGACGTCAATGACAAACACAATCATGAATGCAACATGTCAATGCTCTCCAATGCTTAGGATAATCCCGCAATATAGTATCATCAAAATTCATGCTAACAAGTACCTCATCCTAGTAACTTCCAATCTTGAAATTCACTAGCCATGAACTTACGATCATCTTGCACCCAAGAAATATGGTATGGACGCTAGCGTTTCTATCTGTCTAGCTTCAAATTTATGGCCATCCTTTTTGACACTAGATTGTTAGTACTTCCCACAATCAATGATCACATATCAAAACTTATTAGGATTTATGGAAGAAAACTGGACCTACTGCCAACCCTATTAGGATTTATGGAAGAAAACTAGACCTACTGCCCAAATAGATTCAAGGTTAACACCAATGAACCCACTATCTAAATGATCTCTATATTATTCCTAGAAGAATAATATAAATGAATAGTGCTTCCTTGATCTATCTTGTCAACCGGACCTCTGCTCCTTCTGATCTTGTAACTAAATCACAAAACTTGCATCCAATAATCCCTTGGATCACTTACTCACATTCAGTAAACAATCTGTTCCTCGTCCTACTTTTCACGTCCTATAATATCACAACATCTTAAAAATAAGCAAAATGTATTTCCTTTATACCGTGTCTTCAAAATAATTTTTTGAGTTGGCCTTTAGGCTTTCCCAATTAACTATTATAAGATAATTAATTAGTTTCAATTACAATAGCATTGTCGGCTCATAGTCAAATCAAAAATTCACATGTGTGATGCTAGGGCTTGCACATCTACTGACATCATCTCTCACTATTTGAATATGTACCTTCTTATTACATCTCAGGTGAAATATATAATAAAAACATCAAAAACTATTTTCCAAGCACCCTATCTCTGAACTGCTCTCTATAAATCATGTGCAACTTCTGTACATATTCAAATTACATGTTGCATAGTGAACAACTTTATTAGGACACTATACTAAACATTTCCATAACTAAACATCACTAGACAAACAAAAATTTGATCTCTCTCTATTACTCTACCAGTCTTTACAGACTTATTTCTATGTTGACGTTAATGACAAACACAATCATGAATGCAACATGTCAATGCTCTCCAATGCTTAGGATAATCAAGCTCCTTCTTTGATCAGGTTCATTTTTTTCACTTAGAAGAACTCTTCTATTAACTAGGACTTCTCATCTTTCAACATCTTCACCAACACATGTAACTCTTGCCTATCCTTTTGTTCTTTTATCTATCCTTCCTTGGTGCTAAGAAAATTCAAATGCTCTGTACCCTTCTTCACCATAGTGAACACATTTCCCATGAAAGCCTCCTCTTCCATATGCTTGTCCTCTCCCTCTTCCTCTATGATCTCTATTATTTTGATTGTAGAAATTATTGGAATTGTTCCTCCTTTAATTTTGACTACTACGTCCTACCAAATCCTTATTTTTTAGATCACCATTTTGGCCTCCATAAGACTATCCACCAGATCTTCTACTATAATCTCTACCACTATTTTTGTTATCAAAATTTTTGCTTATAATGAGCCACTTTGTCCTTACCAATTTCTTATTGGCCAATGCTAATGAGAAACTAGTAAAACTCTTCGATATACTCTTGAATAGATTTTCATGCCTACTTCAACCCTTGTATTTTCTTCGATAGAGCAAGCTCATAATCCATGAGAATGAACCACCACTTCATTTTAGTTATGATCAGATCCTATATGGTGATTTTTCCCTTTCCTCTTTTATTTTGATTCAAGTGGATCTCCTGCCACCAGATATTTCCATTACCCTTCAGTTTGGCCTTCACAAACTTTACCCTATATGAATCTTCAATATCTTCCTATTAAAAGTACTCTTCTAATTTATTGATCTAATCGATTAATTCCTCTAGATTGAAATTTCCCAAAAATATGGGAATATAAAACTTAGGTCTTTTTCCAATACAGGAAATGACCTTAAAAAGCTTCGCCTCCTCTAGGTTGATAACTTCATCTATTGTGGCTTGGTTTGTGTTACCTTCTTCTTCTCTTTCATCATCGCTTTCATCATCGCCTACAACAAGATTCAATCCTCTATGAATTTGTTTTTGCATTTTCTTGTAGAGGGTTCTAAAATTCTTAGGTGTAACACGTTTGACTCTTCCATGACACTCTCTTTGTGGAGGCATTTTTGTACTTCTACTTAATTCCCAGTACAAACTACCTCATAATTGGCAATCTATCTACATTATCAGCCCAAACCATAGTACTGGTGCGAATTGTATCACAGTCAATGTTCTTCTACACACTCAGGAAATCTAAGCCTTATACCACTTGATGAAGGATGCTTCCCTTAATATGATAAACACATGACAAAAATAAAGAAAAAATAGTAATTGCAAGAACAAAATATGGATGTCTTATTATTGCTACAAATGCAAAATTATAGAATTCATAATAATACTATGCTAACCCGAACAATACATATAAAGTTATCCAAATACACCTTTAACATTTATTTTTAGGAAGTTTTGGTTGACCCAGCTTTGGAAGATCATAACTCTCGAATGTTTGCTCCGATTGGCTATTATAACCAATTTTCGATAACTTCAGCTCCCAATCTACATGCTTGCATTCTGAAAGAACCCATTTGTCAAGTTTTAAGGCCTCATTTGGAAACTTTAGGTCTCAACCAATGAGCCAAAATTTTATATACCAAAATTGCAAACCAAAAATCTACAATAAATCAATGAATACTCATGATATAGCACTGAGCTTGAACTAGTTGGTTGATACATTCAAGATGAATATCCACCTTTGAAATTAGGAAACTCTGAGCTCGTATGATTGACTTACTAAGTAGCAAGCCTCCATAGAAAATAACTCTGCATTAAGACAACCCTTATTCAAACAACTAAAATTAGATATTTTTCGTTGATGCAAGATTTCTCTTACACCCAAGATGTTCTTGCATCTGACAACTAGGGTTACTTGAGAAGTGACCCCATCAGGCCTCAAGTATTCAGAGGAAAATCAAGATGGTTAACCTCCTCCATTACTAGCCATAATGAATCTTCTATTGGCCTCTCTTTCCATTTGATGAGGTATTCTTCATAAGTTTTGGTCCTTGTACTTTTACTAACACAAATGTTGAGTATTTCTTCAATCTCCTAATTTGTAGCTGAACTAGCTGCTAGAATGCTACATTGTGCTTCTGTAACTTTATCCTCATTATCTCCTTAATAATACTCTATAAAATCTAAAGTTTTGAATACTAGTGAAATATTCAATTTAATAGGCAATTCAACTTCATTGTCATTTTCAGAATCATTCCTTTTCACTATCTTACATGGTCCAAACTTCATCATCTTCAGGTTATTGTATGTATCCACTAGAAAATGTTCCTTGCTCAAATGAACCATGAATTCATCTCCAATTTATAATTCCTTATACTTCCTTTTCACATCTATCTTAGTCTTGTATAGTGTATTCATCTTTATAATGTGTTTCCTCCCATCCGCATGGATATTTTTCAAATGTTCAGTAAATTCTTCTACTTGAAAACTAGCTATTTTTGCTTTATCCAACTACCTTAACTCAGAAGAATTTCTGGGACTACTCCCATATAAAATCTTGAATGGTGAATTAACACTACTCCTATTGATAGAGTTATTATATGCAAATTCTGCCTATGGTAAAATCAGATCCTAGCCTTTTGGATTGTCTCCAGCCAAACATCACAACAAATTTTCCAAAGTGCAATTCACAACTTCTATCCATCCATCAATTTGTGGATGTTGCGATGAATTTAACTTCAACTCTAGCTTAAATTTTTTCAACAATGTACACTAGAAATACCCAAAAAAAGGTATCTTAATTTGAAACTATAATTTTTGGCAGACCATGTAGTCTCATCACATCTCTAAAAATCAACTCTACCACATGAACAACATCACTAGTCTTCTTGTAGGGAATGAAATGTGCCATTTTTGAAAACCTATCAACCACCATAAAAATAGAATCATGCCCTTGCTATGTCCTCAGTAATACAAGAACATAATCCATGCTGACATCTTCCCATTGCTTCTTTGGTACAAGTAATGGGTGATACAACCTTATATTCTGCTTCACTCCTTTTGCCATCTAATATACTCTACAACTCTATACAAACTTCTTCACATCTTGCTGCAACTGTGGCTAGTGATAATTCTTAGCAACCAAATAAATGGTTTTATCACTACCAAAGTGTCCAACCAATCCTCCACTATGCTTCTCCTTGATGAGATTCTCTCTCATTGAACTTATGGGAATGCACAACTGGCTTCTTTTGAACAATATACCATCTTCAATTATGAAATCCAACCACTCTATCTTGTCAAGAGTAATTGGTTCTGTATAAGGCTTCCAAGCTTCACCAAATTCAGGATCTCATGGATACAAATTATTGAGTTCCTTGAACCCAACCACCTCAATCTACATCTGTGTTAGTAAAAAATGTTTTCTACTAAGAAAATCCACAACTCTATTAGACTACTCACTACTCGGTTTCAAAAAAATATGTATAAATCTACAAAAATTCAACCCACTTCAAATGCCTTTGGTTTAATTTTTCTTGACTATTCAAATATTGAAAAACTTGATGATCAATATAAAAAACAAAATACTTAGGAAGAAGATAGTATCTCTACTTCTTCAATGCTTAAACTATAACATAAAATTCCTGATCACAAACAAAATATTTTATTTTAGCATCGTTCAATTTCTCACTAAAGTAAGAAATAGGTGTATGTTCTTGGCTCAAAAAAACTCCTATTGTTGAACCAATAGCATCACAATCTACTTCAAACACCTTGTTAAAATTTGGAAGTGCTAAAATAGGCTGCTCTGTAACTTTTTGTTTCAACATATTAAAAATCTTATCTTCTCATATAGTCCACTTAAATTCTTTACTATCCTCTTTCATTGTTTCAGTCATGGGTCCACAAATGTTGCTAAAAATTTCTATAAAAACTAGCTAGTCCATGAAACATTGTTACCTCTATAGCACTCTTTAGAGTAGGCCATTGAAGGATAGCCTTCACTTTCTCAAGGTCCATTTTTAGACCTTCTTTTAAGACTACAAATCCCATGTACACCAACGTGTTCTTCACAAAACTACATTTCTTAAGGTTTAGAAACAACTTTTATTCCCTCAACTTTTCAAGAACCTTTCAAATATGCATCAAATCATCCTCCAATACCTTAATAAAGATCAAAATATCATCTGCATAAAAATGAAAAACTTACACAAAAACTCCTTCAGTACCTCATTCATGAGCCTCATGAAAGTGCTCAATGCATTGGTTATTACAAAAGGCATGACTAACCACTCATATAGTCCTTCCCTTTGTCTTGAAATAATTCTTCCACTTGTCACCTTCTCTGATACAAATATGATGATACCCACTCTTCAGATCTATGTTTGTGAAATACTTAGCCCCACTCAAACATTCCATAATATCATCCATCCTTGGTAATGGAAATCTATACTTGATCATGATCTTGTTGATAGCCTGAGAATCTTTGCACATTTTCCATTATCCATTCTTGTTTGGCGCTAATAATCATGATACAATGCATGGACTCTAACTCTGTCAAATCAAACCATTCTGTAACAACTCATGAACTTGTCTATTCAACTCTTCACTTTTTGCTGGTGTCATTCTATGTGCTACCTTATTTGGAAAACTTGCTCCTAGAATCAAATCCATCTAGGGTCTGATCTTCATCACTAGGGGTAATCTATTAGGTAAATTATCCAACACATTGTTAGAAAAATTTCCCAACATATTTTTAACTTATGTAGGTACCTCCTCTATTTCTTCTTTGCCATATTTTTGAATTATAGAAAAAATCACGCTTCATATTTTGGAGAAACTTCTTTGCATCAATAAAACATATTCTAGCAACACTACATACCTTTTCTTCTTTCTCCTTCAATGACTTCAACTTATGTTTCAACCCATCTTTTATCAGAGTGTAGGTATTTTCTCATCCATCATGTAGAAAATGGCTGTCAAACTGCCACAACTGACCTTAAAACATATGACATATGTCCATTGGTACGACATCATAAAGTACCTCATCGTGGTAGCTTCCAATCTTGAACTTCACTGAGAATTTCTCAATGACCATGAACTTCCGATCATCTTGCACCTAAGCAATACAACATGGATGTGGGTGTTTCTATCTCTTTAGCTTCAACTATGTGACAATCATTTTTGACACTATATTGTCAGATCTCCCACCATTAATGATCACATCACAACACTTATTTTCACACATGCACCTTGTGTGAAACAAGTTCCTTCTTTGATCAAGTTCATTTTAGCCACTTAGTAGAACTCTTCTATTGACTAGGAATTCTCCTCTTTCAACATTTTTAGAATGTGATGATCTAGTATCTTCATCAACATGTTCAACCATTGTGTGGCCTTATGTTCTTTGATTTTTCCTTCCTTGCACTAGGAATATTCAAATACTCTGTGACTTTCTTCTCTGTAGTGAAAACATTTCCCATAGAAGCCTCCTCTTGAATATCCTTGTCCTCTTCCTCTTCCTCTATGATCTCTATTATATTGATCATGGAAACAATTGGGATTTTCCACCCTCTAGTTTTGACTGCTACGTCTAGCCTCACCCTTGTTCTTTTGATCATCATTTTGGCCTCCATAATATTGTCTACTAGATCTTCCACCATAACTTTTTGCTTAACTTCTCCCGAACTTTTAGGGAAAACTAGCACACCTCCTCAATATTGGTCACTCAAACAAGACTTAGCTCCTCTTGAAAGCTTGACCTTAACACATTAAGATAACAAATTGCTTTCTCCTTATCACCTTCTGCATGGTTGGTTATAATGAGAACTCGGTAAAACTCTTCATTATACTCTTGAATATATTTTCCTGCTTGCTTCAACCCTTGCATAGTTTTCAATAGATCAAGCTCATAATCCATGGGAATGAACTATCACTTCATTTTAGCTACCATTTGATCCTATCTAGTGAATTTTTCCTTTCCTCTTTTATTTAGATTCAACTCTCATGCCACTCGATCTTTGCATGACCCTCCAGCTTAGCCTTCAAAAACTAGATCCTATCTAGATCTTCAATATCTTCATATTCAAAGTACTCTTCCAATTCATTGCTATGAACGATTAATTCCTCTAGGTTGAGATTTCATAAAAATGAAGGAACATCAAACTTAGGTCTATTTCCAATATTGGAAATGGTCTTAAAAAGCTTCGCCTCCTTTGGGTTAAGAACTCCCTCTACTGTGGCTTGGTCTAATTTTTCTTCTTATCTTTCATAGTCACTTTTATCATCCCCTTTGACAAGATTCATTCCTTTGTGCATCTATTCTTTCATTTCTTGCATTTACCTCTAGAGGCTTCTAAAATCGTCAGGTGTAATACCTTCGAATCTTCCACCATGCTCTCTTCATGGAGGCATTCTTGTGCTTCCACTGAAACTCTAGTGCAAATTGCCTCACAATTAGAGATCTGTCTACACACTCAGTCCAAACCATTGTCCTGGTGCAAACTACCTCACAGTAAAAAATCTATCCACATAGTCAGGAACTATAACTCTGATACCACTTAATGAAGGGTGCTCATCTTAATGCCATAAACACATAATAGAAACATAGAAACAACAACAATTGTGAGAACAAAATATGAGCTTCTTATTGTCTCCACAAATACATAATTACAAAATTCAAAATTACAATATGCTAACCCACATGGGCACCTTCATTACAATAATTTGAAAGACAAAGCTATGAACTATCACTCAGAGTTGTCTTAGACAATGTTCAAGCATTTCTCAGATAGGCAATTTTATGCCACCCAGGAAGGTTCTAGACACTAAAACTTAATACCTAGGGCTAACAAACCCTAACAATACTTATAAAGTTTTCCAAATACACCTTTGACATTTATTTTGGATGTTTTGGTTGGCCCAACTTTTGAGGACCATAACTCTCTAATTATTGCATCAATTGGCTATTATAACCACTTTTTGAAACCTTAGCACATTTAGGCCTCCAATGGTGATCCTAAAGTTTATATACTAAAATTGTAAACCAAAAATGCACAATAAATCCATGAATAATAATGACATGAAACTAAGATTCAACTGGTAGGCTGCTATATCGAAGATGAATATCTACCTCTTAAATTAGGACATTCTGAGCTTGTATGACTGACTTACTAAGTAGCAAGCCTCCATATACATCAACTTTGAATTAAGTCAACCCTTATTCAAACAAATTAAATGAAATTTGATTAGTTAATGCAAGACTTCTCTTACACCTATGCTAATCCTGCATCAATAGCTCAATTTCTTCTAATTATTTTTTTGCAAGAGGTCTCTTAATTGCAAGATTTTTCTTCTTTGATATGAATTTCAAACATTAGTGTAATGTCTCTTGGTATGATAGTTTAGATATGTGGGATAATCATGTTGAAGTTTCTATTATTTCTATTAGTTATTACTTATAAACTTTATATAATTGAGAAGATATAGGTTGTGGTAACATTATTTCAAGAAAATTATGTGCATAAATAATTAATAATACTAAAATATTATTCAATTCTTGTAAGTCTCATAAAACATAAGATCCTAATTCCCAATGTAAGCCCTTCTTAAGGTGAGATTGTGATCAAATTCTTAGCTCCTTGGGCTCTAATTAATAGAACAACTCTCCACTAAGTACCATCTTGTCACATACTTCGCTCTTTAAAACCTTATGGATAATCAATCTTGATATATCCATCCTTCGTAGGAGAGAGTTCTTTCTCATCCTAAGCCTTATGAATACTTGATTTGGGTGTATCCATCCTTCTTAGGAAAGGTATTATTCATCTTAGGTCTTATGGGTAACCACACAGGTATCTCCATCGTTGCATGTGCATTTGTTTAATTATATATCGATCCTTTAGAGAATACTTGATTCCTTGCCTTACTTCCCTAAGAATATTCCTTTATGGAATATCTTGGAAAGTCCTTTAGATTTGTTAAGTCTTTGCCTTAATTCCTTCTAGGAATTATTATTGTCCTCTTATAAGTGGCTACTTAGCGTAGTATATTTCTTCCTTCCATTGATCTAAATAAATTCCATGCTCTATAATAATTTATAATTAATTGTAAGGAATTACTAAATCAATGTTTAGTCGTATACATTTTGACTGATATTTTTGTTGCATCTTTTTGAGTTGCATCTGAACATTTTTGAATTATCAATTCCTCTTACTTGAATTGTTCCCTTGATTATTCATGTCTATTGATGTTCTTTCTTTCATATATATTGACAGGGACATGTTGTGTCTTGTTTGATTTGAGATGAATACTATGTGATAGATATTGAATGAGTTATGAGTTCTTAATTTTACTTCTTCTTTCACACGTATTTGATAACAATTTTTTTCTTAGATGTTAAATATCAAATGTCACTTCTAAACAACCATTTTGTTACCTACTCTTTCAAGAACTCTATATATTTCACCTCTATTTTAAAATGAATGCACTTCAAAACTACAAGAAAATGATGAAAAATCCAATTTCTTCGATGAGATAGACAAAATGCACCACTGGTAATAGATGGAAGGCAAACAATAATAGTTTTATTTTGTCTCTACTCGTAATTGGAAAACACTATTTTCTCACATCCACAATACCAAAAAATCCAATTGAAAAATGTTTCATTCACTGCAAATGAACCAAATGAATAAAATATTTTCCTAAAAGCCAAGCTTTTCAAAATCCACTCACCTTAGAGTGACCATGAGTTGTAAATACAACCATATGGTATTGTGATATTTCTTAAACAAAATAAGGAAACTAAAACAAAAATTATCAATTTGCAAAAAGAGGGGTAAAAATTTATTAAGACAGAAAGGAATACAACAAGGATAGCTCAACAAGGAGCTCGATCCTGAGCAACAAGATCATCAAATTCTTGCACCATCTCAAAGGACAGTTGCCTCCTATCCCTAATATTCCAACCTGGATCATGACTAGAAGCCCATTTGGGTAAACAATCAGTAGTTCTATTCCATTCACGAGGAATATATGTGAACCTAATGAACTGAAAAGAGGAAGAGAAGAAAAGAATCTTCTTAACAATAGTAGCCAACTACCAACTAACATCCTCAAGCTCTTGCGAAGAGAGCATGTTCACCACCACCTATGAATCAGACTCACAGATAATCTTACTCCATCCCCGCAAGAAACACTATTCCACAGCATATAAAATAGCCTGAGCTTCCATGAGATTGTTAGTATAATCACCCTTATGAACTAAGAAGAAAAATTTAACATCCCCAGAACTACAACGAGCCACTCCGCCAATACTAGCCAGACCAAGATTCCGACGGGAAGAACCATCAGTGTTAATTTTTAGAACTCCACAGGGAGGAGGAGTCCAGTGCCCATCCCGGTTAACCCAACCCTTCCTGTGATGGTGAAGCTGCCTGGACATAGAAGGAAACCTATGAGCTACAGCCCCATCCTGTAGATGAAAATTGAGGCGATTACAGATGGCAAGATCAACCAGATCCATACCCCCATCAAGCTCACACTTGACAAGAATAGTTTCCTGAAGAGAATGTGATATTTTCCACCAAAGATGCAAAACACCAAGCTAAACATCTTGGAATATACGACGATTCCTCTCCAACCAGATATACCAAAGCATGAAAGATGGGCCAGCAATCCAAGCAGCATGGAGAGAAGAAGACTTGGAGGGAGCACTACCCAAGCGGGCCCAGAACTTAGGCAAAGAGGAAGCATGCCGACAAGAGCAACCCCAAGCGCTCCACCAAAGGTGCCATATCTGAGTAGAATAGGAGCAATGGAAGAACAAATGGGAGATAGACTCCTCTCCATTACCACACAAAACACAATAAGAGGGGCCCTAAAATCCACGTTTACAAAGATTATCCTAGGTAAGACAACAGTTGTGAGCCACTAGCCACATGAAAAAATTGCACTTGGACCAAGAAACTTTATTTCAAACTTGCTTCCACCAAGGGACCTCAACATCCCCAAATAATTGTCTAGTTATCTCCTGATACCCAGCAGAGACATGATATTTACCAAACAAGATACTGCCCCAAGCCAAAACATCTGGACCAAGCAAAGAAGAACACTCTCCAGAGGCCAGAATTTGAGAAAGCTCCTGACGATCCATGTTTGTACCTCTAGGAGGCCAATCAGAAGAATGCTTCCATCTATAACCAACAACAGGTCCCAATTGATAGGGAGTCTTGTAATGAGCCACTTTATCCCATCTAGCAACAAGAAAAGAGTCACAAAGAGGCTGAAGATGAGGGTATATGGATAAAATCGAAGGGAATCCATCCCAAGCATCAGACCAAAATAAAGCCTGAGAACCTCCTTTACATATCCAGAATAGACCCCTCTTCACCAACATCGCACCTATCTTCAAAGTATGCCAAACCACTGAGCCACGAACTTCAAGAGGAAGTGCAGAGACAGATCAAGGAATAAGACCATGAAAATATTTATGAGTGATAATACGAGCCCAAAGTTGATGTTGTCTAGAGCACCATCGCCAATAAAGTTTAGCAGCTAAAGCTTGACTACTCAATAGAGCAGATCGAAGACCAAGACTACCCTCCTTTTTAGGCCTACAAATAGTTGCCCAATTAACCAAGCTCCATTTAGTACTACGCAAATTACCACTCCAAAGGAATTGTCGAGAAAGAGCATCAAACTCCTTGAGAAAGTAAATAGGTGCAGTGTGAACCATGCTTCTATAAGTAGGAAGAGCTTGGATAACAGCTTGAAGAAGAGTAACCCGGGCAGCAGTAGAAAGCCATCTATGAGTCCAATGATTTACCTTATCCTGAAGTTTGGTAATCAAATTTTGCCAGAAGAGATGTGGCTGCCTAGAAACAACAATAGGAATGCCAAGATAAGTCAAAGGAAGTGATCCTATCTGAAATCGTAGGATACCAACAATCATGTGCTGAATAGAATCAAGAGTGTTAAAAAAGTAAATGGAAGATTTTTGCTCATTAACTTTCTGGCCTAAAGCTACCAAATAAATGTCCAAAGCATGTCGAAAGGCTTCAGCTTCCTTGATCCTAGCAAGACCAGCAAGATCAGAATCATCAACAAATTGAAGATGGGAAAGAGAAGGTAAGCCATTACCCCACTACCAGCCTTGAATAGAATTCTGGAACACCTAATGCTTAATGAATCTGCCCAAGCCTTCAGCCATGATGATGAATAGATATGAAGAGAGAGGGTCACCCTGGCAGAGGCCTCTAGAAGCACCAAATAGTTGAGAAGGTTGACCATTAATAAGAACAGAAAAAGAGGTAGAAGTAACACAACTCATAATCAAACTCACCCAGTCAGAGCTAAATCCAAAAGAAAGAAGAATACTCCTTAGGAAGCTCCATTTAACTCAATCATAGGCCTTAGCCATATCCAGCTTAACAAACATGGCTCTCTCCCTTGAAGTAGCCATAGAGTGAATAGCCTCAGTAGCAATAACCACCCCATCCAAAATTTGTCTGCCAGCAACAAAACCACCTTGTTCTTCTGAGATAATAATGGGAAGCCACCTTTTCAGCCTCTCAACAATCAACTTAGTAATAACTTTATAAACCACATTACATAAGGCAATTGGTCTAAAAAACTCCAATTGATTAGCACCCTCTCTCTTAGGAATAAGAGTCAAGAATGTAGAGTTCAAAGCTCGAAGCATCTGCTTGCTAGCATAGGATTCTGTAACCATCTCCAAAAAATCATGATTAATGATGTCCCAAAATTCTTGAAAGAATTCAACTGGAAAGCCATCAGGACCAGGAGCCTTCCCCTTAGGCATGCCAAAGACCACCTCCTCCAGCTCTTCCAAAGATATAGGACACATGAGATAATCATTCATTTCCTAAGTGATAAGGCAAGGAATACAGGAAAAAATAAGATTTTCTTCATTATCAGCAAGAGGAGAGTCCTCAGAGAAGAGGGTAGAGAAGTACCAAATAGCCTCCTGGAACAAAGCTGGCAAGGAATTCAGTTGGATACTTTGAGAATTAACCAAAGAAGAGATAGTGCTCTGAT
This sequence comes from Cupressus sempervirens, assembly GCA_028749045.1. NCBI lineage: Eukaryota > Viridiplantae > Streptophyta > Pinopsida > Cupressales > Cupressaceae > Cupressus > Cupressus sempervirens. The sequence goes on from CM053787.1 coordinate 758,066,192, forward strand.
TTCGGCGAGATTGCACTGTTTTATGGAAAAAGGCAGTGTTTTGATCACCTTCCTGGAGCCAATCAACTCTAGCCTTTTGCTTCAAAAATTATCAATTTGTGATTATGGTGTCTTCCACAATAATTCATGCAAGATAGCTATAAACTCTTACATCTTACCATCTTCTGCTCCAAAGTGCATGCATCTCTATTTTATTTTTTTTCTAATGTTCATGCATTTGTAACTACTACTTTCTCTAAATTTTATATTAAATATTTTTAATCAATTTGGGAATCCATTGTTATCATTTTAATTAAACATTATTATTTAATTAGAACTATCATATGCCTTATTGTTTACATTGAAGATTGCTACTACTATAGAAAGCCTCTAGACTTAATTATATTTCAAATTTAATTCATAATTATTAATTTTTTACTCTTTTAAATAACTAAGTATTTTAGTTTGAGGTAATATAATTCAAGAGTTCATTATCATTATGTATTTTTTTCAATGAAAGTGATTAAAAAGGTTAATCAGTTATGATTGAATACATTTTTTAAATCATTTTTATATTTATTGATAATAATATTTTAAGAAAACATTTTAAAAAATTGTTCCAAGTCTACATCTAACTAAAATAAGTATAATAGTACTTATGTTTTAGTTTGAAAATTAATTATAATTAATTTCTAAATAAATTGTTTAGTTGTGTTTCAAATATGTTAAAGATGGAAACATTTATCAATATCATCCAATGACACAACAATCATTCACATTTATCCTAATCTTATTATTTTTTCATTGATGTGAATTATTTTATTTGTACTTGTTTTGAAAACCAAAATAAATTTATTTTTTATAAAGATAAAATGAAAAAGTAATATATCAAATATTAAAAATATTAATGACTAAATAAAGATACTTTTATTAAAATAAGAATTCATTTTTATTTAATAATTATTTTACTAAACATTTTTTGAAGGATATGAATTTGACATCTATAATAAATTAATTTAAAATTAACAAATAACCAAAATCTAAATACATCCACATATTACTAAATTGAAAACTATGCTCTTTTATGCCTTTAAATAAAAAGGAATGCAAAAAGACCCAATGTTATTATAGTTTTGACTCTCAAGCCATGATAAATTCATGTAAGCCTCAATGTATTGAGAAAAATATGAAACATAACTATGTGGATGAGTGGCTTCAGAAAAAATATGAACAATAATCATCTCAATGAGTCGTATTTCAGAATACAATGCACAATCTATTCCTAGCTTTTCTAACATTAGAATGTAAAATGAAATGATCCTAGACACAAATTAAATATCCTTCTCTAAAATGCAACGATGTTTGACATTAGAATTGTCATGGTTACAATTTCAAATTTTTACTTTTGATATCCTTCTTCCATCCAATGTTTCATTCATATCACTTGAGTCATTAGCATCACCTGCAACATTAAAAGTGTTAGATAATAAAAACCTTGAAGCAACAAATTTTTATACCTTATGATACAATCAGTCCTTCAAAATCCATAGATGAAGAATATGATAAAAAAATTTAACAAATATATAGATACTACTATATGCTCCCTTCAAATGCCAAAACTATTATAAATATGAATGTTCAAAAAAGACATTTCATGAGATCGTAATTTTAAAAAAAAAGTGAGATGAAATGGTTTACTAAAACCAATTTCTGCTAATCAATTATCATATATAGTCATTTCTTCTCAATCAAAATGTCCTCAAATAGAAAAGTGCGACTAAATGGAGCAAAAGATTATTTCTATGGTGACATTTGTCTGAAACAAAAACCCTTTTCAGTACCATGGATTGGAGGAGATTGGATAAGAATCTATGATCGAAAAATCAAACTCATTTTGAAATAACTTTAGATTTTTTTCAACTGTCATTTTATCCATTTCTTCAAATGTGAGAGGGAAGAAAACAACATACAATGATGTATGCAAGCACTATTTTATCCATAGATTCTTAAAGAAATTGTAATATTTTTTGAGTTATTGCTATTAAAAATCTTTTCTTTAAATTGGAAACCATAAGTTTTCTATTTTTAGTGTCAATATTCACCTTATCAAAAATACCATTCAAAAGATTGAAATTTTCCAATTTATATTTTATAGAAAGTATCTTTTCAATGATATCAGATTTTATAATTCAATAAATTTGAATAGAAAATAAATTTATCTCATTTGAACAAAGTTAAATATAAGATTGTCAAATACTTTACCTACTAAGTATCATTTGTCATATATTATGATCTCTTACTGTTTTTAGAGAAGACCTAGTGGAACATAGCGGGCACTGTAAACAACCAACAACCACAGAAATTAAATTCGATCTTAAAAAACACACCAAAAAAAACCATTAGTTTGCCACAATTTAACAGTTCTCAAGAACACTAGTATTAAAAGGAAGATAAGGTAAATTTAAGTTACCTCAAAAAAGGTACTAGTTTCAGTCTATTCTTTCAATTGTATTATGCATGATCTTCCGAAAAAATGTCCACATTTAAGAGAACTAGAATTGATAGTTAATATTAGGTATGTTTTCAAGAAAAGAAAGTTTGAGACTTATTTGATCTACAACATACCATAGAACTAGAATTGATAGTTAATATTAGGTATGTTTTCAAGAAAGTTCTGAGCAAATTCGGCATGTCAGGGAACTATTAATTTGTTGTGAATTGTCTATACCTTCCGGAGCAATTTCTTCCATCAATGCAACACCTCTAGCATGTACCTTAACCAAGCTATTTATTTTTTGTTCAATTTCTCGTCTGCTTGAGCTTTCTTCTTCTTCGGCTTTTTGAAGTTTCTCTATATATGACTTTTCTCACTCTTCAAGCTTTTGGAGCTTTTCTCTACTAGATCTTTCTCCTTCTTCAGCCTTCTCCAGCTTCTCTCTGTAGAACTTTTCTTGTCCTTTGGCTTTCTCATGTTTCTCTTCATTGAGTTTTTCATGTTCTTCTGCCTTCTTAAGCTCTCGCTGTAATCGGTTGTTCTTTCTATTCAATAATATGATGCTCGCATCAACATTGGCTACTTCTTCTTCAGTCAAACGTAGCCTTTCACCCATATAAGAAATAACTTCTTTTTCACTTTGTTCACCTTGAGATTCTCCTTTCTCCATAGCTGAGAGATCATCTGAATCCATTCAAACTCTCTTTGCACTTCTTATGTGTCTCGTCTTTCTTCTAAATTTTGCTCCCAAATTTCTTCTTGCACAAGAAAGCAATTAACGCAATATCATTCATCAAGAAGATAAGTATATATAACGCAATTAACGCCGTATCTTGGTGTAAATAGGTGGAGTCACATGTGTCGAAACCGTTGCTGATTTAATGAAATAGGTATGGTGTAAATTTGGAGGATTCGACGCCATTTTTGGACCTCCGCTGCGATAAATCAAATATATTTTGCAGTGATAACATGCGTCTGTCAGAACAAGGGAAGTCTACAAAAGGAAACTTCAAATTAAATTTCTACTGCGCGGACACGGTGGGGGAACTGTGGCATTGGATGTTCAAAAGTGCACTCGGCAGAGTCCCCTCAAATAGCTGTATAGGTTCATATAGTGATGTTTATATCACAAGTGTAATTAAGCTAGAGGCTCCTTGGAGTATGGATAATTGTCTCTAGATTTTTCGAATTTAGAAAGTACAAAATCGCCGTTTTTACTATTATGGATAAGTTTTTACTTTATTAAAATAGATATTGTGAAAAGACTATTCAAATAATAAAAGTGAACATGCTACAATGGTTTTCAACGACACTAATGGGAATATCGATAGCTTAGAATGAGGAAGTCTAAGAAATAGCACTCCCTCAACTTTTTCATCTTCAAAGAAGAATAGTGCACTTTTATGTCTATAATAATGGATTGTGTTACCATACAATTGGTCTATATTGTAATACATTTATAAGAGTGAAAAATGTGTTTTATTTCTACTTATATTTTGGGTTTATTATACAAGTCTAATTAAGTACATAGGCTTCTTGAGCTTTGAATACCACCTTTTTAAATGGCCTAAAATATAGAGACAAAATATATTGATTTTCCATTGTTGATTATAGATAAGATTTTAATTTATTTATACTGTTGCTGTAGAAAGTCTATTTCAAGTACCATTTAATCTCATATTTTAAAGTAATTATGTTTGTAATGTTAGCTTTAGCTTTTCAAAAATTATAACAATTTAATTTTTAAGGTAATACATTATTTAATTCTTAATTGTTCTATTTAAAATAAGTTTAGAAGTTTCTAATTCTATTATCTATAAATAAAATATTGTTGATAATAAGAGTAATATATAGTTTTTGAAGTAATTGATAGTAGCTGACAAGATGGGGGCTGACCCCAAAGTACAAAAAGGCTAAATAAACAACGAGAGGTAACCTCCCTGTCAACTAACCTATACCAACTTTAAATTTCAAAAAAAAAAAAATGTTCATAGTCAGCTTAGCAATACTAGCAGTCTTTAAACCAATATGCATAATAGTCTTTAAAATAAAATAGCAGCCATTAAAAAATTGCTTCGATGAGTCCTCTTAAATTATAGAATCATAAAGACCTGGTGGGCTACCAAGTTTAGAGGCATAAACATAAACAATCAAAAAAAGGTAAAGACACAGGGCTAGCTAACCTTCTCCAACCCATGAGCATCCTCCTTCTCAAGCACATCCTTGTCCTTGTCTTCACCTTCCACTTTAATCACTTTGTCCATGATGGTTTTTAACCAATCCTCAACCAGGAACCCATAGATGGAACAAGTGGTCTTAGTGACTTTGCCCAAGTCCTTTGCCTATTTGTTAGTCTATAGAAAATAAAGGATGGTGGCCATGGAGTGGATGACCTTGGTGGGAAACTCTACCAATTTTTCAAACCTCTGGTAGATAGTTCTTTTGGTTGTCATCCAAGTCCCTTATGGAATTCTCCAGTGTTTCCAGTATCACTCCTAGCCGAGGTAGCCTTGGGAGTTTCAGATACATGGGAGGGAAATATAGGGCTTGGTTTAGGTTTCCTGTTCCAAGGTATTCTCTTCTTTTTAGTGGGTTTAGCATCACTTTCGGAGGAATCAAAGTTGGAGTCATGCATGGGGGGTAACTTAAATTTTTCCATTTGGAGGCATTTTCTGGATGTCCTAGCACTTTTCTTACCTTTCCTAGTGTCTAAATCTAGTTAATTTTGACATTAGGAGGAGGGATTTTCTTGAACTTCTTGTGGCTAGGGCTAGGGATAGGGTCAAGGGAGGCTTGGGGGTGATAGAGGCAAGGGTGTTAGTCAAAAGTGATAGATTCAGGATAAGATGTTGGGTATAAAGTTTATTCATCAACCCCTGGTGTATGAAGTAGAAGGTTTTCCCTCCTCATGTTTCCTCCTTGCCATCCTCTAGTGAATTCAATAACAAAAATAGGAAGGAGATGTGGTCTAGATTCCTAAAATGATTTAGGATGGGGAAATAATAGTAGTATGGTACCTAGAAATGGTCCTCCAAGGTGATATATTGCATGATGGCATAATAGATGATGTCCCAGTGCTTAGTAAGGGAAAACTGAGAAAACTCACCACACATTCTCTTCAGTTCCTCTTTGCCCTTGAAGAATTTTCATAGGCTAGCTTCCTCCTTGACATTTTCTTGCCTCCGCTAGTTCTTTCCTTCCATCAAAAATTCACCAACCCTCACAATGGTTGCTTGATAAATATTGAATCTCATGCCATTAAAAGTCACCTTCCTATCCTTCAAAGTCTAGAAGAATTGCATCAATATAACCTATTCATGTTTCACCATACCCTCCATATACTTAAAAGGCCACCTTCTTGCATGTACACCATCACCACCTTGCTTCTATGAATGCTATCTTCCACACCCACTGATTTTATTCAATGACTATTTCCCATATTGTCACCCAAATCAACCAGTAATTCATCAAACCACATAGCCTTGTTTTAGGTTTTGATGTTGATGGATATAGATTGAAGACCTCCAACAAATAAAATGAAGAGGCATTGCATGACCATCATAAGTCTGCAATGTTTCTCAGAAAATAAAAAATCTCTCTTCTCGGCACCTGTGAGCATTCTCCTTCCTTTTGTATGACTATTGCCAATTGTATCTTGTGTAGGAACTCATTAACCTATCATTTTGATCATTACTAGATCATTCACTACATCTCACCAAATCTTCCCTTTGCACCCTTTTATGACAGTCATTAATATTCACAACAACTAAAATCACAATGCAAATCAGTAAACAATCATGCCAAAAACTCCCTTCATGAAGTGTCTTGTTCATACACCCACATGGAGAAAGAAGGTCTGCCACCGATTTTGGTTATTCATATGGAATTAATGAAGGTATGCTCCCTTTCCATCACAACTTGAGTTGATGATGACAATCTTTTGACGTCATCCCATTCCATAAGGCGCATGCCACTGTAGCAAAATTTAGCTAGTCCATCTAACACACGATTGCCTTCTTGATGTATATGGGCAACGTGGATCTCTTGAAAATATTTCATCAACCTTAAAATTTCCTTGATTATACTTTAAACGACCAATTGCTTCTGTCTTCTCTCTTTGCAACCTTAATTATTAACATTGAGTCTCCCTTAATAGCAAGCTTATTGACTCCCTGTGCTCTCATAATTCTAAGTCCCCTAAGAAGTGTCGATTCTTTTGCTTCATTGCTAGATCCCCCTCCACAGTTTCCTATGTAGGCGACAACCACACTTCCCATACTATTGCAAAGGGTACCTCCCACGGTAGTGCTACCCAGCATAGTCAAACCATCAAAGTTTCGCTTGAGCCAGGAGTCAAGGGGGATACCAAACCATCTTCATTCTAGCCAAAACTTTGGAATTGTTAATATGAACCACCATTCTAAGCCAAATCCCATTTCATATAAAGCTTGCTTGGGGGGAGGGGAGATCGAGGGGCTTCCAGTGCCATACCTTGCTACATTCTTTTAGAAGCCTAATAATGATTTGTGAAAATCATGTTGTTCCTTTCCTTCTAGATATTCCATGATATGTATGGGGGAAGAATCATCCATAAGTTTTTGAGGTATGGGTGGTTAGCGAGGCCATCTCAATGAGTGAATTATTCCAAATTTATATCCATGCACCATTCAACTTCCCATAACATAAGAACCTCCCTCCACACCTCCATGGAAAATGGGCACTGAATATGCATATAATTAATAGATTCAATTTCATTGAGACATAAAATACAACAATTAGCAAATTGGAACCCTTTACGCTAGAGGTTGTCAATAGTGAGAATCAACCCATGTAAGGTCATCCACCAAAATAAGTTTATCTTGGGAAGAATCCAAGGATGCCAAACTTTAATCAAATTAGCATGTGCCACCTCCCCCTAGGTTATAGAGGTAAGAAGACTTAACTATGAACTCCATCAAAGGTGTGAGCTTTTAAACTAAAGAATCCTCCACAAGGGCAAAATAAATCTTGCAGTTGTGTAGGAGGACCTACAAATCATGGGCAAGGCCCAACTCCTTAGGGTCAGGGTTCTGGAAGGTAATTCATTGTCTATTAGGGGTGATAATGTTTTGGGTCTAGGGGCCATACATTCTAGTGCAATCCTCCCATATAGATAAAAAATTAGTTCACATGAGTGGGTTCTCATGAATCCATTGATCCTCCTAGAAGTCAATAGAATCCCCATTCCCTAAAATCTAGTGACACCGTTTTCTTAGGATCTTATGGGTATTAACAACATTGTTCAATATTTTTGATTGTTGGGGGAGAGTCTAGGCCCAAAGTAAATAGTGAGGAGCCAGACCTTCAAAATATTCAACTACTATCATATTACACCAACTTCCCTCGTAGTTCAGTAAATTCCAACCAATTTCAGTTAAGAGAGGCCTATTAAGGTGACCAATTCTTCTTAAGTTCAAACCTCCAAGAGCTTTCAAGTGAAAAACTTTCTCCTAGCTCACCAAGTTCATTATGGTCTTCTCTTTAGTACTAAACCATAAGAAATTCCACTATATTTTCTCAAGAATATCTTTGAATCTACCAGGGATTTTAAATATGGAGAAGAAATACACTAGGATACCTTGTAGAGAGATAGAGAGAAGCTAGAATTTTCCATCATTACTCAAACTTTTTCCCTTCTAGCCCACTAGATTATGTTGAAAGTGTTCAACTAGACCATTCCAATATTAGTTGTGGACTTCCTTTATGGTAAGCAGTAGGCTAAGATAACTATTAGGGAGGGATGCTTCTTGGGAGCCAAGAATATTAATCACCTTTTCTCTCAAACTAGTAAGGGTGTTGAATAAATAAACTTTACTTTTTTGATAATTAATGCATTGGTTAGATATCAACACATAGTGGTTTAGAGTGTCCTTCCATTCTTTTTCTTCATGAATTAATGGGATGCTGAATACAAAAGTGTCATCCACAAACAATTGGATAACTTGTGAAGGGCACCACGAGGTAGCTTTTACACCCTTAATTCTGCTAGAGTTAGTCAAAGAAACTAGATTTCTACTTAAAACTTCTACCATAATATTAAAAAGGAAAGGAGATAAGGGGTCACATTTACGAAATCCCTGGGAGGAGTAAAGGAAGTTTCTAGGGGCTCCATTAACAAGCACCAAGAAAGCAACTGAGGTAACAACATTTTTAATAATCCTATAACCATCTCACTGAAGCCAAGTCTAGCAAGTATAGCGAAGAGGAAATCTAGCCTAACTTTATCAAAGGCTTTGGAAATGTGCAATTCAAGGGCCATACCTAGGATATTAGACATTTCCATAGAATGAATCACCTCATGGGTGGTTATAATCACGTTGAGGATATCCCTCCTAGGAACAAACCTATTTTGGTATGGCCAATAAATTATTCTAGAAGGGGCTTAATGTGATTTACCATAACCTTAGCTAGAACCTTATAAATAGTGTTAGAAAGGCTAATGGTTCTAAAGTCTCCCAATCTCCCAAGGTCCTCAATCTTGGGGATGAGAACAATGAAGGTTAGGTATTTAGTTCCTTTAGTAGCTTTCCCATTCTTACAAAGTCACCATCGGCATGGATGATGTCATATTTGACAATGTCCCAAATTTCTTGAGAAAAAGTAGGAGGGAAGCCATTAGGGCCATGAGGCTTTATACCGATCTATACTAAAAAAAACCATTCTAACTTCTTCCTCCTTGACCTTGCTCGTTATCTCCTCATTCATTTGTTTATTAATCATAGGTTGAAATGATCTCATATATCATTTTGTAAAATACTATCAACTTGGGTAACCAGAGGGTCATAAATTTTGTGGAAGTAGGAGTTGACTTTATATTCTACCTATTCTACTTTGGTGATTTCGTGATCATTATCATCCAAAAACATGTTGATAGTGTTTCTGTTTTCCCTTCTTGAGGTTGATCTGTGGAATAACATCACTTTTTTGTCCCCCTCCTCCAACCATTGTACCCTAGATCTCTTTTTCCAAAATATTTCCTCTCTATTTAGGAGGGTTTTCCATTTGTCTCTACAATGCTCCTCTTGGTAACTCTTAGATGTGTCTCTTTGTGCAAGTAGATTTTAGAGAGCATCTAGCTTTTATTAGTGGCTTTCTTATCTTTGGATAGACTTCCAAAAGAGGAGTTACTACATTTTTTCACTTCTCTTTGGGTGGTAGATATATAGTTAAGACAAAATGCAATTTTATTATTATCTCTATCTCTTCCTTATTTGTATGAACTAACCTCTTCATGTTTCTCTTTGTCTTCTAAACACTCCCCTCTATATTATGTATCATGCACAAACATCCATATTCCTCCTCCAACAAATCTATATCTCTATGATTCTCTCCTTTACACTCATTTCCCTTATATTAACATTTAATTATTCTTGTCATGTCAATAACTTATAGATACATAGATATATATCCTTGTATATATATAGTTAAGATAATATGTAATTTTATTATTATCTCTATTTTTTCCTCATTTGTATCAACTAACTTCTTCATGCTTCTGTCTATCTAATAAACACACCCCTCTATAATATATATCACACACAAACATCCATAGTCATAATATCTCTCTCTCTCTCTCTCTCTCTCTCTCTCTCTCTCTCTCTCTCTCTCTCTCTCTCTCTCTCTCTCTCTCTCCCTCCCTCCCTCTCTCTCTCTCTCTCTCTCTCTCTCTCTCTCTCTCTCTCTCTCTCTCTCTCTCTCTCTCTCCCTCCCTCCCTCCCTCCCTCGCTCTCTCTCTCTCTCACACACACACACACACACACACACACACACACACACACACACACACACACACACACACACACACACACACACACACACACACACACACACACACACACACACACACACACACACACACACACACACACACACACGCACGCACGCACGCACACAAACACTCACAATCACACACACATACATACTCACTCACTCACTCTCAGAAACATCTTATTTCTTCCTTCTGATCTCTAGACTTATCTCTCTATCTCCCTCCCTCTTTAACTCTATAATCTCGGCCTCTATTTCTCTCCCTATTATTTATCATTTATTTTCTTACCATCTCTCATCTTCTCATCTCCTCCATATTTCTCCTCATCTATCTCCTACCTTCCCACTCTATTGCTTTGTCCTTGCATCTCTCCATTTCTCATGGACAATATATCTCTATCTGTGATTTCTATTTTGACATAACTATCATTCTCTCTACCTTCTCCTATTAATATCATTTTATTTGTTATATTTTTCAATACCTAGTTATTTCTATACTTTTTTCTTTCTTCCTTTCTCCATCCCAAAGCCTTATCATGCACATATATTAATATATTTTTTCATTTGTTTATATCTCTCTCTATTTCTAATGTCATGACCCACCTTAGGTGACTCCTATTTCATACAATGTCTCTGACACTTTCAACTTAGTTGAGTTGGTCAATTTACCATGAATGCTATCTATGGGTATATTTTGGGTTGGATTCTAAGTTGATATATTATTCAATTTAGACCTTAGTTGATATGTATTCCACTTAGATATTAGTCTAAGTGTAGTTTAACTATGTGGTTTTGAGTTTTTGTCTTCCTAAGTTTTCATTTATACAGACACCTTTGGTTAATAAGTTGGTCAATCTTGTGACTATGTTTTCTATACACAAGTTGATGGTACATGATCTTTTTATGTTTTAATTATTACACAAGCTCAGATACATATAAATGATTTTATTTTATGTGAGCACCATAATGCTTACACTATATTTAATTGTGAATTGATATGTAATGAAGTTACATTTAATGAATAAAAGAAAATATGATTTCATTTCATTTATTACCATATTTGAGAGATACTGACCTACTCCTATAGTATGAGTGTGACTCATTGGTTAGAGGTTGAAGGAAAGAATGTGGTTGAGGTAGAGGATGCTAGCTCCTTAGCATTGCTAGGTATGGATGGGATGGTAGGCACACTCCACTTAGTCCCATCTTTGTCAGTATCATGTCCTTATTTTAAGATATAATTTTAATAATAATTAGATAATATAATATTATTAATTGAATAATAATAATATTATCAATAAAATAATATTGAGAAATTATAAGAATATAATAAATGAATAATTAAACTAAATTAAATACATGAGTGAATATTCTAGATAGTATATAACCTTTCTAAGTTAGATTTGATAATAAACACAAAATAAGAAATTAATTTTATAATAATAATTAAATATTATAGTTACCAAGTCTACTGAAAGTCCAAGTGATATAAAAAAAAGACACTATTAGAAAGTAAAGTCCACCAGGATAACTAAGAGTGGGGGAGAATCAAGTATCTGATTAATCCCACTTTTATCAACCTTATTAAATCTTAAACATGTGATCAATAAAACCAAAAACCATAAGCAAATACACATACACAATAACACTATGTTAACTAGGGAAATCTTGGATGAGAGGGAAAATGGTTCCCATAAAAATAATGTACTAATATATAATTTCCTTGCAAGAAGATGTACTCTATTTGAAGCTAATGAAATTCATTCCATACATATCACTCCCTCTTAGGAGACTTCGAATCGCAGTGAGGAGATTTTGACACTTTTAGGAGTTGTGGAATGTAGAACTTGACCCAATGTCAAAAAAACTTAAGGGAAAAACCATTGAACCCACTAACCAACTGGTGTTTTTATTATTCCTTTTAAAATAATAGGATGTGTTACTGATCTCACCTACTGAAAATTTTGTTCTTCCCTCTTACTGTACCTTTTCTAAACAAACCACTCTTCAAATCTCAAAATCAGATCTATAACATCTCATCACAGTAGTCCCTTTGATCACATATTCACATTTACCAATCTTACTCTTACACACTTAATCACATTTACATCTTTTGTTCCATCACTAGGAAAATAACTTTTCTTTATACCAAGTCCTCAAAATAATTTATTGAGTCATCCTTGAGTCTTTTCCAATCGATTATAATAGGACCTCATTAAGATAAAATAATTTCATAATTACATGACATTTTTGGCTCACATTCATTACAAATATTTCACACATGCAAACTTAGAATTCATGAACTTACTAACATCATTATCACACTAACTTCTACCTCTATCTAATTTCATTTAGCTAGATTCTATCCCTATTAGAAGATATAACCCGATTACTAGAAATCACTTCTCAAAAACTCTATCTCTAAAATATTTTCATTAAATATCACATAACAATCATCATTCTTGAATTTTTGCATGTGCACTTAGACCCATGATCATGACACACCATATAACATGTCCTTAACCTCATGTAGTCTCATTTGTTAATGAAAAACTTTAATGCCATGTTCTCTATCTACTACTTCGCTAGTCTTAATAGAAAAATATTGTGTTGTCATTAGTGACAAAAAATTCCATGAATACAACATATCAATCTCCCAAATACTTCAACAATGCATATGATACTCCCGTATAGGAATACCATCAACATTCATACTAACTATTGGTCAACAATTTTTCTATATGTTAGCTAGTATCTTTTATAAGCCTAAAAAACTAACTCACAACAAATGAATTCTCTAGTATGAAAGCTCTCTATGTTCAAAGGAACAACTCCCTTCTTAAAATATTAATCATTATAACCTTTATTATAAAAAATGTAAATACTCTCTCTTTTTACCAAAAAGAACTAAAGGAAAATAAAACATTCTCCATAAATATGGAAGAGCCTTGCAGTTTTTTAGATGATAGTCTCACAAACAACTCCACATGACATAGGCTTGTGATTTTCTCAAATTCTTGATCAAACTTACTAAATGACAAGGAAATCATCATAGAAAATACTGAATTCCACATGAAAAATCGAAGCATTGTAACCATACAATCACATAAAAGATGATAAGAAAATAACAGCATGATTGGTCACTATTTCTTATTAAATTCTTGGTAGTAATAAAAATTATATATCAGTTGTAACAAAATAATTACATATCAATAATTTTTTTAGATAATCAACTCCTTTAAAGATTAAACAAAGAAAAATATATAGCAATATAAGGATTCTAAATCAATTTAAAAACTAACTCCTTAAGGAGTTGCCAACTATAGAAATAAATTAGAGTATATTTAATGAAACTAATTGAAAAAGGAAGCAAGGAAACTATTGGTTTGTGACCCCTATATTAGTAATTAAATTCTGGCCATATTGCTACCATCAGTGTTCAACTCTTGGTTCATAGGGAGACCTCCACCTACTTCATTCTAGGCTTTGTGTACAGCTAGAAAGTCAATTGTCTCTTTTTTTGCTAAGGAACTCCAAGTTGTTCATGACACAATTTCCACATCATCATGATCTGGGTGACATGTTCCCATATTTTACCTCATGCTTCCAAATGGTTGGTGTAGATGATCATCATTGAGTCAACTATGGTGACTATGGCAAGGTCCCTAACAAAGACCTCCATTTTTTGCTTCAATGTCTCTATCCTCGAAAATAATGACGATTCCACTTCTTTTGAGCTTTTTCCTTCTCATCTTATATTCTCCATTATATGGACATAAATTTTGCGGGAGTCTTATTGGAAAGTTACAAGATACTGAGGGCAGGAGGGGGGGGGGGGGGGCGGGGGGCTGTGGATTTAGAATCAATAATTTGTTTTTCATTAATATAATAATTAGTTTTATTCACACATAATCTATCTCATATATTAGATCTCATACCATATAATCATAAACTTGTAATGTTGAAATGGAATCTATCTAAGCATAATATCCATGAAAATATAAACACATAAGACAAAGATTTTGGTAACCTAGAAACACTTCAAGATGAAGGTAAAACTAGGGTTAGGATGAGATCCATAAATATTTACTTTTACAACAACAAAGTTTTCCTATTAGGGATAAAATTTGATCACTTCTAATGATCTACCCTACAAGGGGTCTACTCTACTAAAATATTCTAAGACTATTAGGTCTTACCTTGATTGAAGTATTTTATACTTACAATGAAGTAAGGACTTTGTTAGAAGATTTAAATAGGTTTATTAAAACCACACTGTAAAGAGATTTTCCCTAACTCAATCTATCAAAACTAATTAACTAATCCTTCAATTTTCTCTAAAAATTTTTTATGGATCTCGTTTCTTCAATATCTCAAATTGATTTCAATATTTGTTATGCTCTATTCTACCCTTCACTGCACTAGTTTCTCTATCTGATCTTCTATCCGACTTAGCCTCTTTTTTTCTATACTTATCTCATTTTCTCCTTCACATTTGCTTCAACTCAAAATAATGATCTTAGGACTGAAACCTTTCTTAAATAGATAATCATAGAAAGTTCTAGATCATAATTAATGATCAATATTTCAACCTTTTAGATTGTTTTACACTTCTAATTTTCTAATTGGTTATTCTACCTTTCTTGGGATTGATACCTTCTAAAAAAATGTGTAATCTTCTCCTTAAGTGTCTCTAAAATGTTTAAATTTTGTTTAGAATTCAAATAAAATGATTTACATAAGTATTTTTGCCATTATAATCTCATATGTCAAAATTGGTTTACTCAACACTTGAATGTTTTGATGCTGGGTGATAACTAGGATTCATGTTGTCACTCAGCTTCTGTACACTAGGCATAAACTAACTCACTCAACATAAACTTAATTTCCCAATATTTGGTCTCTATTGAGTTACTTGATATATATGGTGACTTAGTCTCTATCGGGGTGCTTGGCAACCTTTGATTTGATTGATATGTATTAATATGTAAACAAGTCCTTTATAACTTGGTCTTCTCTAGATGGTCCGATTGGAGTGATGACTATCCAATGCTGCCTTGGAAATGACTAAGTGTTTGGATACTAATAGGCAACTTAGGTTTAGAGATCAAAAATCTCCCCCTTTTCTATTATTGGCCAAAACACTCTATCATGACTTATCAATCCATTCAAAATAAAAAATAGTATTCCCCCTAAGACTGTAACTTGGTCTTCAAAAATTATCTCTTCTATATGGTATATATATATACTTGTAAAATCCTAATTCTGACTCATCTTGTAATGTTATTTCTGATTGTTGTCTCCCACTTTGTGTCATCTTCCTCTTCTCTTTGTCATGATTGTATTTCCCCCTTGTTTCTGTCACTTACGGCTTGGGCTTTGTAGGGGTTAGTATGTATTTATCCAAAAAAATCTGATGACTAGCCAAAATTTCTTCTATTCCTTTATTACATTTATCTCTTGTTGATTCCATTACTTCAATGTGAATTTCTAGCTGAGCAACTAGATCAATTAGGCTCTGGGTAGTAAAAAGATGAGAATCTTTCTTTGCTAAATTCTATGCAACATAGAATTCTCTTTGAATTATCTCCAAATGGGGTAGTAGAATGAATTGAATAGAAATAAATGTGTTCCTTATTTCATTATCTCTAGCCATTAACTCATCCAATCTTTGCTCATCAAATGTAAACTTATTGCATGAAGGTGAGCTTGAACTTGTGTTCTTGCCTAATGAAATTGTGCATGCCTTCATATCTACCTCTATTAGATCAATAGAATTTTGATTCTCTAATGTGAAGAACTCAACATCACAAAGTTTTATATCCAAAGAATGAATTCTTTTAGAATTCCTTCCAACTAAGTGGTATGGTTAGAAAGCTCAACCTGCCTAATTGCAAGTTCTGTTGAGACTTTCTCCCAAATGTTTTGCTCAGTTTTATTTTCAAACCATCTCATCAATTTGTCACTGGTCCAATATCTTTAGTCTAAACCTTTTCAACTATATACACTAATTTATTTAAAATTTTATGTTTCTCATTAACATTAGAGATCTATGATATAGTGTAATACATGTTTCTTCTTGTATAATCTCCTCAATTGTTCTTGCTTTTTCTTGTGACTTAGCTAGGTTACAATTCTTGCATCTATTCTAGTGTTATGTTATTCAAGTCATACATAGAAAATGTTATTACCTCATCTAAACTCATTGTCTCCTCTAGTGTTAATCTTTATGTACCATTATCTATGATTGATAGGTGTTATCACTAGGATGTGATACCTGCAATTATATTCCCTCTACATTTTATCCATGCATTTTCTCCTATTGAGTTTATTCACCCTATTGAACACATGTAAATGTTAATGTCTTTGTTGGCATGGCACTCAAGAATTGTATAAGAGCTTGAATATCCTCTTGCTCTTTAGATTTCTCTATTTCCACCATTTTTTTTCTTCTTTTTCCTTTTTCTTATCTAGTTTATCATGTATGACATGGGTAAATTTTGGAAACACTATTATTGCCTTGCCTTGTTGGTCAACACTCATTTTAGAAAGCACTATAACTATTGTGACTTGAAAATCACTAGTGTTTTCACTTTCAATTTGTAGCTAAATTAGATTTATAGATGGTAGAGAGGGATTTGAGGAATTTGATGTAGAATTTTTCAAATCTTCCTTAATTAACACATTTAGATTTAGTGGAGATGAATCAAGAATATCCTTAGTTGTGACAACATCTTGTTGTTTACACCATTCTACCATTTTCCTTATCTTTTCCACTAGCTTGGCAACTTCTTCTTCATCATCTTGGCCTTTTAGATATTCTTCATCTCTTCCTTCTTCTTCTTCTTCTTCTTCTTCTTCTTCTTCATTAGCCAATGGAACAAGCAATCCAAATGCTTCCTTCCATATGAGAATGCTTTCTTTCTCAACTTCATGAGCCTTATCGTTCAAAATTTTGTAAGACCTCTCTTTAGGTATAAGTTTATTTACACAATATTTTAGGGCTATAAACATACGTGTCTTTTGCAAATCAGGCATTGTTTGTACTAATGTGATCTCCCTAATTTTTGTTTCAACAAAGAATGCCCACTATCACTTAGCATCTACTTTATTGTATAAACTCTAACTAATGCCTTCACCTAATTCTATAGATGTATATTTATGCATTATCATCATCACTATCATAACTTTTTCAAGCTTCACTTGAACATCATTTTTAAGGAATGAAAATTGATTGTCTTCAATGCTACTATACTAGCTAATTCTTTAATCGTCTCACATACCTAGTCAAGTCATTTGAAGAATTTTAGGTACAATCTAAAGTTTTCTTAGATCACCAGACTTTTTTTCTTAATTATATTCTTCCTTCTTAGGTGCTATGACCATTTTTATCCTTGTTCTCTTAGGTAGGCTATGCTTATGTACTTTGGTTGGCTTTGTCTCTGTTGGGCTATCTTTTTCTTTTAAAATTGAGGACTGAGCTACCTTTGATCTTGTGATCACTCTTCTCTTTGGATCTGGTGGTGTAACAACCTTATTTACACCTTTCTTTAGATCCTTTTTCACCTTTGGATCCTCTCTCACCTTTGGGTCAACTTTTTTTAAGATCCCTCATCCTCTCCTTTTCCTCCAATTATCTAAACTCGGCCTTCACCAATTTTTCTCCCAAGATATTTAATCATATTATTTCTTTTCCTATCCATATTGGGCACTTTTGTTTCCATTGATATCTTAATCTTGGTTGTATCATAAGTATCGAGTGGCACAATATTTTTATTAGTCTCTTCAGATAACAATGTAGTCAGTACTATTATAACTTTATCAACATTAACTTCATATTACATTAGCCTTAGTCATACAACCCTTGGTAGTACTTCCTATGCATAGATGAAATCTATATCTACCATAAAACATATATCTTTAAAATAATTATCTACAACTGAATTGGGTATCCCCATTCCATTTTTAATCTTATTCTTGAATACTTCAAAGTAATTATCCATGATCACCTAAACATTTTCTCCCAATTGACTGATCAACTCACTAATCTATTCAATTGTTGGTGTATTCTTATTCCATGAAATTGTTCCTATAGTGGGGAATGAATTCTTTACATATAAAAATGTATAGAGAAGTAGGGGACTAAACTTACATGATGTATTCTTCTCTTTCCTTATTTCTCCAAGATTATGAGATAATTTTTGCAATTGCATCTTGGAAATATCACAACTATGATCCATCCTCATAAGTTTGTATTTGAGGTCCACTTTAATGAAAGGTACACTATCTAGTCAGCTTGACTGATAGATCTTGTTTGCAATAATATATAATACAAATTCAATAACTAGATCTATAATTTTATTAATCAACATACAATGACCGTTCCATTTTGCCTTTATTTTCTTCTTGACAACATCTCTTGCAACACTGCTTATTTTCTTTGGTCTTTCCAAAGTAGGGTACCTAGTAAATTAGTGAATTGTTACCTTGTTAATCTTGATTGGTCTACCCTCTAACCAAATACTCATGTTGTGTACTCGACATAATACAATCTTTGTCCATTCAATTTTGAAAATCATCAAAAAGGCTAGGGCACGGGTCAACCCTTTCTTGGAAACTATCTTGTGTTCATCTCTTAATAATCCATTGTTACACAATTTCTCATATGTTCTTTGAAGTTCATAAATCTCCAACCTCTACCACTTTGCACAAGTAATACAACCTTACATCATGAATCATCAGTGCTCTAGGTGGAATTGATGATAGGGCATCAAATTTGTCACTAGTCAATACAATATTAGGGTAATCCTTGAAATTTGTGGAGGACAGTGATCATTCGTCAAAATTTGTGCATTTCTCTCCATTAATATTTACTTGGCAAACAAAGATACAAAGTTGGCCATTTAAAAACTAGGGTTCAAACAAATTTTCTTCAAAAACTTTAAAAAATAGTTTAACTCTTGACATTAAAAAGTTCACTTACTAATTTTTTCCAATTTTTCAACAACACACTATGATCCACTTGTTATGTCTCTGAAATTGCCTTAATCACCTTTGAATCACTTGTGCATAGAAAATTTCTTGGTAAAATGAAAATGAGTGCCAAATTTTGGTATATACCTTCAATCGTGTCATTTAGGTTTGCAATAAATGTAGCTATACTTTGGTAGGTGCACAATAGCTATCTTAGGCTTCATAGGTTAAATTCATGTTTCTTTCATTCAAATACTCAATTACTATCACTTTTCTAGGTCATTACCATTTTAGTCAGGCAATATATCAACCTAGTTGATGTAAGCTCTCGGTCTATATTGCAATGTTCAGTCAATATGGGCAACATCTTTGATGCTTGACACTTGACAGTGGAACTTATTCCATTACCCAATTATTCTCCTAGGTTTATCCTAATACATCTTTGTTCATGCTTATGGGGATTTTTAATCGTATATTTTGTTAGGAATTAATGCATGGTATGACATTCAAATATATAGTCCCTTATATACATCTCTTTGCTTAGTTAGATGTAGGGTGATCACTTGATCCATTGGATTGGGTGATCTAAACTTCACTTGATCCACTACTTCCATGTTCTATTATCTATTTTGATGATTTACTCATCTCAAATTTCCCTTTTCCTTTGTTTCTTTCATTGTTTGGTAATTCTTACTAACATGTCTAGCCTTGAGATAATTGAAGCAAAATAGGTTTCCATTTAACCATCTCTTGTAATTACTTTTGAAATGTGTTTTAATAAAATTCTTTAGAATTTTTCCATACTCTCCACAATAATGAAAATAATTATACCATGTGTTGTAATCCTAATTTTAAGAGTTACCTTTCTTAGGTGCATGTGTTTTCCTTTAAGATGTCTAGTTAGATTTTTCTTTAGATCTTCATTCATGAGATCTATGTCCATATTTCTTATAGTTGTATTAGTGCACTTCAAATCTAAGTGTAGTAGGTGCATCACTTTCCTTTGACCAGCATTCATGTGCTTGGTGTCCTTATTTGTTGCAGTAAAAAATAGTTACTAGTAAACTTAGGTTTAGAGTTTTGCATACCATTCTTGCTTCTACAAATGTTTTTTGTGTGTCCAAGTTTACCACAATTATGATAAGTAAATTTTCCTTTGGATTTTTCATTTCTTTTCTCCCCATTCTTTGTTGACTCTACTTCCTCAATAGATGAATAGTGCTTGATATGTCTTAGACAAAAAGTATCATAGCATGACCTTGGTGATCTCATCAGTTCTTCAAAGTATCTAATAGCTTCACTTGGTTTATTCATTCTTTCCAGTAATTCTTTTTTAGATCTCAATTGATTCCTTAGTTGGCCACTTTGTGATCTCAGATTTTTAATCTCCATGTCTTTTCTATTCAACTCATGATTTACAAGTAACAGTTGATTCACCATATCCAACTAATTATTTGTAATATTTTGCACATCAAATGATCTTTCTTCAAGTTTGGTATCCATTTTCCTTTTCTCTTCTTCAAAATTCATCTTTTTTTTTAGTCACTTCACATAGTCTTACTAACTAAATTTCCAATTCTCTTTTGAGTTTTTTTCCCTTATTTACCTAGAATGATCTTCTTCTCCAATAGATCTTTTATAGTTGCATCACTATCACCAATATTTCTAGTGTTAATAAAGTCCTTGGCATCAACTTACTTATATATTGTTTCTTTCTACTGAATGACAATATTTTTTATTTTCTTTAAGGATTTCCTTAACTCTTTGTTTTCTCCTTCAAGTTGCTACAATATGATTTGGATTCAAATTATCTAGTTCTCAATATCTTTTCCAATTTGTGTTTCTCCATTTCTAATATCTAATCTTGTCAATATGTTAGAATTATTTTCAAGAGAACTAAGCTTGGATACCAATTGTTGGAAGTCTTATTGGGGAAAAATATACTAAGAGGGGGGTCATTTAGGATATGTAAAAATTTTTCACTGATATACCAATTAACCGTAATCCCTCATAATCCATCTCATATCTTACATTTCATATCATTTAATCATAAAATTGTAATACTGAAATAAAATATAGCTATGAATAAAATCCATAAAAACATGAACACATAACAAAAACATAAACACATAACAAAAAGATTTTGGTAACCTAGAAACACTTCAAGGTGATGGTAAAACTAGGCTAGGGATGACACCCACAAATATTTACTGCTGCAATAGAAAAATTTTCTTGTTAGGGATATAGTTTTATCACTTCTAATGATCTACCTTGTGAGGAGTATTCTTTGCAAAAACATTTTAAGACTGCTAGTTCTTACCTTGATTAAACAATTTTACACTTATAATGAAGTAAGGACTCTATTAGGAAATTTATATAAGTCTATTAAAACCACTCTATTAAGAGATTTTCCTTGACTCAATCTATCAAAATTGATTCATTACCTAATCCTTTTGTTTTCTCTAAAATCTATTTATGGATCTCCTCTCTTCAATATCTCAAATTGATCTCTTTATTTGATATGCTCTATTTTGTCCTTCATTGCTCTGGTTGCTCTATTTGATCTTCTATCTGATTTAGCCATTGTTTTTCTATATTTAGCTTATTCACTCGTTCATGTTTTCTTTTACTCACTGTAATGACCTTAGGATTAGAACCCTTCTTGAATAGATAACCATAGAAAGTTCTCGATCATAATCAACGATCCATATTTCACCCTTTGCCATTTTACCGTTCTTATTTTTTGATTGGTTAATCTTCTTTTCTTATGATTAATGCCTTCTAATAAAATGTGTAATCTTCTCTTCAACTATCTCTATAGTCTTTAAATGTCATGTAGAATTTGGCTAAAATAATTTACATAAGTGTTTGTGCTATTACAAACTCATATGTTAAAACTAGTTTACTTGGCACTTTAATGTTTTGATGCTCGATCATAACTAACATTCATGTTGTCACTCAGCTTCTATATGCTTGGCATAAACTAATTCACTTGACATAATCTAACTTTCCCAATGCTTGGTCTCTACTTGTTAGGATTAACCTCAGACATAAATAACAGTTCCATGCAAATATATCCAATTTAAGAAAATAATAGATCACACAAAAGAGAAAACGAGACACAAGATTTAATGTGGTTCACCCAATCCCTGGGCTACATCCACCAATAAAAAATCTAATAATATTATTATCCATTGATTACAATACTCAATCCCTTAGATCTCAATACCACTGTAAGAATCTACAATATCATCATTACATTATGAAATCCCTATCCCTAAGCCTTTTTATACAAGCTTTTTTTGCTTACAAGATTAGGGATAGAATAAGTCATCCCATATGAAAAATAGCAGTTGATGCCTTTTACAATATAAGGGCATTATTGGCTTTAGGGGCACTACCCTTGAAAACCCCCATAGGGGTGTTGCCCCTTGACCCCACCCTATATTACAAGAGGGAGTGCACCTAGGGCATTATCGTAAGACCCCAGAGTGCACCACCCCTTGACCATATCGTAGGGGTGCTGCCCACAAAATCCTATAGAAATAATATGTGGAGAAAACCACACTGACATAATTCATTTTAATAATAAGAGAGAATATATCATCAAAATCAATGTCTTTTTTTGTGCAAATCATTTTACAACTAACCTAGCTTTAAATATTTTCCTTCCTCCATCCTCTTCTTTCAACTTGTAAACCCATTTATTCTATAAAGCCTTTTTACCTGCATGAAACTTGCATAAATCCCAAGTCTTATTTTTCAGCAAAGAGTCCATTTCATCTTTCATCGTAGAATCCCACTAAATCTTTTTGTTCAACTAAACAACTTCACCCTAACATTAAAGTTCACTAACATTAGAAAATAAAATAAAATACAAAGAGGGAGAATTTTTTTTGAAGTCTACTTATCCTTGCTAACTGTCTAACATTCACTGGTGTGTGTTGTATTTGTTGTTTTAGTTGTTGTATATCATGAGGAACTATTGGAACATCATCTTTTTGAGTATCATCCAACACTACATAATCATCTTCTTTCTTCTCATATTGCTGCTGCAACAGATCTTTGTACAAAACTTTCTCATTGAATATGGCATCCTTGCTTCTTAAAATTTAATAATTTTCAAAATCCTAAAGCCTATAACCAAATTTATTAATTCCATCTCCAAAAAATACATATTTCTTTGACTTAGCTTTGAGATTGGTTCTATTTTTATAATATATATGAGAAAATTCTTCAAAATTGAAGGTTTTGAGAAAAGAATAATTCACCTGGTTACCAGTCCAAGAATCTTTTGGAATACCACAACCCAAAGGAGTAGATGGACCTATATTAATAAAATATAAATCAATATTAATAGCCTCTACCCACATGTTTAAGGGAAACCCTACATGCAACCTCATGCTTCTTGCATGCTCCATTATAGTCCTATTCATGTGATTAGCCACTCTATTTTCCTATGGAGTCCTTGGAAGATTTTTCCATCTATGAATACCATTAATGAAGAAATAATCTTTAAATTCATGACTACAATAATAATCACCATTATTAGATCTTAGACATTGTAGTTTCTTACCATTATCATTTTCAACTAAGCATTTCCATTTCTTAAAGGTTTGAAATACATCATATTTTTGTCTAAAGAAATAAACCTATACTTTTCTAGTTGCATCATCAATAAATGTAACATAATAATGAAAGCCACCAAGGGAAGATACTTGAGATAGTCCCCATACATCTATATGCACAATCTCTAATCTCTCACTTTTCTTTTCCTTCCTAATCTTCACAAAACTCACTCTCTTTTGATTTACATACACACGACTTTCACAAAACTCCATATTAACACCTTTCAAACCTGTTAAAACTTTCTTTGAATGAAGTAATTTCATACCTTTCTCACTCATGTGCCCAAGTCTATGGTGCCATAGCACTGTATCAGTATCTATAATAGTCATTTGTTCTCCCTGCTCAATTGTAGTACTATTCTTGACCATTCATTTTTCTCTAAAACAATCAAAATAGAAGGAACAATATGAGCCGTACAAAGATATAAGGTGCCTACTTGCACAAATTTTGCTACTAAAAAGGAACCTTTTGAAACCTTCCAATTTTTATTATTAAAAGTAACTACATAACCCTCATCATCATTCCCTACTAAAATTAGATTCATACTCATCCTTGAAACATGTCTTACCTCATGTAGTAGCCAATATTTCCCATCTGCAACTTAATCTTAACTTTTCATTTTCTAACAATCTTACAAGGTTCATTATCCCCAAATAAATAAGCCAAAAATCCCCTTGGACATAATCAATAAAATAACATCTATGAGCTGTAGCATGAAATGAAGCACCAAAATCTACAACCCATGAATCATCAAAACTCTCTAAAGAAAGAAGCAAAGCATCCTCTTTGGATTTTTTATTTACCACATTTGCCTCCTTGATTTGTTTTGGTTTATCTCATTCACTATTCTTTTGAATCAAACAATCTTTCTTCTTATACCTTGGTTTACCATAGTACTAGCAATCTCTTGGTCCTCTAGATTGAGACCTACTCCCCTTTAACTTTACTCTTGATTTCCCACATTTTTCAAAATTATTTCCTTCTCTCAATCATTCTCTCTACTTTGTGCCTTCAAAGAACTTCCTAGTGTAGATCCACCTAAGGTTTTTCTTAGAGTTTCTTCAATCAGAATAACACCAATCACATCATCAAATTTTACGGTATTAGATCCAAAAATATAATTACTTACAACCATTACCAAGCCATTCTAGCTTTTAGGAAATGAACACAAAATCTAGAGAACCTTAATTTCTTCATCAAAATTTATTACCATAGAAGGTAACTAACTAGTAATAGTATTAAACTCATTTAAATGATCTGCAATAGATCCACCTTCTATCATCTTCATATTAAATAAATGGTTCATGAGAAATACCTTGTTTGATGCAGATAATTTTTCATATAGTTTCACTAGGGTTTCTATAAACTCTTCCATCATCTTCATTTTGGTGCTAAGCATAATCAAATGCTTCAAAGTTCCTTTCTATCTAAAATCTCCTAGTTCTCATATATCATAGTTCCCTATTTCTTTTTTTTTTTCTTCCAATGGCTTCCATAAATCCTTCTAATATAGATAGTCCTCCATTTGCATCTTCCATAACTAAAAGTTCTGCCCATAAAACTTTTCAACCTTTAGCTTAGCCTTGTCTACAATCACTCCCACTCAACTGTGAGAATCCCAATCAACCATGAGACCTTCCTGTAGAGGATCACTAAAAAAAAAATCATGGTGGTCTGGCTAAAAACAAATGATGACCATCTAGCTCTGATACCACTTGTTAGGATTAACCTCAGATAGAAATAATAGTTACATGCAAATATAACCAATATTAGAAAATAATAGATCGCACAAAAGAGAACACAAGACACCAAGATTTAATGTGGTTCACCCAATCCTTGGACTACATCCACCAACAACAAGTCCAATATTATTATTATCCAGTGATTACAATCCTTAATCCCTCACAACTCAATGCCATTACAAGAAGCTACAATATAATCATTACATTATGAAATCCCTAACCCTAAGCCTTTTTTATACAAGAATTTTCCTCTCACAAAATTAGGGCTATAATAATTTGTCCAATAGGAAAAATAGTAGCCAATGCCTTTTATAATATAAGGCCATTTTTGGCTTTGCAAGCACTGCCCCCAGAAACCCCTATGGGAGCATTTCCCCTCTACCCCATGCTATACTACAATAGGGAGTGCACCTGGGTTGCTACCCCAGGACCCTATAGGGTGATTTCCACTTGACCCCATCTTGATAGCACTACCCCCAAACCCCCTATAGAAATAATATGGGGAGTAAACCACACTAAATAAATCTCCAGGTCTAATTAGGCTCTACATCACAATTCTACTTAGTTATATGATATCAATGTTGACTCAATCTCTACTGGGGTGCTTGAAAATCTTTGACTTTTTTGATATGTATTAATATATAAAAAGGTTCTTTGTAACTCAACCTTCTCTTGATGGCTTGGTCACAGTGAGGACCATCCAACACTGCCTTGGACATGACTAAGTGTTTAGAAAATAATAGGCAACTTAGGCATAGAGATCAATACAATGTACTTGATCTTTAGCAAAGTTAAATGCTTCATCTCTTTTTGCAACTCTGTGCACTCCTACAAGCCTTATTCAATTACAATATTCCTCCATTCTAGATTAGATCTAGATATAGAGAAAAATTCTACATTGAAACCCACCTCTGGTCTTTTAGCTAAAAACTTTCCTACCCCGTACTTTCTCCAGTTCTATGACATTCATCTTTCATTCTAAAGTGATCACCACCTTTTTTACTCTTGAAATAGTGTTGGTGAAATGAGAGAAGTAACAAACTCCTTTGACATTCACTACACCTATCCATTCATCATAGGTTTGAATAGTTGACCTATCTCTCTCTTGACTTATTTAATGAAACTTTTATTAGAGGGAGAAGTAGCATCTATAATGTATATCGCATTAGGTAATGCTCCAATAATTAGACTTTGTAATGTTGGAATATATTCTTCAATAGTACACAATGAATGATGCAATACAAGGTAGGAGAATCCTTGAAAGAGATGTAGTAGCCCCCCAAAAATAACAACATAATGGAAACACAATGCAAGAAATCAGATCTAATACCAAAAACAACTCTTTATTCTTAAAACAATTTATTATATGCAATGTGTTAGGCTGTAAGGCCTTCCATGTTATTTCCAAAAAAAAAGAAAGTAATAGTTCTGCAAGATCCTCAAGATCCAACCCAAACCCTAGCTAGTCTAGATCCACACTCTGGTAGAAAACTCCAAGGAAGATCTAGACTTGTGCTCACAAGCCACCAATCAATATCTTTGTTTCCCAAGCCCACAATTAGCTACTAGCTCTGCTCAAAATTCTCTATCTTAGCTACTCATCTTCTCCATGATGGATATAAGTTATCACTATAAACTCCAAAGGATCCTCTACTTATACTAAAGGAAGCCACCAATTGTCCTAGCATAATAGACATTAAATAAATAGTCACATTAAATACACCCTCAAGCTACAGGTCAGCTTGTCCAAAAATATTAAATACATAACATAAACTAAATACTTATGAAAGGCCCCAAGTTTACAATTCATAACTGACTGATATGAAAACATAAGAGTATGCACAATTACACATTAGTCCATGTACCAATCAACTATCCATTCCCAAGAGAGCACACACCAACTCCCTTAGATAAAAGCTCACAAATACAATCTCTAAAGTTCTATTAGAAATAGTAACACATTATTTGCAACCACTAAAATGGCTCTTACTCCAAGATGATGAATCAAAATTACACATGCACTTATGAAAAAGTTTCCTAATATACCTCAAACACATCCATAATCATGCACAAATGAAAAGGTCCACAAAAATCCAAGCTCCATGCTCCTACATCAAACTCCCCACATAGATAGAAAAGTATGTCCCATACTTTCATGCCCAAATAAATATTTGCACCCATCTACATCTTCAAAAATGGCTTCTAATTCATCAAGGAAAAGAGAACCAATCTACACATCAACCATCTTTATGTTATTCATTCAAACATTATAATTATGTGAATCTCAACAACTCAATCAGCATTCCCACTCTCAAGAACAAACTAAACAATATGGTAACCCACAAATAGGATTTTCAACTTATCACCACTATCCATGTCAGTAATAGGTTCATCCAATTTTATATTTGTACAACATACACAACAACATGTAGATTCAAAACCAAATCCATAGCAACAACAATATGTTATTTCTCCATAACATATGCCAAAATCTCACCATTTGTGCTCCCATCACCAACAACAACCTGATTATTCATGACCAAGTGATTTGCAATTCCCATGCTAGAATCATTCAACTGATCATGAAAACAGACCTCCATCTCAACATCAAAAAGGTTAGGAATCTCCTTAGCTTCAAGGAATTCATCCTTTACCTTTTCCTCAACATCAAAATTTCTTCTTCTTTGCACAATCTTCTTGACTGACCATACCACTCTCTTCTAGATCGGTAGATTCCAGCTCCTTAAATCTCTACAAAAATCAATCATTCCTTCTTTAACTCAATTGATCAATTTATATTCTAATTGAGTAGACATCTTTGAAATATTCTTCTCCACCACATCATAGAGATCTATGATCATTCCAAGGTCTATTCTTCTTAGAGGCATCTTCCAAGATCTTCAAAAACCCACTACAACAAATCTAGAGATCAACCATATCAAAATTTTAGTCAACAAGATCAAATTTCCATCTTTGCACTGATTGATCCATCACTAAGTCCTCTACAATTTAAGTTAGAACCATGATCTCCAACCTCACAACAAAGATATATATGACTCTAGAAGGAACAATCCACCACAAGATCAAAGTCTACTCTGATACCACTTGATGCTGTACAAGGCAGAATAATTCCGAAAAGAGATATCATAGCCCTAAAAAAAACCATAAAATGGAAACACAATGCAAGAAATAATATCTAATACCAAACACAACTCTTTATTCATAAAATAATTAATCGCATGCAATGTATCTAGCTGTAAGGCCTTCTCGATTGCAACCAAATATGAAAAAGTAATAGTTATGCAAGATCCTCAAGATCCAAACCAAACCCTAGCTAGTTAATATCTACACTTTGGTAGAAACCTTAAAGGAAAATATAAACTTGTTCTTACAAGACACCAAGAAATCTCCTTGTTTCTCAATCCCATACTTAGCTACTAGCTCTACTCAAACTTTTCTATCTGAGATACTCATTTTCCCCATGTTGAATGACAATTATCACTCTAGATTCCACAACACCCTCTAGTTATACTAAACCAAGCCACCAGTTGGCCTAGCATAATAGACATTAAATAAATACTCACATTCAATACACCCTCAAGCCACAAGTCATCTTGGCTAAAATCCTTAAAAATATAACATAAATTAAATACTTAGGACATGACTAAAGTTTACGATGCATAACTAAATAATATGGTGACATAAGAGTATGAACACTTAGACATCAATCTACATACCAATCAAATATCCAAATCCAAGAATGCACACACCAACTCCCTTAGATCAAAGCTCAAAAATACAATCTCTAGAGCTCTATCAATAAATAGGAACACATTACTAGCAACCACTAAAATGGCTCTAAGTCGAAGACGATGACTACAAACTCCATGCACACTTAGGAAAAGGTTACCCAATATGCCTCAAACATATCTCCAATCGCGCAAACCATAAGATCCACAAAAAACCAAGCTCCATGCTCCTACATCAATGACTATTTAAGGTCTTGTTCATCCTTCTTGTCTTTCCAAATGTGTCATGAAATCCTTGTGTTACTAGCTATCCATATTTTAATATATGATGCTCTATATTTCAAGCTAAGGATAATTTTCTCCATTGTATAGTCTTGCAGCATCACGTCATCCAAATTCTTATCAGCTAGTGGTCTTAGAACATTAGCTATCTAATGCCCTATTTCTTCATCAACATCCAACATAGTTTCAATCTTGGGCCTCTTAACTTTAGGAGTCTTTCCCAAGAACTCACTTACCATATCCTCCATTGTAAGAGTTATAGGGTATATACTTCACTTTTTTCTTACAGATAGGTCAAACTAGTTAGGGACAAAAGTATTATCCTTGGGAAGAGTTTGAAAAACATGGGATGCATCAATAGCCATTGAACTCAAAGTATTGGCTACTTCCACAACTTGCTTATTTTCCTGATACAAGTCACCACTTGAACTCTCAACTATAGATTCTTCTCTTAATTCTACCGTAATTGGTCCTATATAGGTATATTTAGCTGAACTTTGCTAACTTTTTCTCTTTCTTCTATGTGAGCAAGTCTACTTGACTCAAGGAGGGAATTTCACTAAACTTTGAATAGTAGGTTCAGGTTCAATTCTTACCTTCTAAACATTTGTAGTGGGAGAAGGGATGGCATCGTTAGCATTACAAACAAGGTGAGGCAAACTAGAACTAACAAAGGAACTTTTAACATTAGAACCAACTAGCTATTGTTATGGTTGTCTTCTATTTACAAGCCATTATTTAGTTCTTGTGATAATAGGTAGACTTCTAGCTTGCAAGTTAGCTTCTTCTGGTGTTTCCCAACAAGCTTCAATTTATTCAATATATACTAGGTCAACAACTTCCTCATTTCCCCCTTCAACAACTCCATAAATATCCAATTGAAGTTTAAAGTCCTTGATCTATTTTAGGGTAAGCCTTGACAACCATTGTTTCCTGACCTCATAGTCATCTTCACAATTCACCCAAATATCTTCTATTTAAGGGACATGGGAGAAGGAAAAGTGCATTTAAAAATATTTCCAAAATAAATCTTGGATATGGAAATTGGAATTTGGAGAGTAGAAAAAGAGGTTCATGGTCTTAATTTAGACATTTAGACTAAGGGAATCTTGAATAGTCTTACATCAATAATGACCAACCTCAAAAACAAAAGTGTACCGAGAAACTTTTTAGGGCTTAAAAATTTTCTACACTTCTACCAATTGTCTACATACTTTGATCAAAACATAGTAATCTAGAAAATATTGAGGCAGCCTCAAAGGTTTACCTTCATACCCTCCTATTCAAGAATATGTGAATTTTGGAAACTAAGTAAAGAAACTACCAAAAATGGTAACCAGTTGAGCTGCTTCTAAAGACAACCTCCTATATTTATTTCCTTGAAGCTAAAAAACCTACTTGTTAAGGAAAACCCTATATCCTAAACCATTTTGAAACATTTTGGGTTTATTCTCTTTTGCAACAAAGAGTAGTACTCATAGATGAGCATGCTTTGATTCCACACCTGATGAGGGACACCTTTCCATTATCTACCATAGGCCAAGATATAAATTGCTATGACGACATGTAAAAGAAAAAATTTGTATACACCTACGAAAGCTCCTCATGTAGTCTCACTACTATGATATCAACCCAATCAATGAATTTTTCTTTCCTCAAAATGGCTTGGATGAAAAAGTACATCCAATCTCCAAATAAAAGGCATGTTGGTTTCCTTTTACTCTATTAAAAAATGTTATAGTATAGCATGAATTCTAATGATATTCCTTTGGGGGAATATACTAAGCCTTAGAGAGTGTTTACATGATTGACATGTTGTATTCATAAATGTGTTTGTCTTTGTGTCAATATAGCATTGGTTCTATGAAGACTAGAACAGTAGTAGATAGAGAATGAGGTCATAGAGACAATTTATTTATGATTAGGTCAATCATAGTTGAGGATGTGTTCTAAATTGTATCATGATGAAGTGAATAAGAGCATGTACAAATAGTCAAAGACATGAAGGATATATTCTAGATTTATAGAGGATAATAGATAGAAAAAGTACCTAAGAAGTAGTTTCCCGTGTTTGGATTATATCTATTAACATAGATAGAATATTTTTATGAAAAGTTGGATAGTGATAAAAGATAGCCTAATGATGACATCAAACAGTGTACAAGATCTAAGGTAACACATGTGAGAAGTTGTAAAGACTATGAGCTAACAATGACTTGTAATTATGAAAAGATGTAATATTTTGTAATATCTTAATAAGGTCATAGTACAATTAATTTGGATAGTCTCAAGGCTCACTCAAGGAATTATTTTGATGGCATGATATACATGAAGATTATTTTCCTTGTTGAGAAGTGTGTATTCAAGTGTGTGATATGTGAAGTATTTGATAAATGTGAGTAAGTGATCCAAGTGATTATTGGATGCAAAGTTGGTGAACTAGTATCAAGATCAAAAGAGGTTTGTATTGGTCAAGATGATAGAGATGAAACTAAGATTATTTCACTTCTATTATTTTATAATGAATAATACAAAGACCAGTCAGATAGTGAGTTTTTTGTACTTGCCCCTGAAGCTATTTGGACAATGGGTCCTTTTACCTTGTACACCTCCTAATAGGGTTGGGACAATTGGACTAATAGGGTTGGAATTTCCTAACAGGAATTCAAATTCCTCTAATAAGGATTCATATGTACTAAATGTATTTCATTGGCTCCTAACAAATTTCATCCTCTTACAATGAACATTTATATTAGCACATCATTTTTATGGGTACCATACCCACTGCGGATTTCCCTTTGATCAAGGGTTTTCCTAGTTAACATATATGTTGTTATTGTGTATGAGTATCTTTAGTAGTACATTTTGACTCATTTTTTGATGAAAATTGTTCAAATGTTTTACTCATTTTGGCAAAAAATTTGGCAAATTTTTTTGTTTCTATTTTTATCGTCAAAACTCCGACCAAATCTTGTTAGTGTCAAAATTTTGACGATGCATTTGGTCAAAATGGCCTCCCTTGTTAATGAGATGATTGGTCAAAATTTTGACCAAGTTTAGTCAAAATTTTAACCAATCTTGGCCCTCGATCAACTAGTATGCCAAAACCACAATGATATCCTGGTCGATGCATTGGTCTAAATCTCAACCATACTTGGTCAAAATTTTGACCAACATGTTTTCTTTCAAAAAAAAATAATGGAAGATAAATATCCAAAGAAATCATTGATGATAGCCTAGTTAGTGATTATTTTGGATATTTATCTTCAAGTATTTTGTGGATCTACGACCACCTTGAATGAGGTTTCAAAGACCTCTATTGATGTCACTACAAGTGGGTACAAATGGATGAGATTCCCATCTATCAGGGCGTCTCATTCCCTACATCTAGACCATGGAGAGGGAGAAAATATATGTTGGGTTCATAAATGCTGACCCACCC
This sequence comes from Cupressus sempervirens, assembly GCA_028749045.1. Lineage (NCBI taxonomy): Eukaryota > Viridiplantae > Streptophyta > Pinopsida > Cupressales > Cupressaceae > Cupressus > Cupressus sempervirens. The sequence goes on from CM053787.1 coordinate 758,099,288, forward strand.
ATATATTCATGATACTCCAAAAATGGAGGAAAAATAGCTAGCACAGAAACTAAAACTGATGGCCCTGGGTTCTACTTAAGAATCTGCAACACAATTGTGATCCCCCTTAATAAGGGATTTATATTAATTGTAATGGTTTTCCAAACTATCTCTAATAAGAGAAAATATTAGTTGTTTGTAGAATCTTTCACAAGATAACAAATTTGAAGTGAAACCTTTGTTCCAATTGGAATTAAGAAACTCAAGAGTTATACAAATCGATTTTCAGTGTCCTTCCAAAGGAAGGAAAATATTTCTAGTCATGTCAAATGTTCTAAATTTTGGAAATAGACACCTAATGAAATCATTTAAAATGATAATTTATTAGTATTAAATCACTCAAAAGTTCTAGAAGACCTCAAGCTTCACAAGAAACCACAAGCCAAGTTCATATAGATACAAGAAAGGTCCTTTAAATCTAGTTGATGCACATATATAATAAAAAAATGTGTGGCTTAACTAAAACAATAGTCAAATGTTGATACTAACTCCTATCCAAAATGAGAAGAGTAGAGATGGTTGCAAAATAAATTTACTTTGCATGACATTTGAAGTACTTTAAACATCTTTTATATTGACTTGAAAAAATGTGACAAAATTATTATATGCACCAAAAAAGAAACATAATGATATTAGAAAATACATATCGATCAAGCATGTAATCACAATGGACTTAAACATTAATGGTCGCAAATTATATTTTACATTATTTTTTTAAAAATAAAATATTGTATAAACATTAAAGACAATAAAAATCACAAGACTAGAAACACTAGTGCACTAGATGCACTAGTACATTTGAGACCATTTTTCGACCATTATTGGTCAAAATTTTGACTAAATTTTTGACCAAAATTTGACCAACTTCGACCAACCCATTGGTCTAAATTTTTCTTGTTGAAATTTTGACCAACACTCTGGTTGGTCAAAATTTTGACCAATATGTTGGTCGAAAAACCTCCATAGCAATGGTGGAAGTTCTGCCAATGAAGGTAGAAAATTTTGACTAGTAAAGATAGAAATTTTGACTAATGAAGGAAAGAAAATTTGACCAATAAAGGTAGAAATTTCAACCAATGAAGGTCAAAAAATTCGACCAATGAAGGTAGAAATTTTGACCAATGAAGGTAGACATTTCGACCAATGAAGGTAGAAATTTTGACCAATGAAGGCAGAAATTTCTACCAACAGGTAGGTGTAAATTTTTTTTAGGCATTCTATAAAACAATCACATGCCTTGCGTATGATATGACATTTTTCATGCATCCTACACTCTCTCATCTAGTTGATGATGGATTACAGAGACTGATCTGAAACCATGATGCTAAAAAACACACACAATCAAATCCAAAACTAACTTGCATTATAAATGGATTGTGGAAATTTGATATTGTTAATTTTGCATGCATGTCTACCAGGACAATCACAACTTAAACATATATTTGTCCTGGTAGACATGCATGCAATTTTACCAATATCAGATTTCCACAATCCTTTTGTAGTGCAAGTTCATTTTGGATTTGATTGTGTGTTTTTTAGCATCATGGTTTCAGATCACTCTACATAATCCATCATTAGCTGGATGAGAGAGAGTGCAGGATGCATGCAAAATGTCATATTATACGCAAGGCATGTGAACTGTATTATAGAACGCCTGAAAAACACTGACAATAACTAATATGAAAAATATATAATTAGTTATATGATTGAGACAAATCATGTACCAATGAGTTGGTCAAAATTTTGACCAATGGGTTGGTCAAATTTGGTCAAAAATTGGGTCAAAAATTTGATCAATGAAGGTCAAAAAATGAACCCAAATGCACTAGTGCAAATATGCTCGCCAAGTTGACTCTTTGAGTTCGGTCATCAAGTCACCCCACCAAAGTGCCTCATCAAGGTCAGTCTTTAGGTCCACTCATCAAGCTTGCTCACCAAGTTAGCTCGCCATGTCACGTCTCTAAGTGGCCTCGCTAAGTCGGCTCGCCAACTTGCCCCATCAAGTTGCCACTTTAAGCCCACTCACCATGTTAGATTGCCAGGTAAAAAGGTAGTTCTATCATTCAACTCAAAATGATTGGAAGAACTTATTATATTTTGTATCTCACAATGATCACTCTATAAGAGAGCTTATTGCCTTTGGCACCCATTCAGTGCAGGCATATAAAGTCTACCATCAAAAATGACATCATCTTTGAGTATATTTATATTGTCATATCTGACAACTTATCACAATATTTAAAGCATAAATATAAAGTTATATCAGAGATGGCCTGCATATTTGCAAATTCTTACTTGTATAACAGACACAACGAATAGTACAAGGTACTGAGAATTTCCTCAGTCATTGCATGTAATTTCCTGTATATCAGAAATAGCAAATATATATCATCTTGATTGTTATGAAATCATAATTATTTTGATCTGAACCATACTATATATGCATTTGGAATTAAGAATCATTCAAATATTACTTTAATACAAGAAACTATTTCTATATTCATTGAATTGTCAAGAATTCAAGTAGTATCTCATAATCAGAAACATAAGGAAATTACAACCACCAAATTATGTGACTAAGAAGTGAGTCTACAAAGTCTATAGTTGCTCATTTTACTATAGAAAAAATTTTCCTAAGAAGATTTACCCCAATCAGAAATTGATACTCCAATGACACATACTCACAACCACTAGTTTTCTGTCCACCAGGGTCCCTGCCAATATTTGAAGGTTGCATATGATGAATGACTACTACTAGGATTTTCTCCACAAAAAGAAATTCATGTTGTGATAAAATCTATTGTCTAGTAACATCCTATAAAATCTCGTGCCTCTAAATTTATAATGATGTCTGTATATGTCAGATCCCAATTGTGACGGTCGGAAATAACACATAAATATCTTCCTAGAATGTTCTTGACAGGAAGAGATCCCCTATTTTAAAATAAGAAAAATTAGAGTAAGTCCATTTAAAAGTCAGATATACAAATATAGGTGGCACACAGTCTATTAGAAACTTAAGCTTCCACTCTATTTACCAAACATGAGAGTCACAGTTGTTGTTCCGGTTATCGCCCATCAATAAAACATAGCCATGAGGCACATGCTGCAAATGGATATAACATGAAATGTAGAGATTTTAGTTAACTTTTTTATTGATTGTGTAATCAATGAATAAAAAAAGGATATGTGATGTGTGAAACCTCTATCTTTATGGATATTGTAAATTTAATTCCCATATGAGTATTTTTTCCAGTGTATCAAATTATGTTAATTTATCAGGATCCAACTACGTAGAGGGTTGTAGTCAAAACTAATACATTTAGCATATTTTAAGTTTTTTTCTTTAGAATGTTTGAAAATAAGAATAAGGTCATGGACATCATCAAAAATGAAAATACCAATCAATTTTTAAAAATACAATTTCAACTACAACCCATAGAGTAATTTCAAATGAGGAACTAACTTAACTGTAAACAATTAGCAAAGTGTACTTAATTTTTTAATAATATTTGTTTAAAAAAAATGCATTTAGGCATGACGAAAATAAAAAAGGAGTTGTCTAAATAAATAAGAGTTGTCAATGAATACTTTCTGACAATTGAATCAGTAGTAGCACACATAAATAGATGCTTTGATATCTGTCAGGAATTACAAAGCAAAAAGTATTTGAACAAAAAAAATGCTTCACTCTTGAGGAACAAACTCAAATAATCTACATATGCAAATAGTTCAATGCATGAAACTATGAGAGTGATACTTGAAAAGCATCAAATGCCTGCTAAATAGACATGGCATTCTGCCTAGGATTTTTGAAAATCCAAAGATAAAAAAAACTTAAAGAAAACTAGTATGTTAATTAGCATTATCCTCATTAGACTCTGCCTTTTGTATAGTATCCTCTTCAGACTCTTCACTGTTTGATTCTTTAGAGCTTGTGTCTTTCTTTGGGGGGCCTTTCACTAGGATAGAAGCATTCTGTAAATGCAAAATATAGTAAAATTGTTAGACAAAATATATTAACAAGCAACTTGAATTTCATACAAGAGAAACTAGTTAATATTCTCACATAGAGAATGGACTTCATTAGAAACAACATCAAGAAAAAAGTGGCATTTTAGTTTAAAAAGAGATTTTAGGCACACCATACACCCTAAACAGTATAAGATTGTAAGCAACAAAAATACTAAAAAGCATGGTGACAACTCCAACACAAGTAGCAATAGTAAAACTCATAGACCAAAATAATACCTTGTCATCTCTTAGCAATGCATGGCAACTTGAATGTTCCTTCTCCAACAGTTGACTCTCATATTAAGATAGTAATTCATTTTGTTCTGAAGACCTTTTTCTTTGTAGGAATTATGTAGGAGAGTCATAGTAAAAATAGAGTTAAAATAAAATAGAGCACACTGAAATAATAGAGACAATCATTAAATCTGCTATAGCATAATTATATTGATTCAACATATAAAAATACAAACATGGAACTATGTAGATATGCACCAATATTATGTACAAGGAATGCCTTACATTGAAATCACTTTTGTCCTATGATGAAACTAATCCAAACTAGGCATTGCAGTCTACTGAGATATCTATTTCCAAAGGGATACATTCATACAATTAGCAAGGTTGGATTTTTAATCAGTTCAATGTTTGGTTTGATATGAAATTTCAAAGTCTAGAAGGAATTACTCTGGTAAGAAGCAGAATTCTAATTTTCTTGAGAACATCCACAATCAGAATCAGAACTACAAGGTTCTAATGATGAATCTTTTGGTCCATCCAAGCTATATGGTGAAAAACTTGTATTTTTGTTCAATGTATGGCGAATAAGCGCTAACCATTTTGCAGTGGGACCATTGTCTTCTACACCCAATATGTTTCCAGCATTCAATGGCACAATTTCCTGAAATATGTAAAGAAAAGAAAGAAAACCGGATGTTTAATGTTTACAACTATGAACACTTCAAAGAAATATAATAACATGTCAATGCCCCTTATTTGTGAGAATTCATCTGGTAGATTAATTACCACTTTGAGCATGAATAAAAATGCTGATTTGAATTTTTATGTGTGCTTATTAAGTTTTAATAAAAAGACCTTATTCATGCCAAAATTTAAATGAAAATTGATTAGGATAGAAGGATTTTAATGAGTTCCAGACTAAGGAAAAAGGCACTGGTATAGGGAGAGCCATCTTGCACTTTTTGAGACATGTTTTGAAGATAGACACATCTCTGGTATGAGATATGTCTCCATTAATTTTTAGAAATTGAAGAATTTTGCAATACAAGTTAAAAGAAAAAAAGAGCAAATAAATAAAACAAGAATATATAATGTTGCAAGCTAATAATTTGAATGATACAAAAATCCATGTAAAGTTATAGCAATTGGGTATACACCTTTTAAGAGGGACATAAACAATTGTATGACTGATCATTTGTTAGAGAGAACCTTCACTATTAGCAATATTGTATGACTAATATACTATTCTTATTTTCAAAGTTCTATACCATGGAATTTTCAAAAAATGTTAATTTTATTTTTTTAAATACCTCCAAGTCTATGGAAAAGAAATTTTAAAACAAATAAATCCTCCAAACAATATTTTTCTTTATTATATATTTTGATTTTTATATTTTCTATAAAATATTCATTATATAAACAAAATTAGGCATACACACATACCCCCGTCCCCTATTTTGAAAAATATGTGTACCCATTCCCGTTCCCATTCCCATACCCACGTACCCATGCAACCTTGATATACACTTAGGGTCCTTAGTCTTGTCATATTAGGGCCTACACTTGACATATTGGGGACAAGGTCTTTGGTATTAATGAAGCCCTCTAATTCAGTAGATTTGTAGAATATTCATAGAAAATTCACAATTTGATCTACTTTGTATTATGGTATAACTTATTGACATAAATATTACCATAAATTCTTAAACTTTGATAAAGCTATTTTCATATTCTGAATAAATACTATTGTTGATGTCAAGGGTAGTTCAAACACAAGAAGTTCATGATCAACACATTTAACAAATGAGCTAAAACAAACTCTCTACATTGCATCCACAATAGTTTAACTATTTAGATCTTCATTATGCCCAACTGCGGGTGATCGTAATGTGAACTATTATGCATATAATCTAATATATACTAGCATAAATATCTTACATACATTTACTAAATGACAACAAGAGATATTAGCGGGGACTCTATGTCCACCTACCACTTTTGCACACAAATCTAGGCCCTTCATCCCCTCATCCCAATATTCAATGGGAAATAGATGTCTCATTGTCTTTATAATAATAATAATAATAAGTTATAACCAATACAAAGACACTATATAATTAAAATAACCAAAGAACATAGAAAACATGAGGAGGAGAATTGAAAACTTTGGAAAAGCATTAAGTTTTCCATAGCTTATGTAATAGAGGTTTCCATGTTTAAATAAGCTTCCTTCCAATATGTTGTTTATGATTTTACATTGTTAATCTATTTCTCCATTTGCACTATTGAAATCTCCATTTTAATCATACGATAAATGATTTCGAGAAAATTTTTGGACTATTTTTGTGGATATTTTTATAATGAGAAAACCTCTTGCCATTCATCAAGAAGAGTCTAAGGCTCTAGCATTATTCACTAAAGTATCCTTAGATTCCCCCCAAAGGTTAAATACATAGGAACATTTCCTTCTCTACAAGGTTGTCTTAGGGATGGCCCCTTTCATGGGGATGAAGGGGGTTGTTTCATCCCCTATCACCTCTCAAGGGATATTTTTTTGTGGGACTAGGAAAACTAGAAATAACTAGGAAACCCTCTCAAACGCACCTTGTGACCTTATCAATTTATTCCTATTTGTGCATAACATTAACAGGTTAGCATTATGCCAAGAGAATGGAATTTATGTATCCTCTTGACTCTAACAAAGACAAAGGGCCATTCTTGTAACTCTTTGGAGGTAAACCATAAACTCTAAAGAGACAGTAAGCCAAAATTATTGGGCACACAAAGGTCAAAAAACATGGAAAATTTATAGGACAAATAGTGTCAACTTTTATGAAAATGATAAATATCTCCCAGCAACAATTGAGAAAGGCTCAAAGTACATGCCTCCTCATACAACTTTAACAACATTTCTGGATGAGATGTTATCACAGCAGACAAACACTTAGTTACAACCCTCTAAACCTTCCAGCTAATATCTGCATCATCGCTATATTCATTAGCACTCTCTCTACATCAACAAAATAGTATTCACATGTTGGTAATAAAATTAATAATTACATGAAAATAAAAGACACCATTGTGCAAAAATTAAATTTTCTCAAGCAAATAATTCTCTTAAGCAATTTTAACATACTCATCCCCCTCTCCATTACTCTATTATGTATCTTCTTCCATATTATCAGTTTAATTTGGATCATAGCTTATGTAGTCTAGAGCAAGTTCCAAAATTGTATCACAATAAACAGCCACATCTCTGGCACAACATAGGACAAAACTCTCCAATGCCTACACATTGCATCATTAAGATGATTATTTATAGATTTTTGAATAATCAGGGTTTTCTATTTGAAGAATGAAATCTGAAGATGCATTTCACAAAACATACATATACTTTCAATATAGATGATATGAACTTTTAAAATGGAACCACTAATGTTAGCAAATAGTGTAAGATGAAAATACATAATTTCTCTACAACCAAACTCTTTTAATACCTACAAATTTATATCAATAAATAAGGCAGTTATCTTTCTTCCAGATTTTCTAGTTTCTCTATTCTTGGGCTATATATAATGTTAAAAAAAATTAATATTTCTTTGCCATCTCATTCGGAAGGAGAACATGACAAAAGCTGAACAAAACTATGCTAGAAATCTTGAGGGGCTTTTTTGTTCTATAATATTTCAACATTAGTCATACAAAGAGATTAATTTTTAAAATTAAGGGCATTCGATAGCAAGCTTACCCCATATTCATCTATGCAAACTAACTAATGGGTCATGTTGTTTGCAAGATGATATTAAATTAATAAATGTGATCAAACATCAACAATTTTAAAGCACTCACTACACCAGGACTATGTTATGAATTTCATTTATGGACAAAAAATTCAAAAATAATGAGATGTGGAAAGGCAAAAGGGAAAAATATATCAGAAAAGAAGTTTGGAAATTTAGATAATGAAGAATTATGACACTCAAAAATTCAAGGCTCCGATGTATTCCTAAGCAATGAATGCATACAAAGATCCCCAAGTTCACACTTGCCCACCATGGTCCCCTACATTATTAACTAAATATAAATTTTCATCTAAAAAAACAAATTTAAGTTATATGTTGTATAGAATCTGAGCTTACATTCAAAATTTCTGAAATGTGTAAAAGTTGTTTCTAATAGTACATGACTTGATCATACATAGAATCTATGCAATTGAACAAAGACAACAACCCATGTTATTTGCTTCAGTTTGCAATGTGTCTCACTCAAATAATAGACTGAATATAATTCTCAAAATTTAAAATCAAATTCACTTCAATGAGTGTAAAAATATTAAACTACTGAGTTGTGCTCCATCTAATTCTAAATCATAAAAGATTTCAAAATTAAATTTAGCATGGTGCTCAAATCAACCCTTAGAGGAAAGATCAACTAGGAAACTGAAAAAATGAAGAACATTTTCTTGTATATAGCACTATCCAGCTACTAGGATTGCATAGAGTCTTGTTCATGCATAGTTTGAAATTTAAAAATTCTCTTCACCTAGCTTGTTGCTAATCTAGAAAATATCCAAAGACAAGCTATGTGAACATCTTTAAACATCTGAACAATTTTTTCCTAGAAAGAGTCAAATAAGTAAATTTTGCCCAAATGGCATACAACATATAAATTTAATAAAATAAAAATGCATGGAAAAAATATGTAGACATTGAGAATGAATATCATACATATGGCACTAAAAGAAAAAGAGTAAGTATCTTCATATTTATCAAACAAATACCTACTTTTGCAATCTATGCATTCTCTATTTTCAGGTAGCTTTAAAAGTCCTTTGAGTATGTGCAGCATGCCAATAATAATGAATGTAAACTCCACAGAAGCTTAATCAGATAGAATAACTAACCACTGTCTTTACAACAAGTTATCAAGACTAACCAAAGTTAAGACTAAAAGAAATCTCTAATTCATGTATTTTCATTACATTCAAAGGAATTGTTGATGAATTTACCATTTTACTTCAGAAAAACTTGAAATCTAGAAAAAGCATTAAATTTTCAGTTAGCAGTTATCATGGTTAATTCTTCCACAGAAGTTAGCTACTTGGCTGAATTTTAAAATAAGTTCCACAAAACTGCCTTTTTTTCTAGGAAAATAGGTTCTGTGTTTACACTTAAGTAAAATTAGTAATATAAAAAGGCAATCAATAAAAAATTATAATGCAAAAAAGGGTTGATAGCCTGTGCACAAGCTTCACCCTATAGCATCTTTAACCCATTGTTTTTTCAAAATAAAAAGACTATATTGAGCCCTAATTTTCATAAATATATCTCTTTATATAACCTAAATTGGAAAAACCTAAAAGATATGTGACCACCCTCCACCATAAGCAACTGGTATATTTTGGGCAACTTCCAACACCATCACAACAGACAAACTTAATAAAAAGATACACAGGTCAGGAAGACAAAAGACTATGTTGGACAACAACATCTAGACTATCAAATCTTCTACTTTTCTGCCCAAATGGCCATGGCCCAAGCTATGGTTATTCTGCAGATGATGTTCCACTGCAAAAAAATTTACTCTTTATGTCATTGTAGTTTCCTTCCATCTGCTCCCCATCTCACATCAATAGGCATCCAACCCCATTTCAATCCTTTAGTTGTATTTCCTAGTATGTTTACCATTCCAAAATGGATTCCTTTAGCCATTTTTTACTTTGAGCTTGTGATGCACAGAGCTCAAACACTTGCACCTTTTTTGTAAATCCAAATTTAAATCCTGACCACCAGTTAGGCTTTCCAAGCTGCCACTATAGACCACCAACCCAAAAATGTGTTATCACAACAGCCAAATCTAGAATGAATGCTCAATGCATACCCACCAACCCAAGGAATCATTCGACCACATATGAGAAAAGAGGGGCCAACTGCCAGATTAAAAATGTCCCAATTGCATCATTCCTATGCACCCAATAAGAATAGTTTGCCCTACCCATATGGGTGTTGGCTCAAATTACACTATTTTTTGACCTCAAATATCCATGTCCCTTGCATATTAGTATCCTCCTCTTCCCCACAAAATATGGTATGTACTTTTAAGTTTTACATCATCCTGCATCTACTTCGAAGTGTCAAAGTTCCAAAGCTTATGTGTGTTCTATACCTACTCTACATACTTAGTTACCCATACTAGTAACTCCGCTCATATTCCTTAAATCTACCTTGCCCCACATTCAAAATTCAACATTTCTGTCTAAATCATAGTCTATGACTCTAGGCAATGTAAAAAGATTGTCTTTCTATTTTTGGTGTTTATGCCTTTCTTGCCAAAAAATGTACTTCTCTCTATCACAACATGATTATTGAATGAAAACAATGTGTAAACATGTATTACTGTTGACCATGAGATACATCACTCTATTAAATTAAATAGACATTCCACATTTCCTACCCTTTTTTTTGTCATTCTTAGGAAATGCTACATTACTTGAGAGAGCCCAATGTCCAAATATTCTAAGAAATGTTTCACATCTTGATGCAACAAACCCAAAGTCAGACTAGAGTTGAGCTCCTCAAAGACTATAAGCAACTGCAATTGTCATGAATAGAGTTAATACTTATAGTTCTATCCTTTGGGAGGATGTTGATATCTTAGAGAGAGTTAGGGCCAAACTGATTTTGAGATTCTATGAACTTCGACTAGTGAAAAAGGGTCAAAAGAGAACTATTTGTGGTTACAAAGCTAGAAGAAATGTTTCTTGATGTAAGATATATAAATGTATATTCAAACATTCTCCATAATGTTGTTCCCACTAGCTTGATGATTTGAACTATCCTTAAAGAATAATTTCCAAATCTGCGTGCAACCTAAAAAATAAACACAGATAGAAAGGATGGAACTCTTAAACAACAAAAAGGAATAAAGTACATTCCCTTAGCAGCAATCAACAAATTAGTGGAACAATATAATGATTAATGAAGTACATAGTTCCTGACTTTTGTTGGCAACATTACTATGCCTTATTTGTCAATTAACTCAAGAGATGCATTTAGTGCAACACTCAAAAATGAATAACAACTGCATACAGCTAGCACTAAAAGTATTCCAAATTGTATTACACAGAAATAGATCTCTCCAACATACTATGTCAGTATAAAAGGAGTCTCATGGCTAGATAGGGAGAGTGCAACACCATTATCTAGAAATCCATGCTAATAGTAGGAATGTATCCACGTAAGCATCTGAAGACTCATAAGCATAAATATAGATGCTTGAAATGCTTTCCATCTTATGAAATGAACATCATAAACACAATCCATAATTCTTATCCGATTAGACCTTACAAACACCTTTCATAATAGATCCAAACAAAACATATGGGCACCGATCATACTATTAATGTACTTGAAAAACAAACAAATATTGGCTTACACTTCAACATGATGGTCAAGGAAATAAATCAGCTAGAAACTCAGCTTAAAAGAAGATAGCATACCTTCTTTTTGAAATAAAAGAGTATGAACATTTTATTTGAAGAGTCCTGTGGCAAAAATAAAGAGTCAAAAAAGAAAATGTCAAAAAACTTTGAAGATAGCAAAACTCAAATAAAAAAAAGCTCTAGAAGATAAGTACTTCAGCAAAGTCAACCTCAGAGACAATGTTGAAACCAAGACAATTGAGAGCCTTAATAAATTTATTTGGATTGGCACCACCATTATCTGGATCAAACTTGCTCTTCACCTATGCTTCCAGAAGCCAGCCTCTACTAAATAAGACAATGAACAGGGACACATAATAATTCTCCACACTAGAAGATTATTTCTTGACAATGCAAAAAGAAAGTCTTGCTTTCTTTAAAACTTAAAAGAGTAAAAGTAGTGGTGAAAATAAATGACCAAGTATCTTTTAACAATCTCAGACTATTAAACAAATACATGTATAATATTCACCCCATTATTACAACTACCCAAAAAAATAATGTGCTATTGTCACTTATTATCATTGCAAGTAATTCTGCTATATTAGAATAAAAAGAAAAAAGCTTGAGGAAATTACTATCATGGATTCAAAATTACTAAGAGTCTATAACAACAAAACTACAAATTGATTGAATAGATTTCATGGTGTTGGGTCTATTTCATAGCTATTTGGCTACAAATAAATCAGTAAAAAAATCTATTATTTTCTATTTGTACTTCATTATGCTTATGAATCAGTATTTATGCTTATCCACATAAGCATTTCAAGCATCTGAATTTATGCTTATGAGTCCACACTATTGTTTTCTATGTAATGGTTGGTAATGGTTTCTTGATGTTTTGTGTGCATGTTATGATTATTCTGTATGTGGAAAATTTGAAAAAGGTATTTCCTATGTGGTTGAGTGGGTTGTCATGTCTCAATGTCATTGACTATATTTTTGCTATAAATATGAATTGGTTACTTGACAAAAGATAACCATATTTATTAGTTTAAGTATTGATGCAACAGAAATGAAGCAATACATTCAAAACAATTAGTGGGAATGAATTGATGAGGTGAAGTGGTGCAATTAGATGATTTTCTATCAAGTTTGAAATCTAAAAAATTTAATATTTTTAACTTCCAAAGTTGAATTTTAAAGAGAAAGCCTTCTAGTAAACATGAACTTGAATGGTGATTGGTTGGTCATGAATGAAACATTGTTAAAGCTCTTTGTAATGGTACATTTGGGATTCTTCAATTGTTTTAACTTTTAAACTTCATAAAACAAATAGATAATTTTGAGTTCCTTACATCTTGGAAAACAATTTGAAATCATCAAAATTGGAGATAGCATCAAGTGCTAAGAGCTTGTGGCGAGCAGGCTAAGGTGATGCAAGAATTCCAAAGGCAGACATCACAGATGGATATGATGGTAATTTTTGTGATTATTTATTTCTAATAGTAGCAATAGTATATCATGGTAGGGTGACCACAAGAAGTTGGGTCGCAATTCTGTAGAAGTCAGATCTGCAAAATTGTACTTCTCAAAAATGGGTACTCGAATTTTAAAAATCTAGTACCCATTTCTAAAATTATGCTTTAGGCACCCGAGCCAAATTTTAAAAATCAGGTACCCAATATTTAAAACGGATCGGGTGCCCGAGCCGCTTAACTATTGGGCGCCTGCCTTTTTAAGAATTGGGTACCCGATTTTTTACAAATCGGGTACCTAATTTTTTAAAAATTGGGTACCCGATTTGTAAAAGTTTTATATACTGCTTTTTTAGAATTTTAGAGGTCATTTTCATGACCTCAAAAATGGGAGCCCGATTAGAGATGCATATGGGAGCTCATTTCTCAGCCCTACCAACTACCCCCTTGCTGCTAGTTTTTGATACACAAGTATTTTAATATGTTTTATACTATTTCACTTTTTTTTTTTTTCAATTCTCAATTTAATATGTATGTTAATTTATTGTTTTTTCACTTTTAATATGTTCGTAAAATTGTAAATTTACATTGTTAATGAAATTAAATGTTTAAATTTTTGTATTTGTTAATTAAAATATAGTTTCATAAATGTTTATTTAAAAAATTATTATTTTAGATGTTTTGAAATGTATTTAATTTATGTATTTATTACAATGTTGAATGATTAGATTAGATGTAAATTTATTGTTTAAACATGTAATTTTACAAAAAAATATAACCTCGACCTAAAACCATATAACCTCGACCTTGTTTTAACTATAACCTCGACTTAAATTCATTGTTTAAACTATAATCTTGACCTAACCATATAAATAAAACCCTAAACATATATAAAATACTTAATCACATAACAGCCGGCATGGGGATCCAAACAAAAAACTTATAGTATTTAAAATGATTTTACTTAAATTGTATTGTACTTTGTTTCATGGATCGAAAATGGATGATGTAAACTATTTTATAAATGTATATTCTTTCAGCCTTTCATACCCTATGACATGTACAGTGGATGATTGCGCATTTTGAATTAATTTTCCAAGTGGCATTCAGAACAAATGTATATAAACTATTTAAATGGATTGAACTGAAGTAGTTAATATGAACTTTCATGTGGATGTGTTATTTATTTTACTTTTAGTAGTTTATAATTATTTAAAAATGAAATGTAAATGTGCTCATTAAGGAATGCAATCTCTTATGATTTTATAAATTTAAATTATTGTATGTATGTTATTGCTTGCTTAGTAAAACTTTTGATTAGTTCTTTGGGTCCCTTGGCTGGGCATCATTTAGGATTAGTTCTATAATGTCATTTTGTATTGAATTTAACTCTAATCATAACCTTTACTATCATCTTAACCTAAGTAATCTTAATTTGCTAAAACCTACACTATGTAATATATAAATAATTAAATAACTTTCCTATCTTAACTTGAGCACTAATTTTATAAATGTCAAACCCTAAGATTGAAAGGTAACCCTGGCCCTTAACTAATTAATATTATACTTATAAACCAAATTGAATTAAGCCATGATCATAAACCCAATTATATATCCCAACTTAGGAGTAGAAACCTTGAATTTAACCTTAAAAATCTTTTCCCCAACCATTAACCAAATTGAACCATTACCCTAGAAGATTGAACCAAGTTAAACGTTGACCTTAAGACTAAACCAGATCACCCTAAACTAGAACACAATAATATATTGAACACTTTAAAAAAAAATTCAAACCTAACTTTTTTGAATTAATGTTGGTTTTTAATCTAAAAGCTCTAACTATAATTCTATATCTAAAACCAAATTTAGCACTTTAAAACTTAATTCAATTTATTAACTCTTGTCCTAATTAAAACCTAAGCATGTAAACCTAATCAAACAGTACAAACCAAATTGAACCCTAATCCTAAAACTAATTAAACATTGATATTAAGGTCTCAAAATGATACATCAT
Source organism: Cupressus sempervirens (assembly GCA_028749045.1). Classification (NCBI taxonomy): domain Eukaryota; kingdom Viridiplantae; phylum Streptophyta; class Pinopsida; order Cupressales; family Cupressaceae; genus Cupressus; species Cupressus sempervirens. Next base: position 758,114,490 of record CM053787.1, read on the forward strand.
AAAAAAATTAGAAGAGCCTTGAATGAATCAGGCATCTAATTAAGTAACCCTCCCTGACCATCAAGAGGTGGAGGTGTCCACATCAGTACGAGTAGGAGCCCAGACTAGACCCTTGGATGGGTAGCCTAAATCTTTATTACCTTTGTAGAATTGAAGGAAACATAACAAAATATTGGCTTATTCTACAAAAAGAAATACCCACCCCCTAGTGATATATATAGTAAGATCTGTTTCCTAATTTTACTATCAATTTTTTTAGTTAGAAGACAATGATAGTTCAAAATGATTTAGAAGATAGGGATAAAATGAGAACCATCATTCCTAGAATGAAGATGCATTATTCCAAGTGATAAACCCATTTCTATCATAAATCAACTCCTCCATCCAAAAAATTAGTAATTAGAAATCCCTACGTCAAGTAATCAATGGAGGGCTCATAAAATTGATCAAGTGATCAACAGAGGGCTTATAAAATCCCTAGGTCAAGTAATCAATTGATCCCCAAGGGGAGATAAGAATCTCATTAAAAATTAGAGATAGGACACTCCTAAATGTGTATCATACAAAATAATTATTGCCAAGGTCTTAGCCTATAGACTAGAAGATATCCTAACCAAGATCATTAACCCTACACAAAAGTATTTTGTTAAGGATATTTATGCATATTGGAGAACTTGATAACCTATTGGCACACTTTGGATTGAGAAACATTTCTAGGATAGAGTGTAGGCATGCTCAAGTAATTGATTATGAAAATGTCTACAAAAGGATGGAATGGAGTTTCACTATGACGATGTTGCAAGCCCTCCATCCAATATTAAATGTCAAATGGTGTCCTCTCTTATGATTTGTGTCAAGGTTTTAGTAAAGAAATTAATGGGATTATATCATAATTTTTAGGACTCTCTAGATCAATTATGAAAGGGTGTCCTCTTGCATCCTTTTTATTTTTTATTGTTGAACATTGACTCATTACATTATCTCCTTGGAGATAACTAGTTGTCTCTAAAAGTTAGAGGATCTACTCTCCAAATAATTAATAAGTATCTAATGTACATAGTTTGTTGATAATAAATTTGTATTCTTTTTAAGCTAGAAGAGTGCAACACGAGTCATTTAATGATCAAATTGGACCTCTTTTCTTTGTATCGGGTAGTAAGATTTATGTCTCTACATCTATCTTATTGGGGCTAAATATTGAGTCCCATACCTTGTGTAGTAAATATGGTATTGGATGGAGATTTCATAATTCAGTGGTTAGGTACCTAGGGATTCCATCTGTAATAAACCCTAACATATAAATGAAATGTGTCTTTATATCAACAAGAAAATCTTTGGAAAACTCAACAACTAGAACTCTAATTATCTCACTTTGGTTGGTAGAATTCAAGTATGTTAAAAGATTCTCTCCTTGAATATTGGGTGTAAGTTTGTCTTCTTCCTACTCATTTTATTTAAATCAATTTGGTCTTCTATATAAATCTATTAGGACCATTTTCTGGATAGCCAAGAGATTACTTTGGCAATAAAATGGATAGCCAAAGCTTCATAAGGTAATGAATTATGGATTATGATTAGAATTAGGATTATTATATGGTTAGGGATAGGGTTCACATGTAAATTAGTTCATTACTGACATGATCTACACTTATAGTTTGCAAGAAGGTTTTCAACTTGGTGCCATACTCTATTTTTGAGATCTTCTGAAATCGCTTTTGTAAGAGATGTTTATCTCAATACTTGTATATGTACATAATATCATGGTGCTTCCCCATACATATATACTCAATATACTTTAAACATTATATGAAACTTCTTATATTTTCACCTTTACATCTTTTCTCCATTTCTAATGTAAATGCCAAAGGTGAATTTTACATGGTTATTCCAAAATTTGACAAGAAGTCAGAACATACCTTTAGAATTAGTGCCATTTTCATGTCCCAGTTTTCTTGTAACATCTTGTTTGTGTGCAATGTAATCTAAACTTCTGCTGATAATTCTACCATCTGATCAAAAATGGAGAAATTGTTAGCATGTGCTCTATGACGAGTATTTTTGACACCTTTCTAGAGAATATTTTTTATTAGCCAACTACTTTTTGTAGAACTTCATATGACCAGGTTTACAACAATAATGCATGAGTTAAGTTTTAGATTTTGATTCTTTGAACAATCATGAAGTTTTCCGTATCCTTTCTATATAGTAGAATTGTCCCCTCATTCCCAAAAGCCCCAAAATCCCCTCATCCCTAGGTGACTTAGTTAATGGGGATGCCTATTTTAAGTGTTGATATTTGTACTTGTGTCACACAAGGTTTTTTTCTTTGTTATTCTCCCTATTCTATTATGTTTTTAATATGGTCATATGATTGCATAGAAGGTTGACTCCTTTGAATGCTCTATGACAAGAGCATTTTTGACACCTTTCCAAGAACAATTTTTGATCAGCCAACTTCTTTTTGTAGAATTTCATATGACCTACTTTACAACAATAATTTCATGTGATAGATTTTAGATTCTTTGAAGAATTATGAAGTTTTTTCTATCCTTTCTATATATCGCATAATTGTCTTTGCCTTTGTCCTTGGTATTTAATGTTTTTTCATGTTGGATGTGTCATTGTTCATAAAAAAAACTACTTATGTTAAAAAGCGGATAATAGTTAGGATTCAAACTACAATCATAAATATTTTTTAATCAATTCATAATTCTATCTCTAAGCTTTCATTAGATAATTGTAACCTTAACTCTCATCTTGGGACCATAATAAATATTCAATAGAGGTAAATATAATTGTAACTAAAACCATAATCCTAGGTAAGTTCCCTAACATTAAAGGATCGCAATCATTATAATAATCTTAAGCTTAGCCATCATGAAAATTGTTAACATAACAAAATTGTAAACCATAACCTTGTCATAATCTTAACTTTGTTTCATCCTGAAACATGAACATGTATAATCCATAATGAGTTCATACTTAAAAGTTTAGTATTTAATGTTTAGTTTGACTTAAACTTAAGTGTTTAACTTTATTTATTTAATTGATATGATTTTCATAAAGATATGTGCATTTATATAGATCTAGTTGATAAATTTTAGATTTAAATTTTATTAAATAATAATATTGTCATACATGTATTATGTTGTGATGTATTTTTGATGTGTTTTATGTTTTATGTTATTTAAATATATATGCATATTATATTTCATGGACCCACCGCCACCCCCTCCCCCTCCCATACCCCCACCTCTGCCACCTCCATCTCCACCTCCACCTCCACCTCCACCCCCACCCACACCTTCACCACCCACCGCGGATGAGCTCCGTGAGACCATGAGGCATAAGCTCAACGACCTCATGAGTGATCTAGAGACTATCTGACATGAGAGGCACCCCCCCCACCTACTACATCTTGCATATAGCATGCAAGGCGTGGTTGACTCCATTCATCATTTTGATTTAGACATCAATTCATTTAGATCATGGAGGGAAAGCATTGTGTGCCTTCTACTCTGATGGCTTATCATACAAAGAGGTTTATAACCTATATATAGGTAAAGGAAATTTTCAACATTATTTTGTAAACACTAAGACGAGTGAACCAATTAGTGTGAAGAAGCCTTGCATTTCCATTAGGTGGTGTACACATCCACACATAGCGGCACATTTTTGGGAGTAGTGGTGGATGGTATTTGACCATCCACCACACGCTAATCATGAGGTGCCCATATACTTCCTTAGGAATTTATGGGCTGAGTTTGAGTTCGGTTTGAAACCCAACTATTTTGATATGAAAGCATTTCAAGGGGTTGGTAGAGCGATGCCTCAAGATAGGCCTGGGGCAAAGCTAAGTGACAGAATGAGAAATAGCAGGCGAGCTGAGCTCATTATACTTCTTCCTGCACCTATTGTGCCTGCTCCTCACCATCATCATGCGATTTCATCTGCTTTTACCCATTTGAGTGCCCTTTCGGGCAATTTAGTACAGCAATGGACGCAGGCGGTACATGCTCCTCCACTTGGACATGTTTGTACTAGCTATGGAGGCATATGCACAGGCCCCCAGAGCGATCCTGGTACAGCACACGATGGCCATTATGCTGAGGGTGCAAATTTTGATGATGATGTATACGCTTCCCATGGTGATGGTAGTGATGAGATAGATGTGTCATCATTTGTTGACCTTATGCAGCTGGGAGAGCCTGGAGAGAGTCAAGAGCAATAGGTAAAATTTTAATTTCAATATAAATATAAAGTGAACATAATTATTTACTTTCTACATATATGTGTAATTTTATTAACTATATTAATTTTTACTTTTCAAATAACAGAGGATGGATGACACTGTTCCTCCTAGGATGCAGTATAGTCTTTTTTCGAGACCTACAGATGTTGGCATCCCTTATATGGTATGCACTTTGAATTAAATTGTAAAAATGTACATTCAAATTCAAATTTAATAACATGTGCTCATATGTTCTTTTTATTTGATTTTGTAGAGATTGTCTGCATCTACACATACTGATGTTAGTACAAGTCCTACTCCAGTTACTACTGAGGCATAGCCTCTAATACATGTGGTATGAACTTTTGACTGAAGACAAATAATTTGTATTATTTTTATGTATGTACATTATTATTAACTTATAATATAAACAATTTTGACTCACATGTATATATATTTTATGTGTTTTGATTTTACGAACAGGAGCATGGATATCATACTCATCCATACAGGCCTTGGTATAGTCTATTTTTGACAACATCTTATGATTATCATGCTAGCATACCTGTAGACACATCTATGACATTGGCTACCACTCAGGTATGATATATACATTATATATACATGTTTAATTTATAGTGTATAAAAAATGTAGTGTACAAATTATGTACTTTGTAATTATATTCATGTATATTTAATTTTGACTAAACGTTTATGTATCCATAATTTTAGGACTACGTCACCATGAGTGTTGCTGAGAGCACATGACTTAGCCAGATGGAGGTACCTACATCATCATTTGAGGTCAGTATTGTGATTTATGTACATAATGTATAGTTCATTATGCTCTAAAATCAAGTTAAAAAAATGTATATATTGTAAATTACAAGACCTCGCCATTGCTACATTTGGTAGTTTTGAGAGTGCACCTCCTCCCATTACTGAGGGACACCCATCTCATGTTGTATAATTTATTTTATTATGTAGTGAATATTTAATTTATTTGCAAGCTAGATCTTGAGACCCATTTCAATTAAGCAAGTACATGATGAGACGTGCCTCCTATTACACAGGGTGATACATCTACCTCATAGGGTGTCTGACATGACGAGATGACTCATATTACACATGATGATCCATCTGAGTCCTCTTCGTGTGGAGAAAAGAGGACATTTGATCAGATAGATTAGGTCTTGTTGGCACCTATAGATTGTATTTTTATGATGTATATATATATTATTTATGATGTATGTACACTTTGTGTTAGGATAGTTAAAACTATATGTTAGACCATGTATTTTTTCACTTCATAGATCATGTTATGATGTATGTTAGACCATGTACTATTTTTTTATGATTTGTTATCATGCTTGTGTATGTAGTACATATATTACTATGTTTCACCATGTTTTAAGTATATTCAAACCATTTTCTTTATTCTAACATATTTTATTCATGAACATATGACACATTTTGTAAGTATATATGCAAGATGAACAATAATTTTAACTATCTATAGAGAATTATTGGATAAATATCACATCAAATTTATGCATTGAGATAATTCATACAAATAAAATTGACCTACTCGATTAAAAAATGTATTGATAACGTACCTAACAATGTATCATAAGTGATCTTAATGCGTTGTTTGGTAATGTAAGACTCATTATCACCTAATAAGACCTATTATCTAGTAGTAAACATATGAATACCTATCATAACGTATAATAGACATAATGACTTATTAGGACTCCCATGTCCCCTTAAGACACACATGTATGGATAACGTACCTAAAAATGTACATCATAAGTGATCTTAATGTGTTGTTTGGTAATGAAAGATATAATCAATACAATGAATACAATGAGTAATGATCTTTAAATTATCATGTACAAGTGATTTGTTTTTAATATTACAATCAATAGTAATTTGAAACTTCAAACAAACATTAAGTTAAACATTCTTGAATGTAAAAGTAATAGAACAAAATAGGAGGTCATTATTTAAATTGACAATTAATTTATAATAATTTATCAAGTGCACATAACTTTAACTTTCAAATAGAAGTAAACTCTCATTTTTGAATTAGTTTGTACAACATATTTCACAATATATGTAAGACAATGTCAATGATATATTTATAGTTCACTAAACTCATTTGAAACATAAAATTGGTTGAACACATCTCTTCAAATGAGGTCCTATAAAATAAAAATGTAAAACAAAAATACACATGTTAATAAACACATAAATTAATATTCAAGGTATCTGAACTATGTAAATATATATGTGTAATTTGTATGTATGTACTATGTGAAATTGCACAAGATGTTGATGTTCGGTCCACTTTAACATTTAAATTTGCATAAAATGTAATTGAGACCTGAATAAGAGGTATATAAGTTCTCTAAATTGGTATTGACAACACAAACATACATGTAACTAAATTATATAAGTACATATATATAAAAATAATACAATAATGAAAAAACTTACATGTGTTTGATTTAAATGTAGTTATCCCATTGTACCATCTACATCGTCTCTCTTTTGCAATGCATCTATGATTGTCTCGTGCTCGTCCATTGAAATTGTCCATAATACCTTATTGGCGGGTCTCCCTTTGTATCTTTCTAATTTGATATTTTTATCCACACCAAATGAGAATAGTGTAAAATATTCTTTTCGGTTTGGTAGTCTTCAAATGCTAGCAAACCATTTCTTCTTGTTAGCTATCTACATAGCCAGGTGCCAGCTACAACAATAGACCCAATTAGATACTCCAAACCATCATCGTCTACTTGACGACATGTCATTTTTTTGTTAGGTTCCACACATCTAGCTAGCCAATACCTGGTCTATTCATCATTATCACTAGGTACAATAACAGAATAAACATGTCCTACAAGATAAGATAAAGTATAGAAACACTTTAATCGCTCATGTACATATGAAAATTATATAAATTGGAGCATGAGATTGCAAAAAAATCTAATTAAATTGTGCATACTAGGTTCTATGAGGTCTGAAATACGATCATAGTCTTCTGATGCAAAAGTAACATTTTGGCCTTCATTTATTATATCATCTTCAAAATGCATGTCAGTAGGTGCTAATGATCTTTGTTGCCAATCTTCAACCCATTCTGTATTCTCACATTCTTCCCATTCACCTGCAAGACAAAATTGACAAAAACAAGAAAGCTCCCTAATCCATATAGTCCAAGTGTTAGAATCTGAACTCCTAAATGAATGCCATTTAGCTGAACCACTAATTGTGTCACAATCATATCTTGAAGGGATATTATTTTCTTCAACTAGGTAGAAGAAACGTTTGATTGTAGAGTTTTGACTTGATCCTGTGTATAAATATTTGTTACACCATTCGACAATCTCATGTGCAATTTTGAATTTAGCTCTTTCCTCAAATTTTAATTTCTCTTTATGAAGGGCTCTCTTCACACATGCACCAACACCATCATGTTCTCCTTTACCATGTCCAACCTCAAAAAATCTCCACAGATGTTGGATGCTAGTTTGCTTATGTGTCCTACTCAACCAATATAACATTCTAGCATTCTTGAATTGTCCTGTACAATTATCTGACCATATCCAATGTTGTGTCATTTGAATTTGTCTCTCTTTTAAATTATCATAAAAGACCTTGAAACAATATTGGACAAAGTCAGATGAATGGAGTTTATTATCACTTAAATAAAAATGGTACTCTCTCAATATTTTGTGATCCTCTTGTGTACTATTAGGTGTATGCCTATAAACTATATGAACATAAATTGTTACTTGCATTGAATTGCAATATTGTGGTGCAAGTGCATAGTTCTCTGCAAAGTCAACAATTGAAAGTATAGTGCCAATTGGAAATGTATTCTTACATATGTGCAATTGTCCATCAAGCCATCTAGAATATTGAGAGTGTTTAACATATTTTTGTATGATCACACTCTTAAACTCATCGATAAATGCATTACAACTAACTTTATCTGTAACTAGATCACACCTTCTTCCAAACTTCCCATCCTTCAATGGATATTCAATAGTTTTGAATCTTTTTACCTCAACTAATTGTTGTCCAAAAGTAGTCAAAGCATTTTCATGCAAACATTCATCTAACAAAGAAAGATTTTCGCACATATCACATGTACTAGAAAGACATGCATTGAAAAGAAAGTATTGATCATTAGGTGGCTTACAAAACAAACCTGATATGAAATCTTTTATAGTTTTAGGTGGTATTTTTATACTACATTCTTGCAACATTTCTTTACTATGCATGGTACCACGTATAGATTGAAATACATCATAATGGTAATAAAATTGAATATGAGTTTTACAACAACATGTGATTCTTTCCTTGTTAATCCTTACATACCATGGTTTACACTTTTCAAAAGATCTTTGACTAATAGTAATATTTAATACCTTACCATATACAAATTTTTTAAACAATTCAGTTTGAGTCATGTCCAAAAGGTGTTTAGGATGTGGATGACGTATTTTTGACCCAATTCTCAATTTAAGAACATCTCTTGAGTTAGGTGATACTCTTATATTATCATGCCAAAAAATTTCAATCAAACTTTTGATTTCACTAGTAAGTTTCATATCACATCTCGAGAGTCTACCACTAGAAGTCCATAAAATATTTACTGGATCACATTCAAAGTTAACCCTTCTCTTTACAGCTCTTTCTAAAGTTTATGATTCACATTAAGATATCCACTTATGTTGGTAATCAATCTTTTGTCAAATGTTGATTTGTTAACTAAAGCTGTTGTTATTGCTCGTCGTGCTGCATTCTTATCTTTAGACTAACTTCTCTTTCCGATAACATCAAAGGCACTAGCAACAGTGGATACAACTTGTTTTAAAGACTCATTTTTATTCTTGGGTTTTGCATACATTCCCAACCTTCTCATTACTTTTTGCATTGTAGACATTTTAATTAGTTGCAACATTAGCTGACATTGAAACCCAAATTTCTTATTATAAAAAAAATGCCTATACAATCTATTAGCATGTGTCCTAATTTGTCTCCATGAAACCAATCCCTCAAGATTATCTAACAAATCATTAGGAATATGAAAATTATTTTCAGACACTTTACTATCATCTTGACATGTTTGTTTAGTAGTTGGTGTTTCTATGTCTACATTCATACAATTTTTATTTTCAGACACTTTACTATTTTCACTGTTATTTGGGATTTGAATATCATTTTCAAATTTTCTTGGCATTTCTTTTGGGGCAGGCATTTCAATTGGAGTGTTTTGTGCATGATTGTTTGACAATTGCTTCTTATGAAGAAAATATAAATCGTTTAAATCGTAGCCTACTTCTAAAAAATCACCAATTTCATCATGAGAGAAAATTCAAGGGTTTGGAGACACACCTGTATTGAACGCATAATTAGAATGTGCACCTAAATTTTCTTGTATTGGGTTCTCTTCTTTGACTTCTTCATCCATCATGGTATCTTCAATGTCTTTCTCCTTTGAAACATTGTTCAAGTCTCTAATTCTATGTCTTCTCTCTCATTGACATTGTGCTTCATTCTCTTTATTTGTTGCAATCTCCTCATCTGTCAGAGGTCTTGCTTTCTTCTTTCTTCGTTATTTTGATCCCATGTTTGCACCAGTTTTGAATTTGAATTAGTAGCCTACAAATTGTATAAGAGGACAAGAAAATAGAATAAGCGTGACAAAATTCAGTGTTGCAGGTCAAAACTATTGTTCAGTCATTTCAATCATTGAAATTGGGTCAGTGGGGCGGCTTTTGGGACCCAACGGGAACATCAAAAATGGGTACCAGATTTCTTAAAAATTGAGCAACCAATTTTTTACAAATCGGATACCCAATTTTTAAAAAATCGGGTGCCTGATTTTAAAAAAGTCAGTATAACAGATTAAAGAAATCGGGCACCTGATTTGTGAATTACAAATCGAGTACCCGATTCGTGAGACATGAGCAAGAATTTGGCATGGCTCCCAAATTTTGCATGGGGTTTTTCCTTGGAGAAAGGCATGGCATAGGCTTGGTCCCACCAAGCCATGCCTTTGTACTCCTTTCTTTTCTAAGGCATTTAATCGACAATTTTTGGTATTGTCATTTTTTTTATAGTCATTCCTATTGAATTTTTTGACGAGACAAAAACCCATTATAGGTCTTGCTGTTTTGATTTCAAAAATGTAAATTTTATAGTGTTATTAGTTTATTTTCTATTTTTCCATTATTTATTAATCAAAACTATCTCCTAAATGTTAAAAAGTGACATTCACTAAAACTTTAATAACTTTCTTATTTCATAATTTTTCTTAAATTAATTTATATCTCATCAATCTACATACAATTCTTTTGATGTTGAAAAAAAAAATTGAAAAAAGTGAGATTTTGATCAAATTATGTGGTCCGTACACGAGAGGTTTTAAAATTTACCTTTATAGCCAATTAATAATTAATAATAAAAAATTTATTCAATAAAAAATTAAGAAAAAATATTGTCATCAATCTTAGGTGTATTAGGTAACTCCCTTTAAAAGGATTTGCAAAAATTTATTTATTTGTGTCAAATTATGGTGTCCGTACACGAGCATGGTATGGTCCTGAAATAGGCATTTTGAAAAAGTGGTTTTTAAAGATCCATACCAAAAAAATAATCTATCATATGGGTGCACAAATAAATTACATATTCAAAAGCTAGATTCCGAAAACTAAAATTTTTATTTTTGGAGCTTTTTAATATTAAATCTCTAAATACCTCAAATTTTGACATCAATTGACAAAAAATTTCAAAAACAGGAAAAACACTTCCACTTTTTGGCCAAAAGTGAGACCCAACTTCTTGCACTAACCCAACATCATATTTCATTATTACCATTTTCTCATTTATCAGGTTTTTCTTGATGCTTTCTTAATGCTTTCATTTGTGACTATGTCATTTATGATTTCTAAAGTGGAAGAAATGTATAGTTTGTAACATTCATCACAATTCTCCATTGATTTGTTTACTGGTTTTCCTAACGAGACATCATTTTCAAAGAATCTGTCTACTTCTCACATTTAGTACATTAGCAGTGAATCTGTATATTGCTCATTATGATTTACCTCATTGTGAAGTCCATTTAATGGTAGAAATCATTGTGATTTGAGAGACAAAGAAGCTAAATATTCAAAAAATGAAAAGGGAAAATGGAAAAATCTCTACATTTTTAAGACTAGAAGATCTTCACGGATGGGGAGAAAAAATTTTACCATTTAGGATGTGGTAAATGTAGGGAAAAATTGGACTCATACCATGCTAGGATTCAAATTAAACAAATTGAAATAAATGTGAAGGGACTTAACTCAAAAGTCTTCAAAAATTGTATGCGTTGGGGGAAAAGGTAGACTACAAACCCTAGGAAGGTTTTCCCAGAATCAGGAGTATTTAAGTGTTCTATGTCTACAGGGCTTGAGATTCTTTTAACTAAGACTTTAAAGGCATAGGGAGGTAATAAGGGTGGAACTTTTACGGCTTGTGGAACTGGGGTAGATATAACAGCCTGCGTATTGGGGTGTGTCAAGAGGGTGGGCGCTCTGATGGGCCTATAATTTGCAGGCTTGGAGAATCTAAATGTGATCTTGTTCGGGCCACTATGCGTGCCTCCATAGGCATAGGGTGAATGTAATTGATATGGGACAATTTTTCTTTTGCTTCTTCTATTGATTCGTCTGGATTTGTTGTCAGAGATATTTGATCTTGGATTGGAGTGTGATCTGTAGGTCTGCACTTCATTTCTTGTTGCATGTCTGGTCCTGGTATCTCAAATTAAAACTTAAACCCTTAACCATCCTCCCGCTCCTTCACGCGCTCAGTCAAATGAATTTTCATTTTAAAGTGAAAGGTCATGTTGGTCAAAATTTTGACCAAAACAGGTTAGATCTGAATTTTCACTTTAAAGTGAAAGTCCGTGTTAGTCGAAATTTTGACCAACACGGGTAAGATTTTTTAAAAGAGAAAAAAAATTTTCTACAATCTGACCAATCTAAACCTTTTTAATTGATGGTCAAAAATTTTGGTCAAAAAACGAGGTCAAATGTAGTAGTGATGCAATAGCTCTATCATCGCCAAATAAACTTTGAGTTACAAATTACATACATGGAATCTTTAACACAAGTCATGATGGAATGTATTACTGAATTGTATCAACTTAGACATTTTAGAATCATAGGCAGGAATTAATTTTTGAGCATATTATTCAAGCCCATTTGCGAGCTCCATGACCTATCATCATAATACTCTAGCTATTCACTTTGGTCCACATGTCATTGCCATGTGAACTTTTTAGTAAAAAAGAGAACAAGAAAGAGGTGAACAACATGAAACATAGTTTCTTTGGAAACTATGAGACAAAAAAAAGAAATCCCATTAGAATAAAAGATGAGTCTTACAAGAACTGATAGAGATTGCTATGCATCACCATAATTCTTGCAAACCACTAGTCACCTGTTGATATAGAGACCTACTTCATCTTGTGTTTGGATATGATGTTTATGATTTCTCAACAACCAATTACAATAAAATTTAAAATTCTTGTGCATGAATACTAACACAATATAATGGAATAAGTCACAAGGCCAACAATATTGCTGAGCTAGACATGAAGCTCGGATACAATGAATTGAATTTCAAATTCTAGTTTCCATCCATGAAAGCAATATTAATAGGGTAGTGGTTAGTTTATACACAAATTCCAACATAAGAAAACTCAAATTGATAATAGTATTAAGCATATTTTTCAACAAAATAAATAAAGCTATAAACATCATCTTTGTGCATAACAAACTCTTGTAAAACACATTCCATAAGCCCTTTTCCAAGCCACAGACTGGAAACATTAATTTTAATTTAAGTCACTTGATATTAAGACTACATAATTAAATTCAAGCATTGTTATTAAATGAATTAATCTTACTATTTGAATCTAACATCATTCCAACCTAAGCTTCAAACCAAAAAAAGTGATGCATGTTACCATTTTCTTTCTGCATGTGAGGACGATCAAACTGAAATCATAGGAACAAAACAATGAGAAGTATCCTACCTTACCCAAGTTATTCAATGTGTTCTTCACTATGATGTGGACTAGAGCCTAATACTCTATGACACCTCTTCACTTTTTCAATTAGTAGTTTTTCTATTGCTATCTTTTTCAGACATGATTCCTAAATAATATGATTGGTGTATACATTGACTTATCTAGATTTTATACAAATTTTTTGATCTAAAATAAATTAATGTCATATTGTCATAGGAAACTAAAGAAAAAAATGTCTCAATATAGATGCACTTTTATAATTTATATTAATAATATAGTATTAAGGAATACAATGCACCTACAAAGAGCAATGCATATAGTTTTAGCTTTTAACTAGATATTAAATTCCTAATAAACTAAATTTCTATAGTATTCTCGAGAATAATATATAGGTACAATTTATATTTTTTAGTTATCTCAAGAGTTCAAGTATATTTGTATTTCATCAAGAATTATTAATAAAAAAAGGTCTACTTACAAGCATTGGGCTCCATGGGTATCTTCATATACCAAACATAGATATTAGAAAAGTTTAACTAAACTCTAGGTAAAGTGTCTATAGTTATTACATGTACATGCACTTTGTAGAATAGGGCACTAAAACTTGAAGTCATGGGAGTATTATCTTTGCTTTCAACATCCTTGTAAGAATCCCAATCTAGAATAAGGAAAGGGGAAGGTTTTTGGATTTAGATCATAGTTTACTTCACAAGGAGTATATTTTAACATGAGACTTAAGATATACACCAGCTATTAAGTAATCAAATAATAGTAAACTACAAGTGCTTTCCATCTCTCTTTGAGAATTCACCTAATTGTAATTGAATATAAAATGTAAGATGGTTAGTTAATTATAAAAAAAATCATTAAAAGCTATATGACATTACTTCACAATCAATAAAATACTCAAGGAAAACAACTTATCATCTCAAATTTACATTTTAAACTATTGAAATTTTATATATTGAAAGTAGAAAAATATTTTAGCATGGATACAAAAAAAAGTAGAGAAAATATTTATATTTTAAAATGAAAATCATGTCAAGCATATCAAGCAATGCCCACAAGAAACCTACACAAGTAACAAAAATAATAATATTGCATGTCTACTATTGAGAAAGGAACTACAAAAATGTTCACAAGGGGGAAAATGACAATCAATTATAATTTGTTTACACAACATAATTATCAAGTGCCTATAACCTCTCCAACTTAAATTTTAATTATAAAGATTTTCATTTTCCAATTGTTCTTATTCGAAGAATTCAATGGACCAAAAATATATATTTAGAAAAGGTACAAAACTATAGACATATTGTTAATAGAAGAAGAGTTACTCACTAGAAAGGATGAGAGATAAATCATTCCATGATAGAAGAATATTTCTAGGAAGGCATATACAATTTAAATAAGTGAAATTGGAAGATAGGAAAAACACCCTTCACTAAACTAAGCTAGAATAAATAAAAATGAGTTAATATTTTTGATATAGTTTAAACAACACATTCTAATATTTGACTTGTTTGTGTGTTTCATTGGCCATCTTTATGATATAATTTAAATAGTGTGTTCTATGATTTGACATGTTTGGGTGGTTCATTTGAAATCAAATAGACTCATTTACTAATATGATTAAAGATTCACCAACTCAACAAATCAAATGAGTGCCTTAAACATCACATACTAAGGTCTAATTTTTAAATAGTTAAAATTGACTTCCTTTTTCAAAACTTATCTTGTCCTAAAGATGATCTAAATCAAAAAAAAGAATATATTGCTCAAACCACAATCTTGTTAATAATGTGTTTTTGTTAAGACATATAAGATGATATTAATATAAAATGAAATTTAACTAATCTTTGGTAGGAATGATTTATGATGTAGCAGACTCATGGCATGAAGTAAGGCATAGCATATAACTAGTATTGACCAAACAACACATAGGTAGAAACAAGCACAAATAATCCTTTACCTTAGGCTAATGCCTCTTCTGAGTTCGATGAAAGGATAGAGTTTTCCTACAAATATTTCAAGCAATCCTATTGCCCATCTCTTCTACTAAACAAGGGTATCTATACTAGTGGTTGTTGCACATCCCATGAAAACTAGTTCCTATGGTTGGACACTAATGGAATGCCAACCTACACTATGAATCTTCATTCCTCTCATAACATCATCAACTATAGATCAATACATCCATCCCACCTGCAACTAGTAAAAAATGAGTTAACATCTATGCTATAGAATATTTTTGCAGGTTGCATCAAACATATAATAGATAGTATATTTGTCCTTCATATATACATTTGTCATCAAGATTCTATTTTCCAATATCTGGAGAGGAAAATTTACTCCTTCTAGATTTACACTAGGCAAACTCCATTTCTTCAATCAAGTCTTCATTCAACTTCCTTGGAGGAATTTCATCTTCTGTCTTCTGCTTCTTTTCTATTTTCCCCTTCTTTACCTTCTTGACCTTTCTCTTTACTAATTAACTCGAGCCTTCCATTGCTTTGCAAATTGTTACTCTAAGAACCTCTAGAAAACCTCACAATTCTTTACAAATTCTCTTCTTTTAGAATGGATGATGATCAATTTATTGGTATAAATTCTCTATGAGTTCATCCATTTATTTCATTTCACCAAATCGATTGCTACAATTAAGATTTTTAATTATTGTAAGGATGTCAATAGTTATTTTTCGTCATTACTCACCTACTCCAAAAAAATATATTCAAATAAATGGTTGATTTAACTCTTGGTGAAAAACATGTACACAACATTGATCACTTTATTTCACTATACCTAATAGTGATCTATTACATTTTTCACTTTTATTGCTATCAAAATAGGGATAACTGTTGTCACTTAGGTTTGCACCCTTGTCCACGGCCTATGCGCAAGGACAACCTAGTGAAACATGGTAACAATCTCTAAGTTGTGGGACTTGAACTGTGAGGTTGAGTCTCCGAAGAAGGTCGGCTTCCTCTTACTATCAGGGTGCACCTAACTACTTCCTGGAGAGGAAAACGGAGAAGGAGGCATGAAAGCAAATCTACCTAGTCTAATCTAAGGAGGTGATGCACCAAAATAGAGTGTTGGACCAATTCCCTGCCCATACATGCACTACTGAACTAGAATGAAACTAAGGATATTACACATCCATACTTGCTTTGATCAAATAGCCACATGCAGATCTGAAAACTAGATGAATAGCACAAGGAAGAAATTCACTTATATGTCATTCACAAGCCATCAGAGATATCGTCATGCAAGTTATAGATTTCAACAAAGCAATGACATAGGTAAGAATTCTTACACTTAATACCAATGGCTGAAGGAGAATAGTAGAGAATCGGACAATTCAGAGGCACAGGGGGAATTCACACTAGTATTGCAGAGAAAAAGAGAAGAAAAATCAGAGAGAAGGTCCCTCTAAAACTTTACAAAAATTTCCTTTATAGTTCAGGCATAACTAAGATGTTTTGCTGCTGAAATGACCTTGCAACTACATGCCATTAAGTCCTGTGGAAGACAATCATAAAAAAAATCTCAAGAAGATCTGATCTCTTTGGCTAATAATGTCTTGAGAAGATTGAAAATGGCGCCATAACTGTGCTTTGACCCGGTAGATGGATCGACTGAGATGGTGGAGTGTTTCCTTTATGTTTCGCATTCATCTCTGGTAGGTCGAGACTGATCATGAAGATCAGATTGCTCGACAAAATTGATTATCTTCATTTTTTGGTTCATGAATCAGCCTAGCCTTACAGTTGACTAGGCCACGTGGCCCAATCACCTTTCTTTATTTCTCCACCTGGGGGTCCTCCCGCGGTCGACCACCCTTTATTAGACTCACCGCACCACCTTTCAATTGTTGTCACTAACTGTGACGGTTATACTATCTGCCAGCCGATCGTCAATCTTAACCGGGCCACCAGACACGTGTCAACAAGGTGTTGTGTCGCCAACATAAACCTCTCACATCTTCGCTATAGCGCGATGGCACCTACCATCAATCAGCCTAGATCCAAAAATTGTGAAGACTCGTCATACTCCACACTGTCCTTACCCTAGGCCCATCATATTTGGCACCACCTCTGCAACTTCTATTGTATCCAACCAACATCTGGCAACATTTCGGCGACCGCACCCTGGTGAGACCTGACCCCACCGACACATGGCGAAAGGGCACCATGTCGCTATGCTAAAAATCATGCAGCTTCACCATGGTGACATGGTTCCTGCTGTTGATCTTCTATAATCTAACAGTCACGAAGACCCACCTTCCTGCGACTTTCCTCCCTCGTAATTCATTGGGCCTGCGGTACATGTGGCACTTCCTTGTTGGTCCATCATTCATTTAATCCCTACTGCACTGGCGGCATGAAATATGGTCCCACCAGGACACATGGCACTTGGAGGCTATGTCGCCGATGTTATCTCCCAAGTGGTTTCTGATGGCGAGATAGCGCTAGCCATAGATTTGACTTAGATCTAATGGCAGAGAACTTTGCGGGCCGTTTGAACTTTTTACAAGGTTTGAACTTTGGCATTAATATAATATTTCTGCGGGTATTTGAATGTGGGTATTTCGAAGGTAGGAAGGGCAATACGAATTATGAATTTTGGCGAGAAATTTAAGATATAACAATAACCCTAATTTTGATTGCCATATCTATTTTCCTATAATAGATATCTATGATCAAAATTGCCTTATCACTATGATCGATAGTGATCCTTCTTATAGCTGTATTGGTTTGTCATCATAACACATAGTGATATATGTCTCTTCATTGCTTATCACTATGTCATGTTTACACAAAATGCAATGCATGATCCTTTTAACCTATCACTATAATATGTAGTGACATATACTACTTTGTTATCATAATACAAAGTTATACATGTATCTTCATCACTTATCACTATGTCATGTTTACTCCAAACATGACACATGATCATGAATTTTCTATCGTTGATTGCCACAACACAAACCTCTCCTTTTCGATCACTAAAAATACTTATTGCTGAGACATATAATGATATAATATCTTTATCACCCATCACCAAGATGAATATATTTCT
Source organism: Cupressus sempervirens (assembly GCA_028749045.1). Taxonomy (NCBI): domain Eukaryota; kingdom Viridiplantae; phylum Streptophyta; class Pinopsida; order Cupressales; family Cupressaceae; genus Cupressus; species Cupressus sempervirens. The sequence continues at coordinate 758,132,907 of CM053787.1, forward strand.
TTTTGTCTTTCTGATAATCACTACACGTTATAGCATATATCTTCCTTGTCAATCATCTTTATGTCAATTTTATGCTTTTTGTGCATAGCGATAGAAGAGATAGCTACATGTCATAGTGATATAACTCCCAAGTTTTCTCATGACCATGATATCATCGATATAGTATATATCAATTCATGAAGCTTTCTCACTATAGCTGTAATGATATATGAGAAAAGTATAAGGCAATGGTTATGATGACAAAACCTTTTAAGGGTTGACACGAGATCCATATAATATATTAACATATAAGTAATAGAGAATGATTATAAAATAAGTGTTTCTATGAAAACAACAAAAAAATGCTGCAATAAACATCAATAGACTTGGTTGTAGCCAATCTTGAGAGGAAGGTAATGCTCATGAAGTTCTATATGTCTAAGTGTGTTTTTATGTACCTTTCCATATTTTTTTATTTTTCCTTCGCAATTTTAATCTCATACAATGGGGACTGATTGTAAGTGGCACCTACTTGTCAAACTTGAAGTACAAGATGAAGGTGATGGAATGAATCCTTTTTCAATGGGCAAAATTTAGTGGACTCTAATTCAGTCTGATGAAGATGTGGTAATAGAGTTGCATGCAACTATTCCACTATACAAACTTGATGCATTTATCATAGGGGAATCAAAGTGGGATGATATGGAATTAGGTTTCATCCATGTGACTCATACGGATGACAACCATGAAAAACACAAGGCAATACAAAACTATATTCTAGGTGTTTAGAGATGCAATCACTAGCTTTTGTTTGTTATGAAACTATGCCATAACCTTTACAATTTACACTTTGATTGACTATTCTTTACGTGTATCTATTGATGTTCGTTTGGTTAGAAGATAATAGGACCAAATCACTAGAATAGAAATGTTATTTTCATTTTATTAAGAAAAGTGAGTCTCGATGCCACTTCAATGTAAAGGTTATGTTTGGTAGACTGGATGTTGCTATTATCAACTATACTAATATGCTACATGTAGATGATGAAGGTTTATATTTTCATGGGATAAATGATATAAACAATGACCCATGATCTCATTTGGCCCTAAACCTATCTACAGAATGTAAGACTTACATAGAGGGCCTTTTGAAAATGGATGTGAGTGTTGATACTATAATGGATGGACATCTGAGTGATCCATTTTTTTTGGCTATGTTGTAGAGTGATACTTTCCTAACTCAAAAATATGTCATGAATTCTTGGAGAAGAGTTAAGTTTGATCAAGCACAAATGCATGTAAATGATAGAGTCAGTATTATTAAATGGATAGAAGAGGATTGAACTAATTTCTTTTATTGAAAAAAGACATAGAAAGATGACACACCTTTCATTATCAATTTCCAAACCCTATGGATGCTTCATATGATGGTCAAACACTCTAATAATTTTTTATTATCCATGGATTCAACTTTTGGAACAAACAAATATGGGGTGAGATTTTTTTACCATTAACACTTTGTTCTTCTTCTTAATTGGAGATAACATGTCGCATGTCATTCTTAACTTGTTAGTCGACTATAGTACCAGCTATATTCTCTTGTCATTTTTTACAAACATCAATTAGGGGTTCTAGTTACATTGGCTATCTCATTTCACAACAAGATTGAGGACATCAACAGATGGCTCTCTACCAACTATAGATGAGAAAAGTAGGCTTGAAGTGACTTGATAGTCAATGCCTTCTCGAATGAAAATGTGAGCACCAAAATATAGACAATTGAGTAAGGGATGCAACAATATATATCTTTGACTATATGTTCAAACTTTTTAAACATTTATATCTTCAAAGTTTTCCCACAAAAAAGGTAATTAATTTCATCTTTATGTCCACTAGTGCCACTTTCAACTAGCATGTCATTATGTGCATTTGGCACATTCATCATACATGGTTGAAGAACATGCTAAGATATGCGTCAAAAGATAGTGAACATCTAATATTTGAATAATTCAAGATGACTATGAACATAATGGGTGAGAGTAAGGATACCACTTATATGCTATTGAATAAATTATTCTACTCTCATAATTGGAACTATTGTTACATAGAAAATTATCTTGCCTTCGATACACTGACTTTGCATGAAATTTCATCTGCCATTACACACACAAGAAGATGGGCCAAACTATTCAAAATAGGACACAAATGTTTCCATCAAATCTTATCATTGCACATTGAAGATGTAGTACGTTAATGACCATCAAAATAAATGTAAATGTTGAATGGATCATCTATACTTCACCCTGGTTTATAGGATGGAACCATTCTATTTCCAAAAGTAGAAGTTAGAGGACTTTAGTTTCATCAGGAACTACAAGATGCAAAGTTTTTTGAAAAGTATAGATAAGTCACAAGAAATTCCTAATGATGATTACATTGGTGATGAAACTAGACCAAGATACTATTTTGTGAAGAGTGAAACTAGAAGTCCTTATCATAATTGCCTCAAACATCTACTAGACAATATATTTGTCGTGCACATGAAAAAAAAGTGGTGTACAAATTTAAAAGTAACTTGTAGAAATCTTTCTTCGAATAGGATTGAAATTATAATTATTATTTTTTAAATTAGGTTAGGGGAGTTTTCCAAAGGACTCTCACAATTTTACAATGTTTTTAGTACACAACAAATAGTCAATAACACACAAAATATTAGTAAATATATCAAGATTATACATAAATATAAAAAATAATTAAACATTTATAGTTAATATACAATACTATTATGAAATTTAAGATATTAAAAGACATTTAGTAACATATATCATTATTTCATGTGAAATGTTTGAATTTGGTAAAAACAACATGCTATATACTAAACTTCAATCTCTAAACCAATTTAATGCCAAAGATTTACTATTACCTTATCTTTTCCTTTCACTTCATTTCTTATCGTCTTGATCAATCTTAGATGGGAACCCATACAATCATTTTCTTCTATGAAAGCAACTGGTTCCTCTATAAAGAGGGCCTTGGAGTGTATTTGATCCCTTCCCAAGAGTCTAAATACACCCACCATCTCCATTGTTACATCTATAATCATGTAATAACTCATCCAAAAATAGTATAAAGATCTTGATTAATCAATTCGTGAAAGATGGTAAATCATTTCTTACTTCTATGAGTATTTTCAATTGGTTTCCAAAGGTATTGAATCCTTGATATGCCCATGGAACACCTGAGGGAATTGAACAAAACCACATTCTTTCTCTAATTTACATTCAAGGAAAAAACACATAGCATGTTATATAGCTTTGCAATCACTAAAATGCATATCACTGTCCAAATTTAGTGTGAAAGGAACATTTGTCATCAACACTGAGACTCTTGCCTAAAAACCCAACACCACATAAAATCAATAAAAATCATGTTAAGAAACAATATATATTTTCAATGTAGTTGCTAGTACAATATTATATATTTCATGTTATTCTTCATAGTTAAGATTACTATTAAACTTTTCAAACAATTATTCAAAAACTTTTTCAGTCATAATTTATAATAGAAACTTTGTAAATAAGTTCTAGAAAGATAAATAACAAAAATATACTAGCTACGAAATTCATTGTGCCAACCTTATAATGATGGCCGACCTTAGGGTGTTTCTCTCTAGTAACAAATATCAAGTAGGGTAGAGCATCAACTTTCTTGTCATGAACCATTTTGTTTTCATGAATAACCTATACATATAAAGAATTACCAGTGTGAGATATTCATCCTCTAGAGAAGCTCTTTCTATTTTGATTAAAGTTTATACTGCAAAAGCATAGTAAAACATCATTTTAACTTCATACTATCCCCATTTCATATACTATACTTGTATGGTTTCTAACATTCTAGCTTCTATACACAAAACCATCAACATTGTGATTAGAAGTAGAATTAGGTGGAACTTGTTTTCCTTTCAATGCTTTGCTTGTCCTAATTTTAAAACCTTCATACTCATCCTACAAAATATCATTTAAAAATGATAAGGAGGCATGATGATTTAATAATATAGGAACTATTGATTTCTCTATTTTAATCACATTTTCATGACCTTCCTATATTTCCATTCTTAGACAAAATCAAGATCAAATGACTCATTTTATTTGGAGAAATACATAAAGGGTGTCTTATTCTTTATTTTGAAATTTCTACAAAGTGGTACCCATTTTTTGACTAAGCTCAAAGATTCTATAGGAGAGTAGAAACTAAGGGGAGACGCACCATGATCAAAGATACAATAATCAAAATTTTCTACTAGATAATCAAGTGTAAGAACATAAAGAACTATATGCTCCTTAAATGGATCTATTGTAGTGATGGTAACATCCACACAAGAAGCTTGGAAACAAATTATATACTATATCTACAAGATAAAAACATAACACAACACCCATGTTTTTGTACTGTTTCAAAGAGGAATAAAACTGTAAGACCTTCATTCATAGAGAAATAAACATATAAGACCTCCACTTTTTATTATAATAAAACAAACATGTAAATGAACAACATTTATTTCTACCTCTCTGCAACCCTCTCTGGGTATGTATTATACCCAACAAACTTCCATGTCATATTTTGATAGATCATCCACATGAAAGAAAACCAAATCTCACATGCAAAAGCTATGATCCAAAAATTCTAAGAAAATGTAGAAAATGTTTTGGCTCTCAAAGTTGTGAGGAAAGGGAAGGAGATAATCATTGATCTCATAATTAACATAGAACAAAAAGGAAGATGAAAAATATTTGAATAATGAAATTGAATTTTAGAGATGAATGAAAATAATTCCTTGAGGGATGGTGGGATGAATCAATCCTCCCTTATGCTCAAATTTTTCCCCATGAAGATGACCAAGAAAGAAAAGGGAGATGCTTTGAGAGATCAAGAGATAAAAACACTCCTTCAGTTTACTATTAAAAAAGTTGATCTTGGTGTAGCAGGAATAAAATGATTAAATAAATTGCATTTTCTAGCTTAAGCAGGTCAAGTCAGCCTTCATAGGGACACACATCATTTCCTATATTAAAGACACATGAATTCATTTTAACATAAAAACAATATATTTAAACTTTGTTAATTAACATCAACTTCTCTCATTAGCAGTGATTTCTCTTCATCTAAGGTTATGTTCTCCTCCCAAAATTACAATGAACTCATCCTAAAAGAGTAATAATCTATGATAAGATGAAGTGAAATGTCTAAAGGGTAGTGGGGAGAGGGGATTTTTACGAAGGGCCAATTTAGACATCAAAAAGTAGCTCTCTTCAAAAATTAGAGATAAGGAGAGAAAGAAAATGAAAATTTGGGTATGTTATATTGTAGAATTCATTGGTTTTCTAGATTTACCAAAATTTCATTTCAAAATTTGCAAGGTGTAAATATGGGATCACTATAATAGGTTTCATTTTGAATTCTAGTTTTATTTTGGAAACTAATTAGCTATCTTAAAGAAGGAAAGCTAGGAAGTTATAGATAGAATTCTAATCCACTTAAGCATTTGGAAAGAGAGTAGTAGACCTATAGTCAAGGATTTTTTTTAGATTCTATAGACATAAAGTTAAATGTGGAGTTTGAGAAGGTTGAAATCTAACAATTGTTAGAGATAGGGTTGTGGTTCTCCCATCTAGATCTAGTTACAAGACACAAAATGAGGCAAGTGGTAAAGTTGTTGAAGCTAGAAGATGGAGTACCTAATATTCCTCTAGAGATTCATACCTATACCATAGAGTATCATCCCATCATTCTAGACCTATAATGAATGAATCTAATTAATTAATGAAGGTATGTTAGTTTGAGCTTCACTTGGTTTTGAGAATACTTTAATATTCTCTGCTTAACAAGGCCAACCACATGAAGTTGGAAGCTTATCTGGCCTCATCCCCCTCCCCCTAACATCAATCTAAATTCCCCATTAACATAAAATTACATACTTCATTCACTCATTCATCCATTTATGAACTATAACATTCAATCAATACAATCACATAACATTCATTAATATGATATAAAATTCATTAGTACGAATACTAATCAAGAATTCATTAACACATAAGAAGATTCATTAACATGACATAAAAAATCAATATTAATATGAAATATTCATAGATAATTACTTAAAACATCTTTCTTTCATTATCCATCAAAGTTTATCAAACAAGGTTAATTGAAGAGCATTTCTTGTTTTTTCTTTTCTTAGCTTTCTTAAGGTAAAGAATGATAGGAGCATCAACATATTCCTCATTCTCCTCCTCTTTCGGCACATCTAATGTCAAATTATGACGCTTCTCCTATTTTGAGGAGCACGGGGTTGCTACACTAAAGGGGGCTTTGTTGCAATAACAAGTAAATGGGTTAAATTACCGTTACAAGTATTTCATTAACCAATAGAGCATAACATCCATTTTTATTACCTAATAGTGCCACATCATGTACAATAACATTTTGAGCCACTACCACCTCAACATGTTGAACACTTCAAACATGCTCTAAAATATTCAAAAAAAAGGTTACATGTCAAATTTTAATTGAAGACATTAAATTCTATTCATAATTTCATAATTAATTTCCAGTAGAAAATTAATACCTCCACTACTATGATGTACAACATGGCCTTCATCACACATAGGTTCCATGATAGGATTTGAAGGCTATAGTGGAATGTAATTCACTTTATTATGTAGTCAATTTATGATGGAAACTAACACCAATTATTTTCTCAACAATTCAATTTGATTTACTTTTCATTTGACCAATTTATCTATGTCTCATTTGGTGCACTAGATTCTTGGGTATGGCTTTTAGATTCTTGGCATAAGCATGCAACCCTAACTTTATAGTCTTCCTTCAATAATTTTTTTTTATCTTCATCCATGGGCTCTACATTGGATTCTGTGCCATTTATTTTTTCTTAATATCATTAATTTTTCATGTATGATTTGATGAAAAAAAATTGGTTGAAAAATTATATGATTTTTTTTAATATGAAATCCCATTGCTGTTGCTTACAAGTTGAGAGTGAAGATTCATATAACCACCAGAGCAAAGTTTGTGTTGGCCAATATTTTGTACTCTCACTTCAATAGCTTTTGATGTGTCTTGCAGTCTATGAAAATTTTGAAACATGTTAGATTATATATTTAAAAAGATCACTAATTAGTGCATGATTACATTCTACTTAATATTATAATGACATGCCTTCTTTTTCCCTTTTTTGGTTCAATTCCTTTGCCATGTTTCCTTTTCCCTTTTGCATCATCTATTATTTTATTCCACTCCATCACTGAAGTTATAGGAGGGCACTCATAATTTTAGTTATCCTTTAGACTCCTTCTATATTGGTCCCTCATAGTCTTTATATGTTTGGATGCTCTTTTGAGAAGTATGGCACTATCAAAAATGTTTTTTTTTCAAACAAGCCCTCAAAAGATTTAATTAGATGATTTTTTGATTCAAGACCTATCCATTCCACCTTTTAAAATAAAATTATTTTTTTAGATCAATAAATTTAATATAGTACAATAAATAGAAGAAAATAAAAATATTGTAGCAATGATATGAAACAACGTACCTTTTACGTATGCTAGATCCAAATAGCTTCAATGTCATTTCAAAAATATGGTAATAGAAAACATCATTTCCTACAAAAACATCATTTGATTATCAGTCCAAAATGAGTTATGTATAAGTAAACTAAAATTACACTATAAATAATAATTTTTTAAAGCACTTGGAAGCTTTGGTAATTTTAATGGAAACATAGTTTTCTTGTTTAGCAGTAACATCCCTGCAAATGAATTGATACTAGTCACGTAGGCTACTCTAGGAAATGGTTCAACTTTACTAGTAGTGGTCTCTATTGTTTTATCAACTATAGGTGCATCTATTAGTGCACAAAATAAGTCCATGAGTATAAAATCCACCCAAAAATAATAATAATGCATGATTAGCACATAACAAAATATAGCAAAACAAGGTTTTCCTAGTTGTATTTGATATAGTCAAAGATGTATACAAGCACATTATTGCTGACGATGCAGTTAGAAATATTGGAGTAGTGACCAAATGAGGTGTTTACACTTCATCATGAGCTAAAGAATACATTGTTAGAAAAGACATTTACAATGGATAAAGATCAAATGGGATACTAGCTAGAAGCATCTAAAAAGTTAAATGAATGTTTCAAGTTTTCATGATTATTTACATGAAGGTTGTGCACTACGACCCTCACCATATTGACTGCACGGTCTCACAGGTGTCACCAAATCCTATAAGAAGAACACATAATATTTTAGATCATGATCCATAAGATACTATAAATTATAAACATCTATTGAACCTTTATTATTTCTTAATATTAATTATTGTTTACTTTCAAATAATTGACTCTACGTATCAATTCTTCTTTCACTGCCCCTATCTCCTCAGTTATATTCTGGTCAAGGAAGAGGTTAATAATTTCATCAATATATTTACTTATAAGCTTACAAGCCAAGAAATTCGGGTCAGTGCTAGATGCAATGTCATCTATGAATGATGCCTGAGTTTTAGATCGCATTTGATCTATTGTCATTTTCGCTTTTCCCTATCAATAAGTATCAAGTTGTGACATCAATATTAGTAAAATTACATCAAAATAAATCCAAAGAAATAGATTAAAAACCATAATAATATCACTTTTGTTTCTATATATTTTTACAATTACACTAATCAAGGTTTACTTTTGTTGAGGAAAGTGTGTGAGTTACATCCCCACCTATGCCTTGTGGTGTATCCATGTCACCCTGTAAAAAAGATTAGTAATTAGTAGCAATAAAAAATGAAATGAAAGTAATAGACTTACCAAAATAAATTATTAATAAAATATTAGATTGTATATTGGAGTCAAGATTAATTGGAGGCAATTGGTTAAAATGTTATACTTACCAATCCCATGATAGGGATTTTTTTTGTATCTACACGGTTCAAATTGTAATCTATTAGAAGCTCTTCCCCTACACTTATCAATTTAAGAAGCTTAACAATTAGAATTATAAGAGTTAGAGTCATGAAAATATTAACTAATCACTTGACATAGATTCTTCATATAACCATGATGAGCTTAATATTATAAAATGTTTGAATCAAGCATGATCAAGTGTTAAAATGATACAAAATTCACAAAAAATAAAATTAACCTTAAAATAATATTGAAAATATCACATCGATGTCCATCAAATTCAAACATGATCTGACATTGTCTGCTATATTGTCTTTCAAATCTGCTACATACTTTCATTCTCTAGTTGTTCCCAGTTGACCTTTTCTTATATATGCAATTGGTTTTTTGATGAAACAAGCATCACTATTAAAAATTATTTTTAAAAATAAAAATATATCTCTTAAAATGGTAAGTAAAGTGAGGGATTAATATAGCAAGAGATAACCTTAATCATCATATCCAAAGAGAGAAACGAATTTGACAAGTAGCAAGAGCTAAAGCACCCGCAGTAGAAGACAAGCAACTATCATCTAGTTTCCACACATTTTGGTTATTCTAATCATTACTAGTAGAATCCCACCCAAAATGATAAATTTTATGTTGGTCTCAAATTACTTTTACCAATTGAGTTTCAACACACTTAACCAATTTTCAAGTTGAAGCTGAGTACACTATTCATGTTGAGCCACAATATGTGCTAAGTTAGAAATCCAATAGGTGTCAAGGATGATATATGTGCCAAGTGATCTATGGGTGCTAAGTCACAATTCATGTCAAGTAAGATAGAATCACTATGTGTGCTAAGTAAGCTATAAATACTATATGTGCTAAGCATTAGAAAATTATTATGTGCCGAGTAACAAAAAATCAACATATGAGTTTGTGTCTTCACAAACTCAAATGTAAACTATTTTAAGATGAATCAAAAAGGATTTTAGAGATAAGATTGAATCTTTTGCATTACCTATGCAATCAGCATGCAACCAATAAAAAAATGGGGAATGCATGCAACTAATAGGAAAAGTATAAGTATTTGAGCAAGAAAATAAGTTCATAGATTCAAACCTAACCCTAAGTCTTCAAAGCCTTTATAAGAAGATAAAGACCCCATGATTAAGAACTTTTGAGTTGCTAAGTTGTTGAAGCACTTAAATTGTTAAAGAGAGCAAATTGCAGAATAGAGCAATAGTGGGCGTGTCAAGATTGAAAGATTCGATTAGCATTGAAAAATACAGTTGATCAAAATAGAGTAGAAGAGTTACACACAAACATCAGATCACAAAGGATCAGAACAAAGTGAGAAGATCAAGAGCCTAAAATCAACAATTAAGGATTTTAAGCTATCAAGTCTATTTAATCTAATACTCTCTAGTAATTGTATTAGGAAGGAAAATCCTATAGTGATAGGTTAGCTTAACAAAAAAGTTGTAGAACCTTTAACAAAGTGATAAATCCTTTGACAAGGTAACACTTCAAGTGTTTTTAAATCCTTTGAACAGGTCACTTTCGACATAGTGTAAAGCCTTTAACAGGGTAGGCCTCTCATAAAGCAGACCATTGGAAGTGGTCAAACAATATTGTTATAGTGATAATTTGTTGGTATCATCCCCACCCTAGTTTTACCTTATCATTTTGGAGGGTTTCTAGGTGACCAAAATCTAGTGTTATGTGTCTTGATGCATGTCTTTACTTTATCTTTATTTGAGATGTTTACATGTATACAATTTATTTTCAGTTAAAAGTTTTTATAGCTAAAGTGTGTTACTTCTAATTCACCCGCCCCCCTCCCCCTCAGAAGTAATCTTCCTATTTTTACATTCCAATAAGTGGTATCAGAGCAAGGTTCTCAAAAGGAGAAGCCTCACAACTTAGAGAAATGATCTAAAGATGGAAGTCTACAAACTTGGGAAGGGCATAGAGAACTAAGTGATTGATGTACACCTTACTCTACACAACTTGGAAGAAGCTAGATAAGAGTTGAGAAAATCCTTAAAGAGAATAAAGGATATTACAATAGCTAAAAATGACACACAATATAAGGAGATTGATACCAAACAATTGTTTTCCAATGGAGATACCTAAGTGTTCAATGCAGAAATAGTAGACTTGATGGAGAATAATAGAGCTCAAGTAGAAGAGATAAAATCTCTCAAAATTATGCAAGAGTCACAAGCCATGATGTTATGTGAGATAACTGAATAGAAGAAAAGAGCCATTGAAGATAGGGCTATGATTGAGGATGATAAAAGAAACCTTGCTAATAGGTTGGAGGAGAAGTCAATAGAGCTTGAAAAAGTTTCCAACATGCAACTAGATACTCTTAGCCAAATGATGAATGCTCATCATGAGCTAAATGTCAAACACATTGAGATTTCCACCTTGAAAATGAAAAATGAACAACTGTAGAATGATTTGAGAAGAGAAAAAGATATAACAGAGAGCTTCAAAAAATCAAGTGAAGCCATCAAGCACTTTGAACAACTGCTAAAATCACCAAGATCCAACAATGACACTTCAGGACTAGGTTTCACTAGCACTGAAGAAGGAGAGTCATCAAAGAGTGTAGAGGAAAGAAGTGACTTTGGTAAGAAGGGACATACCTCTAATGTATGCAGGAGTAAGAAGGAAAATCAGTGGAAAAAACCTAAGAAAAAGAGTCACTGTCACAAATGCAATAAGCAAGGACACTAGACACAAGACTACAGAACCAAAACCATAAGGACACCAAGATTTGAAGGTCGCTACTACAATTGCAAAAAGTATCGTCATAGAGCTTTTGAGTGCAGATCAAAGCCTATGTGGACACCAAATCAACTTGTAAAGACTAAAAGCCATGGACACCACTACAATTGGGACTACAATACTAGGTAGAGCTATCACTATTTTTAGGAGTATGGGCACATTCCTAATAATTGCATAAGAACACATTTTAGTGGAAATTAAAATAGATGGTTGAGTCAAACCAAATGCTCTAGTTGTCTAAAGATAGGACACATTAGAAATTTTTGTTCAACCAAGTTGAAGGAACCTATCTCTAAGTTCAACAAAGGAAAATCAAAGTTTGATGTTGAACACATCAGAGGAGAGATGAATAGAACATGGAAGAAAAGAGATGGATGCAACACATCTAGTGGAGGGATTACTTCACCCAAGAGGTCAACTAGTCACACTTCATCCAACTAAGCAAGAGAAGGTGTATGGGATTGATATACAAAGTTATATCATACATCAGTCCCAAGATAAGCAAGTACTACAAAAGAGAAATCAGCATAAGTAAAGAGGCAAAGTTAAAACTTCAAGTTTTCACAAATATTGCCAAGTTGCCCTCAGATACTGAGTAAAATCCCAGTGCATGCCAAGTAGTTAGTTGTGACCAAGTTGGTTGTAGGTTCTGAGATAATAAAAAACCTAGTTGATGCTGAGTAAGGGAAACCTTAGTGGATGCTAAGTAATGCTTAAGGAGCCAAGTGAACAATTTTAATCACATTAAGCATTAAATGCAACTAAACTAGGGTATATGATTGTATTTTCATTCATTTTTTCTTCATTGCAATCAAAGAGCGAAGACAAAGAATAAAGAAAAGTGACTTTTGAGTAGAAAAACCAATGTTTGAGTAGACTTCAACCATGATTTGGCATAGTTTCCTTGATCTGAAGGTATTTATTTAAGCTGAGTTATTAAGTCTCTATTTTTCTTTAAATTTAAACCCTAGAAAGACATAATGGCATCTAGTTCAAGGAAAACATAGGACAAAGAGCCGTTTGAGGTTCAGCTAGTATCAAACTAGGTTAAGAAACCATATTTTTTCCCCATCCTAGAAGTTACATATAAAAATGACCCATATGGTACCCTATCTATTATTCCACCCAAAGTTATAATGGTTCCAGATGCAAGAAGGTGCTACAATTGCAAGATAGTAGCCATAGGAGACATGGAAATTATGGAAGCATATGATAAGCTTTGATGGAACCCTAAAAGATGAGTTCAAAATTGTTGAAACCAAGGGTTTAACCCATTGCCTCGAATTCCCCAGAATTTTCAAGAATGAATGGATAAGGCTAGTGCTTAGTAGAATTCACGATGGGAGCATATGGTTAGAAGATGGCCCAATGAAAAGTACCAAAAGAATTGTACATAGATTTGTAGGGTACCCAACCCTAGATTGGCCAAAGACCCTTAGAAGTGACTCTAAAGAAGTTATTGAAAAGAATACTAGAGAAAAATGGAACAAACGAGGGATGAACATTGATACCATCCAAGATCCCCTGATCAATTTTTCTATTAGAGTCATCTCACATAAATTCTATTAGTCCAGCAGACTAAAAAATGTTTCATGCATTGTAGTAGATGTGGGATATAAACTAGTTAAGAAAGATCATACATATGATCTTGTAAAGCTGAAATTGGAACAAATTAATGAGAACTTAGGAGAAAAAAGGGTGCATAGTGTAAATTTGGTGGAATTTTGGTTTTTATTTTCTTCCACATATAGAATGAGTTTCCTTCTTTTGATAAAATTGTATGGAAAGCAAACAGGTCAATAATAGCTCAAGTGAATGAATACATTGAGTAGATGGGAGTTAATTTTGAAACTCTTATGACAAGCTATTTTGAGGATTTCAAGAAAAAAATGAAGCAGAGCCTAAGGATTCATGTCTTATTAGTTGAGAAACATGTGAATGATGTTTGTTTCCTTGTTGACATAGACTACACATATGTATAGGTAGCAATTCCAGCGATCAGATGGTTAAGAGCTCTAGGCTATGAAATCAGCATAGATGAGGCATCAATATCTATAACTACACTATTAGTAGAAGAGATAGATAAAAGTGCTTCTCATTTTGGAACATATGATGTGCTAAGATCCAAAGTTGACATGGAATTGAAGACAACTTCTATGATCAAAATAAAAGATAAATTGGTGAAAAAATTGAAGGCCAAATTTGGAGAAGGGATTGCAGAAGTCGAGGAAGAAGATGATGATGAAGATGATGAAGATGAAGATGAATAGGGGCAAGGCCAATTAAAATTAACACAAGTCTTAGGAGAGGATGCAAAAGAAGAAGAAGGTGTCGAGCAAGAAACACCCAAGGCTGAGCCAAACAAGAGAAAATCACAAAAACAACCAGCTACACAACCCATGGGAAAGAAGAAAGCAACAAAGATGAGCCCAACCAAGCCAACTACAAGGGTAGACACCAGGGCCACTACACAGGTAGTAAAAAAATAGAAGAAACAACATGTAGCAGAACAAGGAGGGCCTACAGAACCAAAGAAAAAAAGAAAAAATGTTGCACCTCCTGAATTACATGTGTTGGTGTTTGAAAATGTTACTGAGTTTTCAATTATCCCACTAAGAAACTGACATATCTAGTGGTAGGTAACTCCCATTTTCAACATGCCATTTCTAACAATAGGCCAACTATAAGGCATGACCCTTCTTCTACTTTAGGCTCTGCTAAACCTAGGTGGGTAGACCTTAGATTCAATTGATACTGTACTAGTGCAAAAACATATCCCTAAATCTATTAAGAAAATTTTACCCTTATTTCTCGTAATGACTCATGAAATGACATAGATCTACAATAGCTAAATGTAAAGCTATGAATCTCGCTAAGTGAGTGTTAAACATTTAGGTCCTTCAACATGAAAGGGAAAGAATGTTTGATTAATAATTTTGAATTCAAAAAACCCTAAGATATGCAACTGTAAGACTTTAATGATCCTGTAACTAACTAGTACCTAATCCAGTGGGCAAATCCATGAATCAAATGCATACATATGGATATATAATACTCATGTATATATTCAAATAAATGATCTATCTATTTACCTTGTAAATAGACATCGCTGCTCAATCCAAACCTCATTCTTACATGATATCATTCTCAAGAAACTTGCAACCCTATTGATTCCCTGAAGCATTTACATAACTCTTTGAGTCATAAGAAACAACAAAACAACATAGACCCTTAAGGGATTGCAACTATGACCTAAGCTCTTTGTTCAAAGATCATAAAACATTGACAATTCACTGAGACTGGAGACAAGAATCAGAATGAAACTAATGAAATTCTTCTGCTCTTTGTATTAATTTCCTTGAAAAAATACAACCAAATGCATGAAATGAAAACATGAAAACACCTAATAGATCTGAACTATCTATATATTCCTTCCTACTATTGTTCAGATGAGAGAATTATGCTAAAAAATTATGGTATCTCAATATTGGGAATGCATCAAAATTGGAACCAAAATATAGTCTCACAGTAATGTGCAAAATTTTCTCCCAAGAACTAGAACCAACTAGTTTCTCAGTGACAAAAACTAGAACCCCTACGATGAGGAAAAGAAAAGAAGATATATGAGAAGTGTTAATTCATGGATCTAATAAAAACATGAAATTTTTCCACTTGGAAAACCTTCTCAATGGGTTAAAAACATCCTTCAAATCTTTTCTCTTAACTGGTGAATCAAATCTTCATCATTTAGTCTCCACCATCACAAAATATTTGACATATTTGATTGAACCAGTAACTGATTTGATGCTTGATCTGGAATGGCAAAATTTAGTTAAAAATAAACTCAAGAAGAGTAAAAACATTTCTAGAATTCCTTTTAAGCTTCAAAAAACATCAATATATGTTCTCCAACTAATTCTGACATTCCATGATGAATTCTTCCCCTTTTACTAAGAATGCCCTAGAAATTACAATTCTGCTTATAGCTCAAACTAGTTGAGACTTGTGCATAATCTAACCCCAAATATGGAAAATTTGGTTTCTCTCAATTCCAAAAGTATATTGAAGTGTGTAATTCAAACAAAAAATGCCCCTATTATGACAGTTTGAAATATAGGGTCCTGAGCCATGCATTTGAAACCTTTTTTGAAATTTTCATTTTCATTTTCACTTTATTTCCAAAGTTTCCTAGCCACACCTCTTGTCAAAACCTGATTTTCTATGACCTTTGAAATATTAATTAATTAATACATATTAATTAATTAATTTCCCTTTGATTACATCATTCTCATTTTTTGTAGCCTTGTGAACATTTGAATACCTCTTTACGTGCACACACGGGTGAGTTCCCTTTATGCTTTTACAACCTTGTAAGATGGAGCCCCCTCAAATTTTCATTTATGATTTTATGCGTGTAGATCTCCTTTACACCTCTACAACCTTGAACATACCCTCAGAGATGTTTAAAAAGTGCTCCCAAGGCCTACGGGGTCTTTAATTCATGTATGGTCATATTTAAATATTTATCATCCTGTGCTTTTACACTGAGCGTAACATCGGAGAACCTCAAAAATTAGCTTATGTTCATACATTGCCTTGTGAATCATGCCAGTCAAAACACTTTTGCCTTGAGACCCGCTGGGTCCCCACAAGCATAGCTCAACTTTTAAAGGCCGTGTGTCTTTTAAGACACTTATCCTGTGTGTGGATTTGTATTTAAATCACTTTGAAGTCCAGTCCCTCCCCGATATGGGTTAAATTACTCTGACTTTCTCTTTAGCTACCTATGGGCTTCTTTCTTCACTTAATGCGTGGAATTCTTTGCAATACTTTATAGCCTACCGCATTATCTTTATGCGACTTGTGTGCTTTCTATATGCCATGTGGGTGCCTCCTTTTTAAACATGTTGCTCCTTTTCTTTTCAACACTGGTTTTTCTTGTTTGACTACAAATTTTGTTGATTGGCATGATTGTGACTTGGCTATAGACTTCATTTTTTATGTGGACTACCTCCATGTGCTTGTGTGTTTTCTATGAAAGCATTTTCATGTGCCTCTAACGACTTGCATGATCTCCCACCTTACATGCCTCTGCTGCAATGACTTTCTTCCATGTTGCTTGGCATGGGATATACTCCTTTCATGGTGCTCTTCCTCTTTAACCTACAGGTTTCCTCTGCTCAAATTTTCCATGGGTTGTTCCAGCTCCCTCATGTATGGCAGCAATCTCCCTTTACTGCTTAATTGCATGGATGGCTTCTTCTTAAAATGTTGTTGCTTGCCCTTTGACTAGCCTTCACAAATCTTGTTTGTCATGAAAATTAGTTCAACAGATTGCTCATAGTTCTTGTTCAAGGCCAACATAGCAATCCCCATTCACTTTTTTCAATTCTCTAAGGAAAGAAGTAGCTTGCATTTTCAACACAAGTGAATAATTGATTAGTATTGACTAAGAAATATCCAATGCAAAAGGGAAAAGAAAATGCAGGGTATTTGTGCTTTGATCCTTTACTTAGATTAAAACTCAACTAAAACTTTCTCTCTTCTCAATCTTTCTTTCACATCCATGAAATTTCCAGTCCCTCTCAAAATCATAATCCCCTCTACCCTCCTCTTTTTATATGTGATGAAAAGAAATAAAACTCAAGAGACCAAATTCAATACAGACATCATTGTCTTATGTTGAAAGAGACCAAATGCTATAACTAGCCATTTTCTATAACCATGCAATAGCCTTTTGGTTATATCAATATGAACACCTTTAATGTAAAGCTGAACATTAGCATTGACACTAGCACAACCATCCAACCTTTCATTATCAATTTCTTTTGCTTTCGTAAATCTCACAACTTAATGCTAGTGCTAGTGTGCTAGTCTCAAATATTGACTATGATCTCCTCCAATGTCATGGCCTGTTCGGCTCCCCAAAACTATGGGTAGATATCTGCAAAAAAAATTCTTTGCTTGGAAACTCCTTTTTACATAAATAATACTTTTATTTTGATCTTCAAAAATTTCAATTCAAAACATTTGAGACTCTATTTGCGTTGCGACGTAGATATGTGATTCTTAAATTTAAGAGCAACATCTCAAATAAATCTATCTTTAAAACCAGATAGAAAAAGATTGTTTCCATCATTTTTGTAGGCAATATTGGAAAAGCTAGTACTGTCATGGCTTTGAGCAATAGATGAAATCAGTTGGGCCCTAATGTAGGTCTGGCTAAAAAAAAATTCATTTCTAGACAATTGAATCTTATAACTGGCCCACTGACTACTTGATACTAATTCGAAAGAAATTCCACCACTAAATCATCATTTGAAACTCATTTTATCCTTTTACTGCAACCTGTCACCTTTGCAGTAGGAAGTCCATTGACTGGCCTTAAAAATTGACCATATCACTTGATCATGCTCTGAAATCTAACCCACTAATTCTCTATTCTACATACTTCTACCCCATCGAATCTCATCTCATGAAGAATTCTCAGTCAAAAGAAATTGACTATCAAAGTTTCCTTCTCAGAATTACCTAGAAGTAAACATGTTAGAAAGCAATAAACTGGGTTTGGATTTGACTTTGAAAACTAGGTAAACTAACACATGGAAAGATAAAAATTGGGGCATTGGTTCTCTATCATGAGGAAAATATGGATCTGTTATTTGGGCTCATGATGAATAACTAGGAACATTTGGCGATCAGTCAAAGTGGGCTACTTAAAATTTGACAACTGGAAACACTGATAGAAAACATTTTTTGCAAATGGAATGGACCTGGAAAAGTGTGCAAATGGATTCATCATGACTTGCAAACTAACACACTTAGAATATTTTTAGTGGAAGACATAGTGGTATAATCCATTTGGTCTCATCTATCACAAGTTAGGAGTTATAACATCATGAATAGGGGTTCCAAAAAATCTACAAATGCTGACACCAGTAAAGAGATATAAATTGTGTTAGGAATCACATTTGAAAAATGGTCAAACAGATTTGTCATAAGTTGAAAATTGAAACATAATACGTCTTTGATGTCTATAATGCAATGCAAAAGGGATTTTAGCATTTTGGTCAACTGGGTCAAAGTTATAACTCGTCAAATAGGGCTTCCTAGAACTCTCAACATTTTGCATCAGCATGACAACATTAAATGACCAACTTTGACGGATTCAAAACCTAGACAAATGGACTCAAAATGACTCAAAATCTAAAACATAGGTTCTTGGATATGGAAGTAAATACTCCCAAAGTGGTGGGTCATAATATATTTTTGGGTGTGAGATATTTAGTAGCAAACATAGCCTCATGTTGCTGTCTGACACAAGTAAAAATGCAGATATGGAATTTGCTCAAAATGGGATTTCATGAAATGGCTCGGAATGTTAGTTTAGCTTCATGAAACATATAGACACACTGAATAAAAAGTTCTAGAAGCATTAAACACCTCTTAGGCCTTAGACTGATAGTCGGGTACATATGTAATTATGGGCAATTAGAGGGCTTGAAATCTCAAAATTTTCAATATGTGACTCAAAACTAAGCATGCAATTTTTAGTCCCAACAGTGGCTCTATCTAGGGATGCATGTCCCTTGTGGGCATTGCAAAATTTTAGATCTTTGGAAGAAGTAGACCATTCCTAGAACTTCAAAAACTTCTCTCAAACAACTTTATTGAAAGAAAAGACAACTACAACTAAGATTATCTACAAAACTATGACCCCAGGCCACCGAACTTCAACAAAAACCTTTACCACTGTCATAAATCTGATTTTCATCTGAATGTACAAGAGGTAAGTTGGAAATACTATTCATTTCAGTCTTGCCAATCAGATCAACATTTTGAAGTAACTTATTCAACAAAACTGAATTTGAACCTTGATTTTCATAATGCATATAAAAAATTGATTCTCTTTGAACCACAATTTGCTCATCATGAAAGTCCTGATTAGCATACTTATAACTATTAGACTTAAACTGAAAACTCTCTTCATTTAATGATTCGTGCATGCTATCAACTTCAAATATGAATGCATCATATTCAACATGGGGAAAAGAACCACTCATACCTTCAAATTGTGTATTCTTATGCATATATGGATGCCACTTTGAGTCTGAAACTAATCTATAATCTTCAAATGGTTCTTCACAATCAGCAAACAGATTAGCCTTCACATCTAAAAGTTGATCATAACATTCATTATGAGGTGCAAGAAAATTTTTAATAACCATCTCATCAAACACCTTGTCCTCATAATCACAATTAAAATGTTGATTAGTATATTCACTATCACATCCAAGAGAAGAATAAACTGATTTCTCACAGCAATATGACAATTCATCATCATTTATACCTAACTCAACTAAATATCAAAACTCAAAGTTCTCTTCAAATAGTGGGTTAATAACTCCATGTAGTGATCCTTGTTGAACATCTTGACAAAACATAAGTTGATCATCATCAAGATCTTCATCATACGAAGCATTAGTATATACTTTAAAACCACTTCTCACACCATTATCTTCATGGAAACTTTCAATGTATGGAGAAAAGTCAAAATTATATGAAGACTCGCTATTCCTTCTACCAGACATATAGTGTTCATAATAACATCCTTTTCATTATCTTTTTTAGGCTAACCATTACGAATAGACCCTAATTCATCCCTAAACATCTAACTATATGTTGAATCTTTACTGTCTAATGTAAGAACACTTGACAACTCTTCACTGAAATCTTCATATTCAAACTCATTAACATCAACTGACTTTACCATCTCTTTATCTTCATACTTTGCAAACAAATCAATTTCAAATTTTTCATTGGCTAACTGATTTGTCTAACACAAAAATTGAGATACGCTTTCTTTTTCAGATATAGAAAAAGAATTCACACCTTCACTTTCAAATGAATGTTCACTATCATCATTGCTTTCTTCTTCCCAATCAGCATTAGATTCATGTGAAGACGAACACATTGTGTCATTTTCCTCACTGTGACTCGAGTAACCATTATCATCATCTCCTTCATATGATACTTCTTGATTATACATCAGATCAACAACTTCATTCTCATTACTTGGAAGATGACTTTCAGCTTCATCATACTCACATTGATATGACTATCTTTCAAATTCAGATTTAATAACATTCTCAACATGATGCAATCTATGAAGAAGATAAATCATTTCTTTCCTATCTAACTGATCAAGTGAATCTATATTACCATCTGCTGCTCAAACACTAGAAACCTATGAACTCTATTCTTCTAAATATGACTGAGATAACTATGATTCATATTCTTCATTTTGTATTACCTTTCCATGGCATATCAGATCAGCAACATCAAACTCATGATCATGGAAACAATTCTTAGCTTCCTCACTTGTACAAAATTGAGATCTAGGTGCAACAACTTCATTAGCAATAGAATCATGTATACTATCAAGATTATAAGAACTTGCTAATGTAACTAATTCTTGATCTACAATATCAACACATTTCTGAACCCTATCAAATTCTGAGATACATCCTACTACTGTAACATCAAAAATATGTGTGTCTTCATTTGTAACTGGACTAACCTTCCTTATACACACATTCTGATTTGAATTTTCAACTTGATTATATATTATAGCGGGGGTGTTGATATTCTTATTTGAAACTAAAGCATCAATACCACACTCATCCTTTCTTTCAAACACATTATATAGGAAATCATTCAAGGCAAAATGACCTCTAATTAATCCATACTTCAAATTATTCTCAATATCTCTAGCAGTCATAAAAGCCTGATATAATGTTTGTGGTTCTTTATCCTTTAGTAGATAGTTCATTCTCTTGTCAAATGCATCAAAATATACAGCTAAACACATTTGATCATCATGTCTATAACCCTTAAGGATTTCATTCAAAACTCTTGCAAATTTGATGTTAAATTGAGGGACAAGTTCATCACTCTGAATATGAATCTTCAAGAACTTATCATAAGAATCAGATATGCTTACCAGTTCTCCAAATTGCTCCATGAAGGTAGAATGCAACTTACTCCAAGATGAAATAGAAAGTGCTGGTAAAAATGAAAACCAGTCTCTAGCATCTCCTTCCAAGGTTTGAATAAATAACTTCATGTGAACATCTTCATGAGAAATCTCGTAGTGACCCATCAAATCACTAAACAATTCAACATGATGACTCACTAAAATAGTATGGTTCCCACTAAACTTAGGTGATTTATTTCGAACATCATTAGGAATGATATTTGGGAAACCATGAATACCATTGAAACTTAATGGCATATATCTCTTGGTAGAAATGGATCTAGAAACTTTATTGACTAGGTGCATACTAGGTGAAATAAAACATGACATTCTTTCCACAAAATGAAACTCATTCACCCATAATAAATTCTGATTTATAACTTGCACGAGATCTACACAACCCTCTACCAAATGAACAATTACAATACACTTTACAACTTAAATACAACTGACTGAAACTTGATCATATGAAGTGTATAAAACATTAAAACTATTCTCCTCTTCTTAGTGCTAAAACTTTAGTTGACGGAGAACACATATGTAAAACTTACTTTCTTTCATGACAAGAAAAACATCATGAAACTGAAATACCTCAAGTGTTGGTGCATGAAACCACTGATCTTCTGATTGGCCTAGTGTTGATCTTAATTCCTCACACCACTGATCATATCCTTTGTAGAGTCACCATCTCCTTGAGGAGAACTAAATGAAATTACAAATGTGGTTCATTTTTTATCATTTCAAAACTTATGACAACGGATCAAACAACACTTCTAAACTTATCGGTCAGAAATTCATATATCTCTTTTCTTGTCTAAAACATAACTTATAGATCTGCATTACCAAGCCGAAAACTCTTTGAAATAATTTATATATAACTGATTTGCATTGGCACAAAGATCTTTTTGAGAGTTGCCAGTCACAAGTGTGAGAAAGATTTTAAAAAATGATTCATAACATGACATATCTGAACTAGATTTTATTTTGTAAAACTTTGCAAACCGTGAAACACTTACAACAAATAAACCATTGTTAAACAATTCTAACTCTGAAATTACAACAACACTTTGGAAATAACAACCAACTGAATTTAGTTATCTAGTTTAAAGACCATTGATTTCTATAAATTGTCAAGGGAAGAAAAAAACATAGTGGAAGAATCTATCTACACTATGGTGGCTAAGTTCAAGACCACCCCACCTGATCTAGGTAATTCAATGCCTAAGGAGCTAAGCTCCATTGTAGAAAATAAATGGTATTACTACCTTAATATGGAAAAGGATATAAGGGAATCAACACAGACTTGTGTGGTGCCATAAATGACTAAAGATCAAATAACCAATGCCAATAAGAATCATGGGAGCAAATTTGCACCCAAATATAGAGCATTTTAAATTTTGCAAAATCAAATTAAAGGTATTGTGTAGAAATCCACTCTTATGTGGAAGGTTATTTATGAACTAAAAACTGTGAAGGAAGGAGAAGAAGGTCCTTTTGAAGGAAGAAATGATGAAGAGAAGGAAAAGCTAAATGAAGAAAAGAAAGATAATGAAGAGAAACAGGAAGAAGAAGAAAAAGAGAAAGAGGAGGAGAAGAATATAGAGGAGGTTGACAAGACAACATCTATAGAGTAGGAAGAAGAAAAAAGTATCCAAGACACCCAAATGCCACCACCAAGACGTCCACATACAACACCTACAGAAATAGTAACTATTAAGGATGTTTTTGACACTATTGGTCAAAATCTCATTCTATTAACCATAGAAGATCACAAGTAGATCCTTTACCAAACAACAATGCAATCATAGCTTTGTTTAAACCCTAATCTGGTGAGTGTGGAAGCGTTGCAAAAGATTGTAGCTGAAATCACAAAGGAGAAGGTGAACACATAAGAACCACCTTCACAACCTGCCTCAGCTACAATAGATCAACCAAAAGAGAAAGAAGCATTGGTTGATTCATCAATGATAGTCTCCACTACTATTGAGGAAAAGGACAAGGAGAATATAGAATAGATAGATGCATCTAATTCTACAACACAAACACAAGTTGCATCTCCTTAGATTAGCATCACTGATCAAGGTGACGAAGAAGAGGAAAAGGAAGAGGAGAAATCCCCAAAAGAGAAGGAATAAGAGGCAATTCAGACATTGGTAAAACTACCTACCTTAGCAACTCCAACCAAGAAGCCAAGCACTAATGCAGTACCATTGCAGATTTCTACACTAGGCTAAAGCTCCACTAAGGTAGCTAGAGTACTTCAATATGGAGACACTAGGCTGGATGAAGAGATAGTCATACCAAGCTATGACTCTAGAATAATAAACTTGGAAAAAATCTATGAAATGCAAGAGGCACTAAAGAAGAGAAAGAAGAAGGAGATACTTAGAAATGAGTATAGGCAAAGACAAGCATTGGTTGAAATCAAAAATATATTTCTTGATGCCTTTAGCATATAAGTACCTGATGAAGCCAAGCCCATTATGGAGTAATTGTCCAACATAGTGGACTAGATAAAAAATGAAGATGTGGATACAAATGATAAATTATTAGAATGGTCTAAATGGAAATTCTTGATTAAGGTCAATGAGAAGATATCTAGTGAAATAGCACTCACCCAAGTTGAACTAGCCAAGGAAATAGAAAAGGTTAAGACAATACTTGAGAACATTTTCTTATTGTACTTCAAAATTGTGTGACTCATCATATTTCACATAAGAAACAAGCCAGAAGATATTGAGTTTGGAAGGGAATCTAAAGGTTTCAAGCTCACAGCTACCAATCAATCTAGCTCAAAGAGAGAAGCATTTTACAACATTGCTTCACACACAAAAAGAACTACTATATTAATAGAAGAAGAGGAAAACATAAAGGCCAAACTTGTACAGGTACAAGTAGTCATCACTCCCCACATGGGAGTACTTCACAAGGAATAGGCCTATGCAGAAAATGTTTTGGAGAAAGATCCAAATATTTCAACTTTAGATGGCCTTGTTCATCTTGTAGCAGAGATAACCATTCAACTCAAGGCCCTACAAATTGCATTAGACAATTGGGATACTACTCTGAAAATTGTTTTAGAGGTAAATAAAACTTTTTTGGCTAAGTATTCAATTCATCCATAGTACCCCTTGACATAAATGTCAAAAAGGGGGAGATTAATAACTAAGGGGGAGACATGAGAAAAGGGGGAGACTGAGTAAAGATTTCAAGTGTAGAATAGGTGTAAATAGAGTAGACATAACAAGTCACCTAAGGTACAGTAAGAGGTAGTATTATATTAGCATGAGACAGATTCAACATAAAGTGTATCAAGATTTTTGGATAAAGAAGTGGCACGTCAGCTTAGGGGGAGTTACAAGATTTCAAGGTATATTGTCTTATACAAAATTTTGAGCAAGTTTTTGAATTTTTATAAATATGTCGAATAGAATGAATATTGTACTCATAAGATTAGATATGATGCTTAGTTAAGTGTTTTTGGCACTCATGTCAAAGGGGGAGATTGTTGGTCTCAGATTGGTTTTGACAATTGAGTGTCAACACACTTAACAAATTTTTAAGTTGAAGCTGAGTACACTATTCATTTCGAGCCACAGTATATGTCGAGTCCAAAATCCAATAGGTGCCAAGGATGATACATGTTTTGAGTGACTTTAGGTGCCAAGTGATCTATGGGTGTTGAGTTATAATTGATGTTGAGCAGGACAGAATCACTATGTGTGCTGAGTAAGCTAGAAATACTATATGTGCCGAGCATCAGCAAATTATTATGTGTCAAGTAACTGATGCAGGAGCATCCTAGGTTGCCTTGTTATCCTGCTCTTTTTTTTGCTTCTTTTTTAGTTGGTTCCAAGTTCAGCTGCTAAATTACTGTAGCACTCTTCAGGTGCATAGTTACTATAGCACTCTTCAGGTGCCGAGTTATTGTAGCACTCTTAATGTGTTGAGTTCCTATTGCACTCTTCAGGTGCTGAGTTACTGTAGCACACTTTAGGTGCTAAGTTACTGTAGCACTCTTCAGATGCCAAGTTACTGTAGCACTCTTCAAGTGCCGAGTTCCTATCGCACTCTTCAGGTACCGAGTTACTGTAGCACTCTTCAAGTGTCAAGTTACTGTAGCATTCCTTTAGGTGCCAAGTTACCCAATGGATGTCAAGTGATCCTTCATGTGCCAAGTTACCTAGTGTATGCCAAGTGCCAGTATTTGGACGTGATTTCTGTGAGCCAACTTGCGAGAATTATTCCATTTGTGACATTTAATTTAAGATATTTTCTTGGGATGAGTCCAGACCATTGTTGGGTCAGCCTTCCTCTTATGTAATGATTCTAGAATGATCTGTAAGCCATTTTGGCAAGTATAAATAGAGAGTTTAGGCTTAGAGCTAAGAAAGTTTTAGAAGAGAAAAGTTTTGAGGGAGCAGAACTAAAGATGTGAATTTGTTGTTGGATCTTTAAATATGAATGTATTTTAATTGGCCGTAACCTAGAAGGCCTCACAATTGGACATGTATGAAGATATTTTGATGAATCAATAGAAGTATTTTCCTCTTCTCCTCCTTTGATTTTTGTCCACTTGTGTTTGCTTCCGTTGTGTTAACTCTTGCAGGGTGGTTTGGATAGCTAGGTGAACGTTTGGCCCTAGTTATTCATCTTCTTGCCTACGTCAATTGGTATCAGAGCTTTAGATTCATCCTTTTGGAGATTATATTGTGTAGAACATTGATTTGGATTTGGTTGTACGGTGACAAATTTGCGGATTTGACCAATAACTTGAAGAGGGTTACTATCTTGCAGGAACCTAATTTTTAAAGATGGTTCGTGGTAGAGGAAATAATGTTGGTAATGCTATATTGGATCAATTGAGACAAATTGCAGCTAGGTTAAATGCTGTAGAGACAGCCCAAAGGAGAGGAGAACATCTTGATGATGTAAGTGATGATGAATCAGTAGCACCAAACCATAATCCAGAACCTGAAGAAGACCAAGATGAAGCAAGATTGTTGAGAATATTATCTAGACGGAATTCAAAACCTGTTGTAGAAGTTGTTCCTTATGATGGAAAATTGGATACCAATGCTATGTTGGATTGGATCTCTGATATGGAGAAGTTATTTAAGTATGAAAACACTCCTGATAATAGAAAGGTGAAGATATTAGTCACTAAGCTAAAAGGTCTTGCATCTCTATGGTGGGAGCACTTGCAAACTGATAGACAAAGAATAGGAAAGGAGAAGATCAAAACTTGGCAAAAGATGCTAAACAAGGTAAAGAACAAATTCCTTCTTGCTAACTACCAAGTTAGCTTGTTGAGAAAAATGCAAAATTTGAAGCAAAAAGACATGACTGCGAAAGAGTGTACTAGGGAATTCTATAGATTGGACATCAGATCTGGGCATGTAGATGATGACGTTGAGAAAATTGCAAGGTACATTAATTGATTGAGATATGGAATACAAGATGAAATAATTTTTGTGAAGCTAGAAAGTGTAGAAGAAGCATATCAATATGCCTTGAAAGCTGAGGAGATCTTGACAAAGAAGACATCAAATGTAGAGCAATATGCTGAACTTTTCTTTAAAGAGATTGTGAGATTGCATGGATTACGTGTTAGAATCTGATAAGATTAATAACCTAGAAAACTAGTGAAAAGAATAAATATCTCAACTATGAATGCAAATGATACAAAATCAAAATAGCATCATAGAGTTAGTCTCCAAGAGAGTAATGCAAATGTTGGAAGAAAAATAGCATTAAGAGGATGCAAAAATAAGAGATGCAAATACAAGCCAGGTAGCATGCTTATATAGGCTAAGAAGAGGGAGGAGGTGGCAACACCAACTAATGAGGAGCAACCATCTATCAGACTATAGATAGCAAAGTATCTTCCCAAGATAGCTAATGGATGCTCACATGTAGGAAGGTGACACCTCACAACCATTCACCTAATAAGACATGCTTTATTAACCTAAGTGAGATTATTAAAAGTGTAGAAAAAACCTAGCAAAATAGGAAAAATAGAAAACTACACTAACACCCCCCCATAAGCAAAGCCTAGGTGGATGTAGAAATGGGTCCTGGAAAGTCAAGCCTGATGAGGTACCCATGTACATAAAATTCCCCCAAAAGAGAGAAAAGAGACTCCTCAAAGAAAATTAGGACTCCAAGTGAGAGGAAGAGGCCGCCCCAAAAGATGAAGCATCCCGCACCCCCAGCAAAGCTTGCAAATTCTGTCTGGTAGATCCACTTACATGGAACAAGTTTTCTTCCCTTAGGAAAAGGGACAAGATCCTGAGTGTGGTTCTTCATCAAGGAACTATACTCTTCCTGCATAGCTATATCCCACTTAGAAATACTAGAATCCTCATGAAAGGACTGTGGATTTGAGGCAATAACAATGAAGATATGTAGAGCATCCTAGAAATGTGAACGAGTCTGCTTGGTGTCTGATGGATCCCCAACCCAATCACCTGTAAACTGCAAGGTCTGTCTAGCCTAAAGTGGACAAGAAGGTGGAGAATTTAGAGGAGAATCATCAAACTATGAATGATGACTAGGAGAGGAAGGAGGTGAGTCCTCTGAATCACTCTCTGCATCAGAAGTGGAGGTAGAGGATTGCTCAAGTGAATCTGACCCATTAGAAGATCTAACATATATTCCAAGTGACTCCAATGTCAAAGTAGAAGGCAACACTGTGACCATTCTCTATTGGTTAAGTTGATGCAAGTAGTGGAAGTTAAGATGGCCAAACCGCTCATGCCATAATCTGCTCACATCATTAGAGTGAATGAGTGAAATAGTCAAAGGAGGATCAGGAACAAAGTGAGAAAACATATAGAGTCATGACTGATGATCTTCTCTCCCAACTGCAACTATAGAATCATTGTGCAACTCACGTAGCTCCACTGAACTAGGAGTGAACTCAACTCGCTTGCCTAAACTTGTGTGAGTGATATGGTATACCGATAGGAGATTAGTTGATAATGAGGGTACACAAAGAGCATCATGGAATGTGTCATCCCCCACATCAACAGACCCTCTCTCACACACCTCAACAAGAGTGTTATCACCCATCAAAATAGAAGGCATAGTACATGGCTCCAAGGATGCAAGTTCTTCCTTAGATGAAGCCATATGGTGTGAAGCACCCGAATCAAGAATCCAAGTGGATGGTGAGGAAGAAACGGCAAAAAGGGCCTTGCCCTTTCCTTTCCCCTTGTTTTTTTCTTTTTCCCTATTAGACCCTTCATTAGAACCTTGTTCAATAGACTTAGGAACAGTGATATTATTCTTCTCAAGAATGTATGTCAAGTGATCAAGTTTTTTCTACAAACATTTATGTTCATCATGACCAGGTCTTTCACAATAGGCACATTTGACCTTTTCTTTCTTAGGTTTATCACCCTTGGAAGATGGTGTATCAATAGTTGCTTTTGAAGAAATCGATATCTGATCCTTCTTCTCCTCGCTATTCTTTTGTTTCTTGTCCTTAATATTGTTGTTACTACTTTGTCCTTGTTGTTCTTTTGTGCCTTGGTTTGCAGCCAAGGCATGTGAGTTAGAGGACTTAAGAGTGCCCATCTAGATTAGCTTGTCTTTTTCTCGAGTGAGATTGATAGCAAAATCATCTAAAGATGGCATGGTGAATTGAGTACCAAGTGCACCCTTAGTAGCATAGAAGGTAGAGAAAAACACAGAATATTCTGAACTTAGCATAGAGAGAATACTAAGAATCAGTTGTTCATCTTTCTTTTCAATTCCACATTGTTTTAACTGCAGCCTTAATCATTTCAATTTGGTGAAGAAATCTTGGATTGTGTTGAAATTGCCTAGACTCAAACTAATTAATTCATTTTCCAACATATGACCCCTCATTGAATCTTGTGTGCCAAATAGTGTTTCTAGCTTTGTCCATACTTCATTTGGTGTATCCAAAGACTCAATGTGAAATAGCAAGTTAGGAGAAATAGACAAACACAATGTTCCATATGCCTCATCACATTTATTAAACCACTTAGACTTATCTTCATCTTTAGTAGGTTTAGTTTCGAGTCCCATAGTTATCCTATTTAATCCAACTTTCCTTAAGTGAATTTTCATGTGTGATTTCCACTCAAAGTAATTGTATGGAGTTAGGATGGGCATATTTGTTTGATCCATAGAGAAAAAATGCTAAAAAGAAGAGAACCCAGCCATGACAACGCCCCCCCCCCCCCCCTTTTACTCAATCAAAGAACCCCCGCAAACAAATATGATTTGGCAGTTTATTTTAGTACACTTACAACTACCACTAGAAAGAAATACTTAGTGATCTTGATTTCAATGCATTACAAACCCTCATGAAGAGCATATGTTGAAAGTATAATTTAGGCACAATAATCAAGGAAACAAATAGTACCACTATGATCTACTCGAAAAATCATGCACTTTCAAAAAAAATTGCCTCGATACGAGGTCGTATGACAAAGTTATGATCCTCCAAAGTTTCCAAAATGAGAACTGTGCATAGTTACGGCCACGAATCTGCAATTTTTGAAAATTTTATGAATGAAAATCAAAAGTCAACTCCACTAGTGGATAGAGGACAAAAAAATAGCCAAGGTCATAACAAGAATCATCAAAATCAGAGTTCGTATGAGCAAGAACGAGACATTTGAAAATTGCATTCAAATTTGCGACTGCCAATGGAGAGGGGTACGACTGTAGCTTTTCATGCTTGATTCTACAAAATATATAGATTGCATGCAAAATCTAAAAGATACCCAGATAGTTTTTTAGGGCTACAAGTAAAACCCAGAAAACATTTTTCTTATTGATGTATAGAAGATGTTGTTGTAGTGTAAATCAGATGCCTTTAACAATAAAAAATGGCTCCCAAAATTAAGAAACGACCCCAGCAACCAAAATATGGCATGCAAATGTTGGATTAGCTTCCTAAGTCCATCAATGGCATGCTGGAACCTGCAATACTGATTGAAAACTCCAAATATGCAAGTTGGTTGTCAGATTTAAGATTGAAACCCCAGAGAAAAATCATTTTTGTCAAAACTTTTCTGCTTCTCAAGATCATCCAAAGATGCAAGAGAACTTCATTTTTCAAAAACTACAATAAAATTTATTAGCCCCCGCTGAATCTCTCAAATAAGGAAACTAAAATCTACTCTTGCACGTAGAAAAGCTTTGATACCATGTTAGAATCTGATAAGATTAATAACCCAGAAAACTAGTGCAAAGAATAAATATCTAAACTATGAATGCAAATGATAAAAAATCAAAATAGCATCATAGAGTTAGTCTCCAAGAGAGTAATGCAAATGCTAGAAGCAAAATAGCATTAAGAGGATGTAAAAACAAGAGATGCAAATACAAGCCAGGTAGCATGCTTATATAGGCTAGGAAGAGGGAGGAGGTGGAAACACCAACTAATGAAGAGCAACCATCTATCAGACGAAAGATAGAAAAGTATCTTCCCAAGATAGCTAATGGATGCTCACATGTAGGAAGGTGACACTTCACAACCATTCACCTAATAAGACATGCTTTATTAACCTAAGCGAGATTATTAAAAGTGTAGGAAAAACCTAGCGAAATAGGAGAAATAAAAAACTATACTAACATTACCAAGAAGCATTATTTCAGATAGAGATAGTATGTTCGTTGGTTATTTTTGGAAGACTTTGTGGAAGAAGATGGGTATTGAATTGAAGTTTAGTTGTACATTCCATCCACAGAAAGATGGACAGACAGAGGTTGTGAATAGAAGCTTGGGTAATTTGCTAAGATGTTTAGTTGGGAATAAACTAAGCAATTGGGAGATGATATTGGCATAAGCTAAATTTTCATATAACAATTCTATGAATAGGAGTACAGGGAAGACACCTTTTGAGATTGTTACTAGAATGCATCCTAGAGGTATATCAGATTTGAGAGATGTTGTTGGTGAAGAAAAGAAAAGTGTTGCGGGAAAAGAATTTGCTGACTTTATGGAGTCCTTACATAAAGAAGTGAAGTTGAGGTTGGAACAAACTAATCAAAAGTATAAGTAGAATGCTGATCAGTCTAGAAGACACCATGATTTTCAAATTGGTGATGAGGTGATGATTCATCTAAAGAAAGAAAGATTCCTAGTTGGAACATATAGCAAGCTAAAGATGAAGAAATTTGGACCTTGTAAGATCCTAAAAAAGTTTGACAGTGGTAATGCTTATGAAGTTGAATTACCTAATGACATGGATATATCTCCTATATTTAACATTGCTGATCTTTTTAAGTACCATGAGTGAAAGGATGAAGTTTTTATACTAGATGATTATCCTAAGAAACAGATTGAGGAAGTTGAACAGATATTGGATCAGAGAGTTGGCAAGAGTACAAGAGGAAAAGATTACTATGAATATTTGGTGAAATGGAAGAACAAACCTATTGAAGATGCTTCATGGATTTCTCAATTTGAGTTGGATTCTACTCAGGTTGGGACATCTCAATGATTCAGGAAAATCATTTATTCCAACCCCACTTGTCTGATGCAAGAGCATCCTGGATTGCCTTGTTATCCTGCTCTTTTTTTGCTTCTTTTGCAGTTGGTGCCAAGTTTAGGTGCTGAGTTAGTGTAGCACTCTTTAGGTGCCGAGTTACTGTAGCTCTCTTCAAGTGTCGAGTTCCTATCGCACTCTTTAGGTCCTGAGATATTGTAGCACTCTTCAGGTGCCGAGTTACTATAGCACTCTTCAGGTGCTGAGTTCCTGTCGCACTCTTCAGGTCCCGAGTTACTGTAGCACTCCTTAGGTCCCGAGTTCTTGTTGCACTCTTTAGGTGCTAAGTTACTATAGCACTCTTCAAGTGCCAAGTTACTGTAGCATTCCTTCAGGTGCCGAGTTACCCAATGGATGTCAAGTGATCCTTCATGTACCGAGTTACCCAGTGTATGCCAAGTGCCAATATTTGGACGTGATTTCTGCGAGCCAACTTGCGGGAATTATTTCATTTGTGACATTTAATTTAAGATCTTTTCTTGGGATGAGTCTAGACCATTGTTGGGTCAGCCTTCCTCTTATGTAATGATTCTAGAATGATTTGTAAGCCATTTTGGCAAGTATAAATAGAGAGTTTAGGCTTAGAGCTAAGCAAGTTTTAGAAGAGAAATTTTTTGAGGGAGTAGAACTGAAGGTGCGAATTTTCTAGTGGATCTTTGAATATGAATGTATTGTAATTGGCCGTAACCTAGAAGGCCTCATAGCTGGGCATGTATGAAGATATTTTGATGAATCAATAGAAGTATTTTCCTCTTCTCTCCTTTGGTTGCTGTCCACTTATGTTTGCTTCCATTCTATTAACTCTTGCAGGGTGGTTTGGATAAATGGGTGAGCCTTTGGCCCTAGTTAGTCATCTCCTTGCCTATGTCAGTAACACAAACTTAACATATGATTTTTTGTCTTCACATGCTCAGATGTAAACCATTTTAAGAAGAATCATGAAGGATTTTAGAGATAAGATTGAATCTTTTGCATTACTTATGCAATTAGCATGTAGCCAATTAAAAAAAATGGAGAATGCATGCAACCAATAGGAAAAGTATAAGGATTTGAGTGAGAAAATGAGTTCATAGATTTAAACCTAACCCTAAGTCTTCAAAGAATTTATAAGAAGGTAAAGACTCCATGATTAAGAGTTGTTGAGTTGCTAAGTTGTTGAAGCACTTAAATTGTTGAAAAGAGAAAATTGCAAAATAGAGCAATAGTAGGGGGTGTCAAAACGTAGAAATTTGATCAGCATTGTAGAATACAGTTGATCATAATAGAGGAGAAGAGTTATGCACAGACATCAGATCACAAAGGATTAGAACAACGTGAGAAAATCAAGAGCTTGAAATCAACAATTAAGGATTGTAAGTTATCAGGTCTACTAAATCTAATACTCTTTAGCAATTTTTTTAGGAAGGAAAACCCTATAGCGATAGATTAGCTTAACAACTAAGTTGTAGAACCTTTAACAAGGTGATAAATCCTTTGAAAGGGTAACACTTCAAGTAAGTGTTTGTAAATCCTTTGAACAGGTGACTTTTGATAGAGTGTAAAGCCTTTAATAGGGTAGGCCTCTCATAGGGCAGACTATCAGAAGTGGTCAAGCAATATTGTTGTAGTGATAATTTGTGGGTATCATCCCTAGCCCAATTTTACCTTCTCATTTTGGAGGGATTCTAGGTGACCAAAATTTGGTGTTATGTGTCTTGATACATGTCTTTACTTTATGTTTATTTGAGATGTTTACATGCATGTCTTACACTTTAGTTGTCTTTAATAATTTTTATTTTTTAGGAGGTTCACTAGTAGCCTTTGTAAGAGAACAAGCTATGATGAGATGAAGAATTTTGATATTGTCTGGTCATTAAGGAGATCATCTAGTGCAAAGTTGAAAAGATGAATGCTAATGGGATGATTGGGATCAACCATGTAAACTATTACTATAATATTGATACAAGGAGCGGGTAAGTGTAAGAAGTTTGGTCTCACTTTTGGGAAAAAGGTGGAAGTGTTTTTACTATTTTTAAAATTTCTTGTCAATTGATGTCAAAATTTGATGAATTTAGAAATTGAATATATAAAAAACTTCAGGAATAAAAATTGTGGTGTTTGGAATCTACTTTTTGAATATGTAGTTTATTTGTGCACTCATATGATATTTTTTTTTAGGTATGGATCTTTCAAAACAACTTTTTAAGGACCATACCACACATGTGTATGTATACCATAATTTGACACAAATAAATGAATTTTCATAAATCATTTTAAATGAGGTTACCTAATACACCAAAGGTTGATGATAATAATTTTCCTTAATTTTTTATTGAATTTTTTATCATTATTCATTTTTAATTGGCTCTAAAGGTAAATTTTAAAACCTCTCATGTGCGGACACCATAATTTGATCAAAATTTAACTTTTTTTTCAATTTTTTTTTTTTTAAACTTTAAAAGAATTGAATGTAGATTGATGACATATAAATTAATTTCAGAAAAATCATAAAATAAAAAAGTTATTAAAGTTTTAGTGAATTTTGTTATTTTACATTTAGGTACCACCTTTGATTAAAAAATAATACAAAAGTAGTAAATAAAATCATAAAACTATAAAATTTGTATTTCTAAAATCAAGATAGTGAGAGATCTAATGGTTTTTGTCTTTTAAAAAAATTTAATCAGGAAGACACTCTAAAAATTATGGCAAGGCATGAATTTGTCATATAGCCAAATCTTGAGAGGTCAAGGCATAGGCTTGGTCTCACCAAGCCTATCCCGATCCAAAATCTATGGCAAGAAAAAAAATCTTGCCACATATTGTAAGAAATGGGCACCCATTATTTGAAATTCAAAAAAATGGATACCTGTTTCAAAAACCTAGAAGTGGCATTCAAAACTGCCTCAAAAATTAAAAATTTAAATTTTTTAGAAATGGGTACACATTTCTAAGAACTTTTTTTTTTCATTTCTATAAAAATGGGTACCTATTTTTTGAAATTAAAAAATGGGTACTTGATTTTAAAAAGATGGGTGCCCATTTTTTAAATTTAGGCTTAGGTGCCTGAGTTGAAAATGGGTGCCCATTTTTAAAAATTGGGTAACTGCTTCATAAGAGGTCTCAGTCCATGGAATTGACTTCTCTAGAATTATGACCAAACTTTGTGCATTCACCCA
Organism: Cupressus sempervirens; assembly: GCA_028749045.1. Taxonomy (NCBI): domain Eukaryota; kingdom Viridiplantae; phylum Streptophyta; class Pinopsida; order Cupressales; family Cupressaceae; genus Cupressus; species Cupressus sempervirens. Next base: position 758,168,379 of record CM053787.1, read on the forward strand.
AGTATGAGAATAATCAAGTCCATGAGTATCTCGACTTCTTTCATGTTGATACCTTTGTGATGGGTATTTTTCCTTGTTGGAAGATATTGAAGAAACTATAGTAACCTCACAAGGTGCATTACTCCAATGGTCAACAATCTCCTATAGGTGAGTCACTTGAAGTGCATCTTTATTAGCTTACACTTGTGTCTACATTGACAACTAGAAAATGTCATAAATTTAGAATGCATGGAAACAATATTGTCAACAATGCATCTAGAAAGTAGAGAATAATTCTCATATTTCTAAAAGTTAAATAGCATTCTCACTCTGAAAGCATGTCATATCAAAGTGTGCATTTATGGATTTAGCTATGTAGGTTTTTGTGGGATGCCATATCTAAGTATAATTTAGGAGGGGTATGTGTCCAATCTCCCAAAATCTTTAGATGCCAAGAAATAGGCTTAATTTAGAAGAGGTATTATGTCCCGAGTTTGAGTAGAAGAAGTTGGACGAATTTGTGATGTTGTGATTGATGTCAACATGTATTTATTATCATTAGTGGCTAGTTGTTGTAGATGGTCTTGATTTTTTCATGTGGTGGTGTTGTGAGATATTTTCCGCATTTCTCCCATATTGCAAATCTATTGATTCAATTTGTGTGTGTTGTTAAGTTGCATTTAGAAAAATTAGATTTAGGATTTTGTGCTTTAGATCTCAATTTAGAAGATTTTCCTATGAGAAATATATGCTCCACATTTCATTCTTGTTAGTTTTTGGTGCTAAGGATTTGGAATTGTGCTTATGGTGATCATATATCTTCGTTTAGTTATGTCAGTGCAATTTTATATGTTCCAAAGGCATGTTCTCAAAGTCTGATTGTGTTTTTTCTAGGTTTGGTTAACCTCAAGTGTTCACACTTTCACATAAAAAGATTCATTTGGTAGAGTAACAAGTATTTACATTGAATTTAGAGTCACTGTACTTGTGACAACATTTATGACCCTCAATGAATTGTTCAACAAAAGTAATTTTTTACAAGAAAATTCACCTCAAAAACTATTAGCTCAGAAGCAAGAACATTGGTGTTGAAATAATATAGAAAGTACTTGACATGAGAGGTCTACAAGTGAAATAGTAAGTATATAGATCATGTTAGAAAAATTTTGCATTTTTTTTATTAACTTTGTTTATTTTGTAGTTTTGTTTGTTTGTTTTATCATCTATTTATGATATTAGAAAATATGCTTGTATAATGAGGGATGAATTACTGAATTTAATTGAGATTTCTTCTTTTTAAACTTTTCATGCATGTTTGTCATCTACCCTTACCATACATGTCATGCCTACATATGATTATCGGACACATTGAGGATGATATGAAATGTTTTGTAAAATCATTTCTTTTTGGCCCAATGATCAATTTAGAATGGCATCCTAACATATATTTCAACATACTTAAATCATAAATCTAGTCATATAATTCTTCACGTTACTCTACAAATAATATATAACTAAATCTAAAATAATAAAAGCAGGGCTTCACCTAGAGAATTGAATAGAGATAAAGTAATTTATAGAGCATCCAATTTAGAATATGATCTTGGGGATTTATTTACCTAGAATCAATATCTTCAAGAATAAGTTTTTAAGAAACTCTTTTTTATACGTACTACAATTGTCTATAGATAGCCATAAGAAAATCAAGTATATTGATAGGTAGAGTGGAATAACTTAGACAATACCAATGATCCTTGAGTCAAAGAGAAAGGAGGTGTAGTGGTTACTAAGATTATGAATGAGAATATGAACAACCAACTAAGCTTGTGGGGATTATTAGGAATAGGATCACCAAAGTCTAAATGGAGAAGAGAAGAAATTTAATTTGAGGATTAGGAGGTAAAGGTGATGGAGGAGAAGTATTTGAATTAGTATAATTTTCATTTATTAGTAAGGTAAATAATGATACTTTCATGAAGAAGATATTTGAAATAAGTTGAGGAAAGTGCATTAAAAGATGTCATTGTAGACCTATCATATCTAAAGAACACTATTTCCTTAAAAAAAATCCTTAAAAAAAAAAATTGTCATTGTAGACCTATCATATCTAAAGAACACTATTTCCTTCAAAAATATCTCTTGAGGTCAACCTTTAGATAGATCAAAATCTGATCAAATTTGAGCATAGAAGGTACAAAAATAATTGAATGAGATGAAATCCATGTTTAAGAAAATCCTAACAACCTTTATGAAATTGGTGTTGGGTCTTGTTCTTGATCAAATAAATTAATAGCTTCAACCATTAATAATAAAAAGATAGGATATGGTCCATTGTTTCTATAGGCACGTGGAATCGAATATGCATATGGCCTTACTATTCCCAAATCTCACAATGGATTTGATCAATCATGATTTGAATAGGAATTGGCACACTTGGTCACCTACTTTCACAACTAACTACTTAGCCACTCCAATAATGCCTACAAATTTCTCACAAGTCATGTCCTAATATCGAACACTAGTACAAAACTTCTCGCAAATCTAATGCCCTAAAAAGGGATATCACTTAAAAATGGTACACATCTATCAATGCTGCAAAAATAATGGTTTTGCTAGAAATTTGAAATAACTTATTGAGAACTATATTGAAGGGAAAGACATGTCTAATGTTGAATCTATGCAATACAACATTAATTGAGTCAAAGCTGTCAGTTGAGCCATCAACCCTAACCAAAAAAGGCTCATGCATAGACCACTACTAAACAACACCAAATATAAATGATGAAATCACAATTTTATTTATTTTAATTATGAACCCGATTTGGTCAAAATTTCAACCAAATTGGGAAACCCTAACTTGGTCAAAATTTTAACCAAATCAAGCATAAAAATAAAAAAAGAAGAAGAAACCATAGGCCAATGTGGCCTTTGGTTGAAAATCAAGGAGAAATGTATTGGTGCTTCTTATGGTTTTTGATTATATTGCTCACATGGTTAAGGATTAATAAGGTTGATAAATGTTTTCATAGGAGGATAATTTATTCACCCCACTCCTCTGTGCTATCTTGGTGGACTTTACTTTCTAACAATTGGTATCATAGGTTCAAGTCCTTGAAGAAATATTTTAACAAGTTTGGGAGATTAATGGGGTCACTTTAGAATAGAAAGTCCTAAATTTGATGGAGTAAACTATGATAGCTATAAGGAGAAGATGAAGACTCATTTTCTATGTATGGGTCTAGGGTAATGGTTGATGACAAAGACCAAACAACTTTAGGGCTAATATCAATGAATTCATTGTCCAAGTGATCTTTGTATTACTCCTTGCAGAAAAATAGAAATGAACTGCACTTGCACTTCCTCTATCCTATCAACCAGAATTTAGGACTCTTCTATTTTTGATATCAGATCACCAACTTTGCATCCAATAATCCCTTGGATTTCTTACTCACACTTACCTAATACTCTCCTATTATTCACACAATCCACACTTGATACAGACTTCCAAATAAGAAAAGTATCCTTCCTTTATACTGTGTCCTCAATAAAAATTCCTTGAGTTAGCTTTGAGGCTTTCCCAATTAATTTTAATAGGACCTCTCAACACTTTCAGCTCACAGTCTTTACAACTTCTCACACATGTGACTCTAGAACTTGCACACTCACTAATGTCATCATCCAACTATGTACTCTATCTATATACAACTCTCTATAAATCAACCATATTTTTAAAATTATTGATCCACACTTAACCACATCATCTAGACAAAATGTAGAACATGTCCTTAACTACACATGTCCTGATCTTCAATACTCCTTCCCTATAACCTAGTTTACTATCTGCTACTCTACCAATCTTAACAAAAATACTATTGTGTTGACATCAAAGACAAACATAGTCATGAATGCAACATGTCAATCATGCTAACAATATCCCACATGTGCTCTATCAATTCTTAAGATACTCTCCCAAAGGAATACCATCAACATTCATGCTAACAAACACATGGTGATGAAGAAAAAAATAAACCCTGGTAAATAGGAAAATTATCCACATTTTTAGTACTATTAGCCAATGAAGAAAATAAAAAGAAAGGGATGTCTATCTATTGATCACACCTTAACATATTGAGGAGTAGGAAGAGGTAACCATGGTAAGTGGTATACCACCCTTCTAGAGTAAATAGTGCATAGCACATAAACAAAAAATGGAAAAGAGATGAGGGAAAGAAGTACAATCATACCTGTTACCTAACTTAATCTTGACTAGTTGTTTAGTACCTTAAAAAAACTTGTGCCTAAATTCACTATAATCTCCCATTCCTTTCCTTTCAACCTTCCCTCCTTCATAAAATAGGACCAATCACCTCACCAACATACTACGGTCTCACCACAAACTTGACACTCCTGATGGTAAACTCTCCTCTATACCAAGAATTGTAAAAATTAGTAGATAGTATAGAATTATGTCCTTTCATCACCAAAATATAATTTCTCAACCTCTGGGTTCAAAGTTCTAGGTTGAAGGTTCTAGATTCAACCCGTTTCAAAGGACCCTCTATTATTAATGTTAATGGGCATTCTACAATGGTAGAATTGGTGGAGTGAGATGGTGTGACCGTGTTAATGTTAACATTTATTCTTCAAGTTTAAATTTGACAACCATCTACATGTCAAAAGTTTAAATCTTATTATAAATAGAATATACTTTTAAAAATAATTGAATAAATACCACATAAAATATTTTTTTAAATTATTATATTTGGATATATAAATCATTCATTTTTTAAGAAATTAAAATTAAAAGTTTAAGTTAGTAAAAACCTAAATAAATAGAGATAAAGGAAACATAAATAATTTTAGATGTAGTAAAATAAATTATAATTATTATGTAGTAGATATCCATCGACATTTCTTTGGATAGATTTATTTAAGATATCTATACTTAGTATACACCCTTTTAGAAGCTTTGGATTCTTCAATATTAAACTCGACTATTCCCTAACTCACAATTTATTTCTTTATTTTAAAGTCCCTCCTCTGAACTTTTAAAGAATCCAAACTATCACGAATAAGGATAATAGAGGACTAAAGAGAAAAATGAGTGTTGATAAAAATAATTTCCCAAGCATAAGTAAGAAGGAAAGTACTTTTCACACAAGCTGCACCATATCTTGAGAAAGCCTTGATTTTAAAAATAGCATCTTTCAAAATGACAAGGCTCATTATAAAACATTACTTCAAAATCCCTATTCCATAACTAGTGGTTGTAATTTTGATGATTAACCATGACTTTCTTGGCTTTGGAAGTATTATAAATAATACATGTCATAGTGTACCTTCTTTTAATAATGTGCTCATATAGTTTTAGGATTAAAATACAATGGATATCTCTACTATAATTGGCCTTTCACACTTTATAGTATTTTTCTTAGTAAGTAATCATTCTTGCCAACTTTTTTGTTGCACACTTTCTTAATCCTTCTCATAGCTTTCCACTTTCTGCAAAATTTAAATGCAACACAATGGACAACTATTCTTTTTCCTCTTTAATACTGCTAATTATGGAAAAGGAGTCCACCTTTCCATAAAATATATTTTTATATTTATGTTTTTCTTTGATCATTCATCACTATGGTTTTTAAATCCTCTGGACATTTAGACTCTAAAATATTGATCCAATTTTGGAAACTAAGACCCTAATTTTCCATGAAATACGTAGCTTCATTTCCTTCTCTTAAGGTATGATTGACCTTAACTTTTTTGAAGGATTAGATCCAACTCTTGAAATCATCCATTATACTTTGAATTGGCCATGGACATCTTTCTTTGTTAAGAAGAATATCAATTATGATTTTTTTTAATCTCCTTCCAACTCAATATTTTGCACTCTAGAATCCTATAGGATTTAAATACATACGACAGAGTGACACACTACACATAGTTATTAGATTTAACTCCTAAATTATTTCCGATCAAGATAATAAGATCCTTTCTATTTCTTATGATACCTTCTACCAACTCTAGGCCCAGATTACCTTTGAAGCAACTATCAACATTGGACTTGAGCCAATTTATCTAGAGGCTTCCATTTTCTTTGATTTCTTTTCCATATATTAATCTAGTTTAGATTAATTAGAATTTGTGTGACATTCTAGTTTTGTTTTAATGTAACGTCTATTAACCTAGGAAAAGACAACCCTTTAAGGAAGTTGAAATTATTGATGCTCTCCTAAATGATTCTCTTACTAATATAGAATTAGGGCAAGACTCTATTTTTCTCTTCTCTAAAAATTCTATTATTTCTTTCTTTCTATATAGACTAGGCTATAGTGGGGCTAATGGGATGCCATTAAATTTTAAGGATAGGATGAATTTTAAAATATTTTCTCCACTAGGTTGTGAGGAGTTTCATCGAGGTTAGCATCATTATATTAATTCTAGTTTCCTATAGCACAAGACTCCAGTGGTCTCTAGTGAAGGGATAGTGGATAAAGAAATGGTTAATAGTTTCAACATTCTTCTTGCATAAATAACATATGTTAGCAAACTAAAATCTCTTTTACTTAGGTTATCTAAAGTCAAGATTTTCTCATTAGCAACAACCCACTAGAAGTAATTAAGTTTAGGAGATTAGTCAAAGACCCATACCTATTTCCAAAAGTTAAGGTCCTCACACTAAGTTTCCATCATCACATAAGAATACTTAACCAAGAAAAGACCACAACTATTATTTTTCTATAGCCATTTGTCAAATTGCATTATACTAAAAAGGGAAGGGTTAGGGAGCCTTCCTAATAGAGTGAACACTTAGAAAAGATTTCCTTTCTTCTCTTTGTCTCATCCAAAGTGTTTCCAAATTAATCCATTTAGCCTTTCCATTTATCCAAACAATGTAATTTTCCACTTTGAAACCTATTATTGTCATTAACCAATTCTTAATGTCCTAGTTGATAGAGAAGTCTTGAAGAGGAACATCAGAAGCCCATAAGTAATTTCATAAAAGGGCTCTTCTACCATTCCCAATAATTCTCATTCCTACTCTCTTAATAAAATCTTTGGGTTTCATAACTTTTTCTATAGATTAGATGTACCATTAGATGGTTTAGTTGACAACATAAGGAAAGAGGGCCCATTAGCCAAAAATACTTCCCCCAAATAATCTTTGTCCACTCTTTAGAACCATCTAACACCATTTGGAAAAACATAGCAAGTAATTCTTTGTTCATATATATTTGTAATTTCAAACCCCAAATCCTCCATACTTCTTAGGCTTGCAAACTTGATTCTAGTTAACTAAGGACATTTTTCATCTTATCCTCTATTCCTGACCAAAGGAGGATTTTTTGATTTTTCTCTAAGGCTTCAACTGATTTTGTTGGCATTAGAGAGAAATTCATAAGGTAAACCAAAATAATGTGATGATAGGCTTTAAGAAAAAGAAGTTCCCCCTATACTTATCTTTAGAAATTGTTAGTAATTCTATTCCAATAATTTTGACTCAATTTAGCCAGAGATGAAGACATACCAAGATAAGTATCGAGTAATGTAGCAATACTACATCTGAGATGTTTGAAAGTGATTAATTGAACTTCATTACTACTGGATAAGAGGAATAACTTACTATTTGAGAATTTGATATACTACATTGATATAGTAGTATAGCCATTGAGAAAAGATTTCCAAGAATAGGCTTTAGATGGTAATGCTTCCCCAAAGAACATTTAATCATCCATAAACTTCTAATGAGTAGAATTAGGGGTAGTAGAGGTCACTTTGACACCTTAGATGATATTATTATTACATAGTATAGTTAATTTCCTATCCAAGAATTCAGCAACCAAAATAAATATGTAAACATAGAGTAGGTCTCCCTACCACAACCCTTTCCTAGTAGAGAAGAACCTTATATGCTTACAATTAATCAAGACAACATATATGGTAGTGGTGACATGACTCATAATTATTTTGTAGAAGTTTCCTCTAAATCTGAATCTAGTGAGGACTTTATCCAGGAAGGACCAATTAACTCTATCGTGATCTTTTGATATATCCAATTTTAACACCATCAACTCCTTGATGTTATTATTTATGAAATGCATTAGTTTATGGGTAGTAATAAAAATATCCACTATATTCCCACATTGAAACTATTCTATCTAGAAGAAGCTTCATTCTATTCACCATCGCTTTGGTTATGCTTTTATAAGTTGTGTTGCATATGTTTAATGGTTTGAAATCACTCATAGAGAAAGGGTCTCTATTTTTAGGTATAAGAGTAATACACGTCTAATTAGTTAACTCTACTATATTCCTCATTCTAAAGGAGCGATAAGTTATGTTGGAAACATCTTCCCTAACAATATCCCAATACCCTGGAAAGAAGAAAGGTGAAAATCCGTCTGTCTTGGGGCATTTCAAGGCTTGAAAAGATAAAAAGGCATCTCTAACTTCTTCTCTAGAAACTTTGTAAGTCAACATATGATTTTCTTCTTTAGAAAAAGACTAGGGTATACACCCAAGGAGATCACTGCGATCATCTAGACCTTGATCACTAGGATAGTTCTGAGTTAAAATATCTAAAACTTCATTATTTATATCTTCCTCATCTTTCACCTCCATACCATTATAACACATTAGAGATCTGATATGATTTATGCTTCTATGTTTTAGAGTAGTTTGGTGGGAAAACCTAGTATTTTCATTGTCCTCTTTTAGCCATTGAACATGATATTTCTATTTTTAGAAGGTCTCTTCCTAGATGGAAAAAGAAATCTACTGGTCTCAAAGGGAATTTTCCTCCAAGCTTAGGGTAGAATCTAATTTATTTTTTCCAATAATTCTTGACCCTCAGTAATTTTTTCCTCTAAGACACTTTTGGTGATGAAGATAATACCAAAGGAAACCTTATTCTACTTTATGACATTGTCCCTAACCACTCTCACTTTCAGTTCAATTTTAATCATTAGGGAAGATTGAGTCCACTTATTCAACCAAGAGAAAATTAGATCCTTAAGGCTGTGATTAGCCATCCACATATTCTCAAATCTAAAAGGGCCAACCACCTTCTTGCCAATTTTCCATTCAAGGAGAATATTTTTATGATCAAAACCCATACATGTTTTGGCTTCCAATCAAAAATCATCTATATTAGTCCACTTAGGGGATAGTGTTTTCCTATCAAGTCTTACCTATATAAGACCAAATCCTTTCCTTCTATTAGTCCAAGCAAAACTAACTCCTCTCAAACCTATGTCAATAAGATGAGACTCAATGAAGGACTCTCCTAAGTCAGCCACACTTTAAGAGAAATCATCACAACCCCCCATTTTCTTCAACAGATGGAGTGGGGAGTTGAAATCTCCCACAACTATCCATTTAGCATTTATGTGCACAAGAAAATCCGTAATGTTGTTCCAAAGAATTTTCTATTGGCATTGTTTGTTATGGGAATAAATATTATCTATGTTCAAAGAAAAGCCAAAGAAAAGATGATTGAAATTAATTGTGATAAAGTTACTGGAGGATTTTAGAAGAGTACCAAACAACTTGTTAGGGTTCCAAAGAACCAAAATACTACTTGAGGGGCCTTGTGAATCATGGGATAGCCAAGAAGAATGAAGCCAAACAAATTTAACAACCTTTTCAATACCTTCTTTATTAATTTTTGTTTCCTAAATGAGGAGGATATCTACTTTCAGATCTTGAAGAGCACACTTCAACATATGTTATTTTAAGTGACAATTCATCTCTCTAAGATTCCAAGATAGCATTCTCATAATTAATTTTATGAATATAGAACCAAAAAATAGTGACCACACGAACCAACACCCAACTAGATAGTTAAAATTTTCCTTACCCATCAGGATGCCCATCAACAATAGAAGTCCCTAGATTTCCTTTCAGTATTTCTTTGGGTATTGGGCCATCTTCCCTAGTTATTGTCCCAATATTTTACCCTTTCCCCACATAAATTTTATAATTTATTTTGGTCTTTTTATCAACCTTAGTCCACTTATTCTCCTTAGTGAAGTCACTTTTTGAGATAGATAGAACCCCTTCGAGTAGTAATATTATCACAACTCAAGGATCCATTAAGAAAAGGATAGTTTCCTTCCTCGCCTAAAGAATTGGGGCAAGGGAGAACCACTAAAATAGTTGAGGTTCACTTAATAGGGTAGGGGGGGATTATTACAACCTCTAAAGAAGTCATTGTTTTGGGTTTGGAAGATCTAACCACTACTTTGTCTTTTAGAAGAGGATTTTATGCTCTAGAAGGATAGAGGATTTCAAAGGTAAACCAAGTGCCTCCATGAATTTATTGGGTTCCACCTAAGATCTTAGAGGAGAATGATAGGAAAGGTTGACTATATCCTCTATATTTAACACAAAATTGATCTTCCTTGTCAAAAATAATAATGTGAATATAGGACGCCAGCATACAGTTTAGGGTTATAGATATAGGAAGAATCTTTTTAACTGAGACACTAACACAAATTATATCAAAAACAAAGTATGATTTAGTATAAGTGGAATTATCCACAAATAAAAGGGACCCAAGGCTTCTGTAATACTTCTAAATATCTTAGTAGTCCAAAAATCCAACAACATTTTTGGTAATTTGACCCACATTAATGTAGAAACTCCCAAGTCAATAGATGGATCTAATTTAGGTTTCCACTTACAAAAAATTAGGATATTTTCTTCTTAGAACCTAAAACCCAATGCCCATTAATGAGGAATGAGATAAGACCCTACTTGAAATTAAAGGAAAAAATAAACAAATCATTTAGGAGAGCATTAATCTTAATGTTTCCTTTAAGAGACCATTTAATAGTAGCCCATTTCCTAAGATGGTCAATGGTTTGCCAAAAAAGAAAGAATCAATTGACCATAGAAAGCTCCATATCACTAATAGAGTCATCAATAATTTCATTAGGCATTTGGACCATACTCTCATTCATAATGCAAGGACTAAAGGATTTGAAAGGGGACGTCCTCCCAATAGGCAAACCCATCTCTTTATTGGCAAATGAGTTTCCATCTTTGAGTCCCAAAAAGGGAGAGTCAACCTTATTATCTACCACCAATGGAATGGAAACAACAAGTACACAAGAAGGCATGGACCCCCAACCAAAAAGAGAATTGAACTAGGATAACTCCCATGCCCAACCAAGAGAGGCACTAGAGGGGAATGTGCAATAGGAAAGCCAAGGGAAAGAAAATTGAAGTAGCTTTAGGGGGCTAGGTGCTAGGGTAGAACTAGGAGGAGGTGCTATGAGAGTTATTACTTAGTATTTGTTTCATGGTATGTAATGTTAGGACAAGCTACAGAGAGTTCTTTTATTCCACTTTGATTTTGACCCCCTTTGCTAGTGCTTATAGTCTTAGGTGCCCAAGAAGATGTAAATGAACATGATATGGATGCTAAAGTACATTTTTTAGAACAACAAAGTTATTATAAGGTATATTATTAGAGCTAGAAAAAAGGAGGTGCAAGAGAAAATATTGCATCATATTTCATATTGAAAGTTCAAGTCAGAGACCACATAGTTTTTGGAGGACTAATAAGACCCTAAGCTAAGGGGGCTGATGGATCCATGAAATAGTATAGGGTATGTGTAGGATTGTGGTGCACCAAAAAGTGGCGATGTGAAAAAAGTAGAGTTTGAACATGTCTAAAAGTGCTTCAAAATATGCTTTGACTTTTTTCGCCTATCCAGGTACCAAACTTGGAAAGTAAGGCCTAAGAATTATTGGATATCCGATTTGAGATTGGATATCCGATTTGAGATCCGATATCTGATACTAGCGGCATAAAAATTGGACAGAAAAGGCACAAAAATTAGAGGAAAAAATGAACTTGTAAGTGATATAACTAATTTGAGTTATGAAATATGTAAAGATATAATATATAATATAATAACATAAATATTATATATAAAATAATATATAATCTATTCATATATAATAATATATTATGTTATTATTATTATTATCTATAAATATAATATATATTATTATAATATATTATTATTATTTTTACTATATTTTTATTAAATATAATAAAGTAATATATTATATATGTCATTAATACATATTATTATTATCATATATAAATTATAATCTATAATATATTATTATTATTATTATCATATGTAAATTATAATATATAATATATTATTAATATTATGACTTATATTATTAATATATAATAATATATTATGTTATTATTATTATAATCTATAAATATTATATATATAATAATAATTATTATTATTATTATTATTTACTATATTATATCTATTGGAGTCGTTTACATGGGTCAAAAGGGCTCACAGGATGACCTATGACCCATTTCAACACATTCTATGATGACATATGTCCCTACGAGATCCTAGGACCCCTAGGGACATATTAGAATACTTTATATGGGTCGAAGGGGGTCATAGGATGACCTATGAACACTTTCGACATATGACAAGATGACATATGTCTCCAGGGGTCCTAAGATCCCTAAGGACATATTAGAATCATTCATATAGGTTGAAGGGGATCATAGGGTGACCTATGACAACTTTTAAAATATTTCATGATGACATATGTACTTAGGGGTCCTAAGACCCCTAAGTGCATATTAGAATCATTCATATGGGTTGAATAGGATTGTAGGCTAACATATGACGCCCTTCAACACATTCCACGATGACATATGTCCCTAAGCATCCTAAGACCTCTAGGGACATATTAGAATCTTTCATATGATTTGAAGGGGGTCATAAGGTGAACTATGACCCCCATTGACACATTACATGATGACATATGTCCCCAGGGACCCTAGGACCCCTAGGGATATATTAGAATGCTTCATATGGGTCAAAGGGGGTCATAAGTTGACCTATGACCCCTTTTGACCTATTAAATGATGACATATATCCCTAGGGGTCTGACATATTAGAATCATTCTTATGGGTCAAAGGGGCTCATAGGGTGACCTATGACCCCCTTTGAGCCATTACTTAATCACATATCTCCCTAGGGGTCCTAGGACTACTAGGAACATATTAGAATCATTCTAATGGCTCAAAGGGGGTCATAGGTTAACTTATGACCCATTTCGACACATTACATGATTACATATTTCCATAGGGGTCTTAGGAAACTTAGGGACATATTAGAATGCTTCATATGGGTCAAAGGGTGTCATAGGTTGACCTATGACCCCCTACAACCCATTAAATGATGACATATGTATCTAGTGGTCCTAAGACCCCTAGGGACATACAAGAATCGTTCTTATGGGTCATAGGGGGTCATAGGTTGACCTATAAACCCCTTTGACCCATTACATGATGACATATGTCCCTAGGAGTCCTAAGACCCCTAGGGACATATTAGAGAGCTTCATATGGGTCAAAGGGGTCATAGGTTGACCTATGACTAGTTTCGACCCATTAAATTATGACATATATCCCTAGGTGTCCTAGAAACCCTAACAACATATTAGAATCATTCATATGGGTCAAAGGGGGTCATAGGTTGACCTACAACCCCCTTCGACCCATTACATGATGACATATGTCCCTAGGAGTCCTACAATCTATAAGGACATGATAAAATTATTCATTTGGGTCAAAGGGGGTCATACGTTGACCTATAACCCTATTTGACCCATTACATAATGACATATATCCGCAAGGGTCTTAGGATTGTTAGGGACATATTAGAATCGTTCATATTGGTCAAAGGGGGTCATAGGTTGACCAATGACCCTATTTCACCCATTAAATGCTGACATATGTCCCTATAGGTCCTAGGACACCTAGGGACATCTTAGAATCGTTCTTATGAGTCAAAAGGGGTCATAGGTTGACCTATGACCCCCTCCAACTCATTAAATGATGATATATGTCCCTAGGGGTCCTAGGACCCCTACGGACATATTAGAATAATTTTTATGGGTCAAAGTGGGTCATAGGATGACCTATAACCCCCTTCAATCCATTACATAATGACATATGTCCCTAAGGTTCTTAAGACCCATAGGGACATATTAGAATCCTTCTAATGGGTCAAAGGGGGTCATAGGGTGAACTATGACCCCGTTCAACCCACTACCTAACGACATATGTCCATAGGGGCCCAAGGACCCCTATGGACATATTAGAATGCTTCATATGGGTCAAAAGGGGTCATCAGTTGACTTATGACCCCCTTCAACCCATTAAATGATGACATATCTCCCTAGGGGTCCCAAGACCCCTAGGGACATATTAGAATCATTCTTATGTCTCAAAGGAGGTTATAGGTTGACCTATGACCCCCTTCAACATATTACATGATCACATATATCCCTAGGGGTCCTAGGACCCCTAAGAATATGTTAGATTCATTCATATGGGTCAAAGGGGGTCATTGGTTGACCTATGACCCCCTTCAACCCATTAAATGATGACATATGTTGCTAGGTGTCCTAGGACCCTTAGGAAAAAATTAGAATCATTATTATGGGTAAAAGGGGGGCATAGGTTAACTTATGAACCCCTTCGACCAATTACATGATGACATATGGACCCTTAGAAATATCTTAGAATTGTTCATGACCCATTACATGACGACATATGTCCCTAGGGGTCCTAGGACCCCTAGGGACATATTAGAATCATTCATATGGGTCAAAAGGGGTCATATGTTGACCTATGATCCCCTTCGACCCATTACATGATGACATGTCCCTAGAGGTCCTAGGACACTTAAGGAAATATTAGAATTGTTCATATGAGTAAAAGGGGGTCATAGGCCTTCGACCCATTAAATGATGACATATGTTCTTAGGGGTCCTAGGACCCCTAGGAACATAATAAAATCATTTATATGGGTAAAAAGGAGTCATAGGGTAACCTATGACCACCTTCGACACATTACATCAAGACAGATGTCCCTAGGCGTCCTAGGACCCCTAAGAACATATGTTCACCTTTGACCCATTAAATAACAACCCCAATGATCCATTAAATGACAACATATGTCCCTAGGGGACCTAGGACCCCTAAGGAAATATTAAAATTATTCTAATGGGTCAAAGTGGGTCATAAAGTGACCTATGACTCCCTTCAAACTATTGCATGATGACATATATCCCTAGGGGTCTTAGGACCCCTACGGACATATTAGAATGCTTCATATCGGTTAAAAGAAGTTATAGGTTAACCTATCACCCATTTTTATGCATTAAATGATGACATATATTCTTAGGGGTCCTAGAACTACTAGGGACATATTAGAATCGTTCTTATGGGTCAAAGGTGTTCATAGGTTGACCTATGACCCACTTTGACCAATTACATAATGACATATGTTCCTAGGCATCCTAGGACCCTTATGTAGATATTATAATCATTCTTATCGCTCAAAGAGGGTCATAAGGTGACCTATGAACCCCTTTGACCCATTAAATGATGACATATGTCCCTAGGAGTCCTAGGACCCTTAGAGACATATTAGAATCATTAATATGGGTAAAATTGGGTCATATGTTGGCCTATGACCCCCATCAATCCATTAAATGATGACATATTTCTCTAGGGGTCCTAAGACCCCTAGATACATGTTAGAATCATTCTTATGGTTCAAAGGCGATCATAGGATGACCTATAACCCCCTTTGACCAATTCCATGATGACATATGTCCCTAGGGGTCCTAGGACCCGTAGGGACATATTAGAATCATTCTTATCGGTCAAAGGGGCTTATAGGGTGACCTATGACCTCTTTTGACCTAATAAATGATGACACGTGTTTCTATGGCTCATAGGACCCCTAGGGACATATTAGAATTGTTTTTATGGGTCAAAGAGGGTCATAAGTTCACCTATGACCTCTTTCGCTCCATTAAATGATGAGATATATCCCTAGGGGTCCTAGGACCCCTAGTGACATATTCGAATCTTTCAATTGGGTCAAAGGGGGTCATAAGTTGACCTATGACCCCCTTCAACCCATTACATAATGACATATGTCCCTTGGAATCCTAAGATCCCTTGGAACATATTAGAATCATTACAATTGGTCAAAAGAGATCATAGGTTGACCTATGACCCTGTTCGAACTATTACATGATGACATATGTCCCAAGGGTCCTAAGATCCCTAGAGACATATTAGAATTATTCATATGGATCAAAGGGCATCATAGATTGACCAATGACCCCCATTCGACTCATAAGAATGATTATAATGTCTGTAGGGGTTGTAGGACCCTTAGGAACATATTAGAATCCTTCTAATGGGTGAAAGGGGGCCATAGGATCATGACCCCCTTCGACCCATTACCTGACGACATATGTCCATCAGGGTCCTAGGACCCCTAGGGACATATTAAAATGCTTTATATGAGTCAAAGGGTGTCATAGGTTGACCAATGACCTCCTTCGACCCATGAAATGATGACATGTCTTCTTAAGGGTCCTAGGAACCCTAGGGACATATTAGAATCATTCTTATGGCTCAAAGGCGGTCATAGGTTGACCTATGACCCCCTTCGACATATTACATGATGAAATATGTCCCTAGGGGTCCTAACACCCCTAAAAACATATTAGATTCTTTCATATGGGTCAAAAGGGGTCATAGGTTAACCTATGACCCCCTTCGACCCATTAAATAATGAACCCTTAGGGACATATTAGAATCATTTTTATGGGTCATAGGGGGTCAAATTTTGAACCATTACATGACGAAATATGTCATTAGGGGTCCTAGGACCCCTAGGGACATCTTAGAATCATTCATGACCCATTACATGATGACATATGTCCCTAGGAGTCTTAGAACCCCTAGGGACATATTAGAATCATTCATATAGGTCAAAGGGTGTCATAGGTTGATCTATAACCTGGTTCAACCCATTGCATGATGACATATGGTCCTAAGATCGCTAGGTACATATTATAATGCTTCATATGGGTCAAACGGGGTCATAGGTTGACATATGACCCCCTTTAACTCATTAAATAAAAACATATGTCCTTAAGTGTCCTAAAACCCCTAGTCACATATTAGAATGATTCTTATGGGTCAAAGGGGGTCATCGAGTGACCTATGACTCCCTTTGAACCATAACATAATAAAATATGTTTCTAAGGGTCCTAGGACCCCTAGGGACATATTATAATCATTCTTATGGGTAAAAGGGGGTCATAGGTGGACCTATGACCTGTTTCGACACATTAAATAAAAATATATATCCCTAGGGGTCCCACGACCTCTAGGGACATATTTTGACTTATTAAATTATGAAATATGTCCCTAAGGGTCCTAAGATCCCTAGGGACATATTAGAATCATTCATATGGGTCAAAGACAATCATAAGTTTACCTATGACACCATTCAATGTATTATATGATGACATATGTTTCCAGGGGTCGTAACATCTTTAAAGACATATTAGAATCGTTCATATGGGTCAAAGGAGGTCATAAGTTGACCAATGAACCTCTTTGACCCATTAAATAATGATTCATGTCCTTACGGGTTCTAGGACACCTAGGAACTTATTAGAATTGTTCTTATGAGTCGAAGGGGGTCATTGGTTCACCTATGACCCCCTTCAACTCATTAAATGATGACATATGTCCTTAGGGGTCCTAAGACCCCTAAGGACATATTAGAATCATTCTTATGGGTCAAAGGGGGTCATAGGTTGACCTATGACCCCTTTCAATATATTACATGATAACATATGTCCCTAAGGTCCTAAGACCCCTAAAGACTTGTTAGAATCTTTTTAATGGGTCAAAAGAGAATAATTATAATATGTTGCTAGGAATCTTATGAATCTTAGGGACATATGTCATGATTTAATGGGTCAAAGGGGGTCATAAGTTGACATATAACCCCTTTTGACTCATAAGAATGATTCTAATATGTCCCTAAGGGTCTCAGGACTCGTAGAGACATATATCATCATGTAATGGGTCAAAGGGTGTCATAGGTAACCCTATGACCTCTTTTGCCCATAAGAATGACTCTAATATGTCCCTAGGGGTCCTAGGACCCCTAAGTACATATGTCGTCATGTAAAGAGTCAAACAGAGTCATAGGTCAGCCTATGACCCCCTTTGACTCATAAGAACGATTCTAATATATCACTAAGGGTCCTGGGACCCCTTTTTGCATATGTCATCATTTAATGGGTTGAAGGGGGTCATACATCAACCTATGACCACATTTGATCCAAAAGAAGCATTCTAATATGTCCCTAGGGGTCCTAGGACCACTAGAGACATATTAAAATCATTCTTATGGGTCATAGGGGGTCAACCTTTGACCTATCACATGATGACATATGTCCCTATGGGTCCTAAGACATATGACATATGTACATAAGGGTCAACCTTTGACCCCTAGGGGGTCAACCTTTAACCCCTTACATGATGACATATGTACCTAGGGGTCTGAGGACCCCTTGGGACATATTAGAATCGTCCATATGGGTCAAAGGGGGTTAGAGGTTGACCTATGATCTGCTTTAACCCATTACGTGATGATGTATGTACCTAGGGGTCTTAGGACCCCTAAGGACATATTAGAATGGTTCATATGGGTCAAACAGGGTTATACGTTGACATATGACCTCTTTTAACGTATTAAATGACAACATATGTCCCTAAAGCTCTTAGAACCCTTCAGGACATATTATAATCATTCTTATGGGTCAAAGGAGGTCATAGGGTGACCTATGAGCCTTTTTGAACCATTACATTACGACATATGTCCCTAGGGGTCCTAAGACACCTAGGGACATATTATTATCATTCTTATGGGTCAAAGGGGGTGATAGGTTGACCTATGACCCCCTTCGACCCATAAAATGATAACATATGTTTCTAGAGGTCTTAGGAACACTATGAACATATTAGATTCATTTTTATGGGTCAAAAAGAGTCATAGGTTGACTTGTGATCCCCTTCAATCCATTACATGATGACATATGTCCTAAGGGGTCCTAAGACCCCTAGGGACATCTTAAAGCCATTCATGACCCATCACATGATGACATATGTCCCTAGGGGTCCTAAGAACCCTAAGAATATATTAGAATCGTTCGTATGGGTCAAAGGGGGTCATATGTTGACCTATGACCCTTTCAACCCATTAAATGTTGACATATGTCCATAGGGGTCCTAGGACCCCTAAGGACATATTAGAATTGTTCATATGGGTCAAACAGGGTCATAGGTAGACCTATGACCCCTTTTAACCCATTAAATGATGGCATATGTTCTTAGGAGTCCTATGACCCCTAGGGACATATTGGAATCATTCATATAAGTCAAAGGGAGTCATAGGTTGATCTATGACCACCTTCAACACATTACATGATGACATATGTCTCTAGGGGTCGTAGAACCCATAGGGACATATTTTGTCATGTAATGGGTCAAAGGGGGTCATAGATCAACCTATGACCTCCTTTATCCCATAAGAATGATTCTAATATGTCCCTAGGGCTCCTAGGACCCCTAGGGACATAAGTCATCATGCAATGGATTGAAAGATGTCATAGGTCACCCTATGATGCCCTTTGACCCATAAGAGTAATTCTATTATGTCCCTAGGGGTCCTATGACCCCTAGGGACATATGTCATCATGTAAATGGTCAAAGGGTGTCATAGGCGAATCTATGATCCCCTTCGATCCATAAGAATGATTCTAATATATCTCTAGGGGTCTTAAGACCTCTTTGGACATATGTTGTCATGGAATGGGTTGAAGGGGGTCATAGGTTAACCTATGACCCCCTTTGACCCATAAAAAGTATTCTAATATACCCTTAGGGACATATGTCATCATGTTATGTGTCAAAGGGGGTCATAGGTCAACCTATGACCCCCTTATATCCATAAAAGCAATTCTAATATGTTTCAAGGGTTTTGAGGCCTCTAGGGACATACGTCATCATCTAATGCATCGAAGCGAGTTATAAGTCAACTTATGACCACCTTTGACCCATAAGAATGATTCTAATATTTTTTTAGGGGTCCTAGTACCCCAAGCGAGATATATTGTCATGTAATGCATCGAAGGGGGTCATAGGTCAACCTATGACACCCTTTGATCCATAATAATAATTCTTATATGTCCCTAGGGGTCCCATGGACATATGTCATCATGTAATGGGTGAGAGGGGGTCATAGATCAACCTATGACCCCCTTTGACCCATATAAACAATTTTAATATGTCCTTAGGGATCCTAGGATGCCTAGGGACATATGTCATCATTTAATGTGTCGAAGGAGATCATAGGTCAACCTATGACCCCCTTCGATCCATATAAACAATTCTAATATGTCCCTAGGTCCTACGACCCCTAGGAATATATATTGTTATGTAATGTGTTGAAG
This sequence comes from Cupressus sempervirens, assembly GCA_028749045.1. Classification (NCBI taxonomy): domain Eukaryota; kingdom Viridiplantae; phylum Streptophyta; class Pinopsida; order Cupressales; family Cupressaceae; genus Cupressus; species Cupressus sempervirens. Next base: position 758,188,765 of record CM053787.1, read on the forward strand.
GAGGTCATAGGTCAACCTATGACTCCATTTGACCAATAAGAATGAGTCGCATATGTATCTAGGCATCCAAGGGATATATGTCATCATATAAATGGTCAAAGGGGGTCATAGGTCAACCTATGACCCCATTTGACCCATATGAAAAATTTTAATATGTTCCTAAGCGTCTTAGGACCCCTAAGGTCATATGTCATCATTTAATGGGTGGAAGGGGGTAATACGTCAACTTATGACCCCCTTGGACCCATATGAACAACTATAATCTGTCTCTAGGGGTATTAGGACCCCTTGAGACATATGTCATTATTTAATGGGTTGAAGGAGGTCATACGTTAACCTATGACCCCCTTTGACCCATATGAACAATTCTAATATGTCCCTAGGTGTCTTATGACCCCTAGGGACATATGTCATCATGTAATGGGTCGAAGGGGTTCATAGGTTGACCTATGACTTATTTTGACCAATAAGAATGATTCTAATATGTCCATATGAGTCCTAGAATGCTCAAGGACATATGTCATCATGTAATGGGTCAAAGGTTGTCATAGGTCACCCTATGACCCCCTTTGACCCATAATAATGATTCTAATATATCCCCAGGGGTCCTAGGAGCCCTACGGACATATGTCATCATGTAAAAGATCAAAGGAGGTCATAGTTCAACCTATGACCCCCTTTGACCTGTAAGAACAATTTTAATATGTCCCTAGGGGTCTTAAGATTTCTTTGGACATATGTCATCATGTAATGGTTCGAAGTGGGTCATAAGTCAACCTATGAGCCCCTTTGATGCCTAAGAAGCATTCGAATATGTCCTTACGGGTTCTAGGACCCCTAGGGTGATATGTCAGCATGTAATGGGTCAAAGGGGGTCATAGGTCAACCTATGACCCCCTTAGACAAATAAGAATGATTCTAATATGTCCTTAGGGTTTTAAGGACCGCTAGGGACAAATTTTATCATGTAATAAGTCAAAGTGGGTCATAAGTCAACCTATGACCACCTTTGACAAATAAGAATGATTCTAATATGTACCTAGGGGTCTTAGGACACTTAGATACATATGTCATCACGTAATGCGTGGAAGGGGGTCATAAGTCAGCCTATGACACCTTTTGACGCATAAGAATGATTCTAATATGTCTCTAGGGGTCCTAGGACCCTCAAGGACATATGTCATCATGTAATGGGTCAAAAGTTGTCATAGGTCACCCTATGACCACTTTTGACCTATAATAATGATTCTAATATGTCGCTAGGGGTCTACAACCCCTAGGGACATATGTCATCATGTAGAAGGTCAAAGTGGGTCATAGTTCAACCTATGACTCCCTTTGACCTGTAAGAATAATTCTAATATGTCCCTATGGGTCCTCGGACTACTTTGGACATATTTCATCATGTAATGGGTCGA